>JAPXVT010000023.1:12962230-12973477 GCA_029823135.1 Acanthurus reversus
TCTAATGCAGGCTTACAGCTCGAGAAGACTATGAAGAAACCCAAGCCGTAAACACCCTGCAAAGTGATACTGCATCTTATGACACCGTATGTGTGTGTTTTACTGCATAATATTAAGTTGTAGAACACTATATCGTACTCATAATTGCGCCTGTGTGTTACCTAGAGCCTGTAATACAGCAGTAATGACAGCAGGACCACCGTGGATGTGGAACTCCACACTGTCCTCTCCTGTGAAACTGTGAGGAGCTGAGGACATGAACACATGAGAGAAACAGCACAGTCTGAATATCCTTTCCTTAACACCAAAACATCTCAAGCAAGACAAATTCTAATTTGAGACAAATATATTAGAAAACATCTTTTAAATATCTTCTATCTGCGTTAGTATCTCAGTGTCTTACACTGTAATATATTGTCATTTTTTTATATGGCCTTTAGCAGGAGAAAGGCAGCAGCCAATCGTGTGTAAGAAATATGATTATATTTAAATTACAAATCACAGGAATGAAAGCAGTAACTGACAGAAATCAAAAATGTGTCGGTCCAAAGGAACAGACCTGGGAACCAGAGGACAAGTCCACGATCCAGCACTTCTTTGGACTGAGGGTCAGTGATGCTGCGTAAAAGGGCAGCGCGTGGAGGAGGCAGGCTGCGTGTGAGCCCAGCCATGCACCTCAGAGCTGAAGCTGAGGCTGGACCACTGACTCGTACCACCGCCACCCCACACCTGCCATGACCTGATGACAACGCAAAGATGGTCTCAGCATCGGCCAGTCCAGCTGAGGGTCCATCGCAGGTGGGCAGGAATCTGCAGGGTGGAGATCCTCTGCTGGAGATATGTTAATGATAAGACACAATGTAACTTCTGATTTTATAATTGACTGATAAACTTCATTAGTCTAAAACAGTAGTTTTTGGTTGTTGTTTTTTTTTTTATTTAAACATGCATCCTATGCGTTGTATTACATAGAGATAAAGACATAAATTCTGGACTCCCACAACTGCTATAAAGTAAATAAAATATGACTAATATTGTAAATCAAAAATCCGTCGGTTGTTAAGGCATGATGAAAATAGATTAACCTTATAACTACTATTTTAACTAAGGTAGAGACAGCAGGGGACAGTTTCTGAATTAGGTGCCAAAAAGAGGAAATCGAAGTTGAAATGTGTAACGTAACAAACCTTAGCCTAAGCGTTGGGACAGCAAATCTCCATATGCCACGATAAATGGAGTACAGCATAACTATTATTACGTCAAGATACTATAAAGGTTACCAAGCTACTTGCTGTTTCTCGTGTGGATGTTTTTGACACACTGACTTTGTAAAACATGTCCTTTCCAGAACGAAATCATTCTGTTTTCCTCATTTCAACATACGCTAATATTGGAGCAACCTGTAGATGTACCGTCAGTTGGTAAATTAATTTAAAAAATAAAAAAAGTCTCCTTATTCCATGAAAGATTCACTAACAGACTTATGTATGAGAAACTCCTCTAACGTTTACATTTACCACGAAGGGTCTGTTGCACCTTCTGTTGATTGTGATTGGTCAGCGTCTTCCACATTCTACACTCCTATTTGTTCAGGACCTGTCAATCAAGAATGAGTTCCGCCCACTGTGCGCGGTTAAATTCGGTCCGTGTAGCAACCATTGTCCATTTTTTGTGTCTGTGACCGTCGCTCTTGCACAGTTGGGAAATCATTCTCAGTTGTATTAAAAAGTTACATTCTGTTGCAGTTTGTTGTACGAAAACAATGTTTCTAAGATAGATAAATAGATAGATAGATGCTGTGTCATGTCAGAGCAACTTCCACTATTTTATAAATATCTTGGTCTCTCAGATAAAGTTGTATTTAAAGTAGCCTAAAGCCTACATGCATGTAAGATTATAATTTAATTTAAATTTTTGTAATTTGTACAGTATTTTACGGAACAATTTTAATTTACTTTAATTCATTTTTTAAAACTTTGATTTATAGTTTGTTATAATTTGCCTAAACACATTTATTACCTTTGTATAGGCTACTTTTACATCAAATTTTCTTTTTTAATATACCTAAAAAAACGTTAATGATCAGCGCAATAATACATCATGCAGGCCAACTTATAATTGCTGAAGGATCTGTAGGATATGTTTGTATCTTTGTTGATGTATCTGTCATTTATTTGTGTTAGAGAACACCTCTACCTTTAAAAACAATTACTTGGTGTGACTAAAAAAACTGGTAAGTTTGGCTATCTGTTAGGTTTTTTTTAAACTATAAATTAACTGTCCTTATGTTCACTTTTACAGTTTGAAATTATCACGTATTGTTTAGCCAAGAGTTCCGCAGAATAAGTTTTTGTGTCTTATCCTAAAAATTGTTGGCAGTGAAGTCTATCTTCATCCATATCACAGAGGGTAAGCACAGAGTGAGGACTGCATGTGCACTGGTGTGTGTGCCTCACTGCAGTTCCTTGCAGCTGTCAGCCCAGAGGGTGGTGAGTAAGCAGAATTTCTGCTGGAGACGAGGTACTTCTGAGCTGAGAGCCATATGAGGGGGAGGGCTGGCTGGCTGCCTGCCTGCATACAGTGAAACACGACATCCAGGAGGGCTGGCTCAGAGGATAGACTGTATAGATGTCAAAGAGGCATGGCCTGAGGTACGGATAACAATCTTTAACTTGGGATTTCAATAATTCATTGGCTGCTCTGTGTGTGCACAAAGCATGACAGCTGCCACCTCACAGCTGTTGAGCACCACCAAAACACAATTATCATTGCCCCCTCTGAACAAGGAGACTGGTAATCAGACAATCAATATGATTAAAGATGATGAATTTTTCTTTAGGAACAGATCACCTTCACCCAGTTCACATGCACTCTTCACACAGTGTAACTCCTTCACCGGTTGTAAAACTGCACACCATGGCCATTTATGAGTCTGCATCGTCACTGTTTGTTTTGAAGGATGTGTTTGGGTGTAGGCTTGGTTTTGCATATATTGACTTGTTTGCCTTGATCGTTTACCCATTTTAAACCACTGTTTGGTTCTTCACACTCACAGTCTGTTGATGTTGATGGCATGGAGTTGAACTGACCGAGCAGTAGTTCAATAAAAATGAGGCTGCATACACAGTGAGGGTTGTAGAGCGTCCGGTGGACTGAAGTGAGGTTCAGAGTGTTGCTAAAAATTTAATCTGAGAATATTTTTTACATTAATAAATAAGTCATAGTCTATTTAATCTTCCCGGACAAGGTAGTGCATTCACACTCACAGAGGAGCAATAGTCTACCTGCTGCACTGATGAAAGCACATGCATATGAAACCTGCTGCTGGCGGGATTACTGTGTTTAAATTAAAGGTGGGTACACAAATCTAAACTATATATGCATAAGCATTGAAAGTGTTTTGGTGATCTCATAGTAATGTCAATAATGTAATGCATTTTGTTTGAGGTTTTGCCTTAACAAATTGGATTCTTTGAGGCTGCTGACAGAGGACATCTCCATTTACATGCTTGATTTTTCTGTGTGGACGTGCATATATAAAAAATTAATATTTTAAAATATGCCTATAAGGTTATAAAGTCGTAAAGTTGGCTGTGCGTGAAGTGGATTTGAAATAATAGCTTCCTATGGTGAGTTCACATTTTAATTTCTGATGGAGGAGTTCCTTGCTGAGTCTGAGACAATGCAGCACACTGGCTACTCATAAAATCATCATGCTTGGCTGCTATTGTGAATTGTTGTAAGGTGAGTGTGTGTGCGTTTGTGTGTCACCCTGCCCCCCCCCTTCCTGCCCTCCCTCTCTTTGTCCCTCCTCTGTAGTCGTCGGAGGAGTGCTCTCCATCGAGCCGCGCATCCTGCTCCAGAGTACCACCAGGATGATGATCCGCCGACACACCGACAACCTTCACTTCACTTTCACCCACATTTAACCCTTCAATCGGACCCCGCCGGCCGCCGCGCTTCACCCATGCTTTGCCCTCCACCTGAGATGCGATACCATTGCACTATTTCCCGGAGAATATCTTCATCTTCCGTCGCTCCTCGCTGATAGAGAGCATGCCCGACGCGGGGACAGGCGCCGCAGCCGCGGCGGCCGCCAGTGGTGCGACCACCGCCGGCGACGGCAGCGAGAGCTCCCGGCACCGACACCGAGCGCAGCAGGGAGACGCGGAGAGGCCGGAGCCGGGCGCTGCCCCGCCACCAGCCTCCTCCGGTGTTCTGGGTGAGTCGATTGTGCTCCTTTCGCCGTGCACGATGCGGCGCAGGGAGCTGTGTAGGAAGAGAGGACAGGTGAACGTGATGCTGGGAAACGAGACGAGCGCCGAAACATTGCAGACACCTCGCGGCACCGTTCTTTTGTCTCCACGAGGGCGTCCCAAAAATACTACCGTTAATTGATTAGAGCAAAGGCCTGTGAGTTATGGTTTATGAATGATGGCTTTGGCTTGTTTTCCATCTTTTCATAGCAGCAGCTTTTAAACTAGCCTATTGAGAGGCCTTTTATACTCTCTCTTTAGGAAAATGGCTCTTTTGGCACATCCTAGTGTCTGTCTGTGACCTTATTGTTGTTATTGTACAGCAGCCCTACGTCCTGTCATGGCAAGCCTGTTCACACTGTTCCTGTGGGTAGGCTAATAATGTTATAGTTTTTTTTTTTCCCAGCATCCTCACAGGATGCTTTTGGGCTTAATTTACTGCTAGTTGTTGTTTCTATTAAAGCAGCTGCAACCAGTTCTGTGTTATAGCCTACATGAGAGTTTTACAATCTTTCCTCCACTTAACCAAATATTTATTTAAGAAAATAATATCATTCAAAGATTTCTAAACTACTGAAGCCTGACTAGACTGCTGCTGTCCATTTCCATGTCATTGTCCCACTGTGATTTGTCATGCTGTTGGATAGGACAGCTGTTTGTTTCAGGGCCCCTCTGATGTATCGGTTTGCTGATATTATTGGCCGATGTTTGCCTATTGCCGATATATCGGTATCAGCATGTTTGTTCTCCGATAAGTGCTGATATTAAAGCTGTTTTTTAAGGCTGGAAAAAAATCTTTTACTAGGGATTTAAAATGATGTAATCACGTAGTTTGTCCAGCAGAGGGCAGGCCATTATTTAACTGATGATAAATGAAGTGTTTACTATTCAGTGCTCTGATGTTCTGGAATAAAGTTTGGTAGAAATCCTGCCTCCGTGACGTATCTCACTCACACGTATTTGATGAACACCTTCAAAATATTATATATAGAATATCGGCAGATATATCGATATTGGAATTTTCTTACTCCCTAATATCAGTATCGGTATGAGCCCAGAAACTTCCATATCGGTCAGGCCCCAGTTTGTTTTGTCATTTTTAGAGGGGTTAAACCTTAAAGGCTGCCTTCTCAAATAATAATCTCATAGTTTGTTGCCGTTGTGTGTGTGGTGTTGTTCATACCCCAGTGCTCTGCAGAAACACAGCATTATTTATTTACCTTTTTCAACTGGGACAGCAGAACAAACATGCTTCCTGTTCACCCTCTATGACACTAATTGTGGATTTGAATAGGCCATATCACATTTGTGTCGTTGCCAGACTTGCAAGTGTGGCTATTTTTGGATCAGACCACAATATTAGCCTGGGTAGAGACTCTCGGCTGCCGAGCCAGGGTTGTTTTCCTGCGTGCGGGGTGCAGAGACAGTGTCTGTGCTCCCTGCGAACACTGCTGCAGAATGATGCAGTGGAGCAGAGGGTTGTCAGCGGGCGAGCGCTCCTCTCCACACTTGGTCGAGGTAACCTGAGCAGGTTGCTGCTGAATGGAAGAGCTGCCTGATGTCATCTGAGAGGGTGGCACCCAGTGGTGCCTCCTTGGGTCCTTGAATGAGTTACAGGGAGGTTGGAGGGTAAAGAGGAGCACTGGGAGTCTAAAGCTGTGAGGGCAGAGACAGGTAGTAAACATTTATTCACATAAAAGTTTACTGGCACCAAACCCGTCTAACATGTGGAGTCGCAATAGTCAATACCCTGTAGCATCAAGTATCCAGAATGTCAAATACGGTCGTCAGGTGTTGAATGCCTGGTCAGATAAATATTTCTGTTTCCTTATTCTTTGATCAGAAAGTGCTGCTTGCTTGTTTAAATTATGTAGTTGTCTTCTATGACTGCATGTGTTTAAACAGGATTTGGCTTCTGAGGGAGGAAAATTGTTTGCAGACAAACATGTTTATATTTATTACTGTAACGTACAAGATGTGTTTGTCTGTCAATAGGCTACCAAAATCTCAGCTTGTATCAGCTGTAGTCTGGTAGACTTTAAATTAAACCTATGAAAAGTTTCTTCTTGGATTTCTTTGACAGGAAGGGAATTTGTGTTTCAGACCACTGCTACATGGAGGAACATAATGTCCACAAGAGAGGGAATGAATTCACATACCAAAGTAAAAACAAAGCCGTTATTATAGTGAATACATGATTATAAATAAGAATAATGCAGTGTCAAACAAGCACACACAAGTGAATAATAAACTTGCTTCTATTACAGCCACATCCAGCTTTCTCATTACACATGTAATAAATTCGATTGATTGACTTTATGTCCCAAATAACAGTCACACATGTATTCATGTAGGTCTCTTGAAACAGAGTATATAACTTATAGAAGTTAAAAACACGGCAACTTATAATGAAAATAAATAAAATAATAAGGAGAAAGTAGAAAAGCCATGTGGCCACTGTGGGGAATCCATTGCTTTGTGGTGCACTGTAGTTGCATCAGGACCACCTGCTTTGTGTTGAACTGATGTCAAAACCAAGTAGTGCCTATTCCCACTTTTTAAGTTGTTTGTTTTTGTTGTTTTTTGGGAATATTATGTCTGACAGGGAGTGCATAAACACCCTTAACCAGGGTGAAAAATCTGAACTATTTCTGGAGACCACATGCGGGCAGTAAGAACACGACATCACGTTTTGTCATTGAAAAGTATCAACAGTGCGATGTCAGTCAGAAATGTGAAGAGCAGTGAGTGCCTCACCTCCTGCCCCCACTTGCCTGCACATTTCCTCGCATGGGTCATGAGCTATAGAAGGATTGTGTTTGAGAGTTCAGTGGGATTACCATGATATCGCATAACCGCCCTCACACGTGTCAGTGTCAGTCAGCGAGCACATCAGCGAGCCAGGGTGATTTCTCCAGTTGAGATTTTGGTCGCAGCCTGGAAGGATTTTCCTCACTGGAGGCTCGGATGCTCGATTGTCTCCATGCCTCCACTACATTTTCCTAATCCCTCCACAGTCGACTGAAATGACTTTGATCCTCTCAGCCAGCCTCCTTTGTAGCTCCAACATGCACAAGGCAGCGTTTCAAAGATTAATTAAGCACCCATCATTAGAAAAAGCAACGTAAAAAGTCTCACCAATTAGTTTGTGTTCCCTCTGAGGCCAGTGTTGATAAGATTTTGTGTTATGGAAATTAGGTCATGTAATTTGTGGTTGCCCAATCAGGCAGTGCAGTGGTTTAGGATTTAGGACGTTTGTCAAGATATACTGTGAGATTCTTTCTCACTTTGATAGAAGAGGGAATGAAATTGTATGTCTCTGCATGCAGTCCTGAAAATCTGATTTGAACTTAGTCTGTTGTACTAAAATAACCTTTTTACTTTTATTCTCTTTTTTATCTTCAGGCTTAATGGCTTGAAGATGACAGTTGAATAGTTTCTCTGCACAGATCAGCATCCAAAATAGTTCAGAAATTAAAGTCGGGGTAGGCAGTTTGGTGTCATCGCACTAAAACTCCATAATAACCTTTCAGCATTTTGTTTTTCCGGTGTACTGAAAGAACAACAGACTCTCTGTGTCTCTGTATGCTCTGTATTCACGCTCTGCATTCAGATCATCACGGGGTATTTTTGGCCAATCGTGGTTATTTCGGAGAGCAATATTGGCTGCTCTACGCTGTGCTTCTTAGCAGCAGGTGATGTCGGTACGAGCTGACTGGCTGTTAAACAAGTGATGTGCCTTAAGCTCTAAAACTGATCTCTGCCGACAGTGTCTGCAGGCGACGCCGTCAGCTGACTTGAGCTGAGCTGAGACGGATCACTTTACTTTGCTGCAACTTTCCCTGCAACTGTTTCGTCTCGGCGTGAATCTTTGGTGCTAAACTGGCCTTTAAGAGAGAGTGACAACAAACACAAACAAAACAAAACACGAGCCAGAGAAGGAAACAGGGAGGGGAGGGTGCAGTGGTGTTGCTTCTTAAGGAGTCTCATGCTACAGCTAGCATGATTTCCAAATGTTGCCCACCCCAGCTTTAATGCATTGTAGTCAAATTAGTAAAATGCCTGCTGATTCAAATAGTAGGATTTATAATTGTCTTGTAAAATCTTTTATTTATTTTATTTATTTTATTTTTATTTCATTTTTTTGGATCAAGGTGAGGAGGCTTTGTTGTGCCTTTTTTGATAGGACCACTGAAGGATCGGACAGAGTTGTAGGAAAGAGAGGGTGGTAATAACATACAGCAAAGGGCCACAGGGTGGAATCGAACACGGGGCCGCTGCAGCAAGGACACAGCCTCTGTAAATTGTGGCGCCCACTCTACCAGCTGAGAGCTACCAGGGCGCCCTGTAAAAGTGTTTTCTGAGGGTCCGTTTCCAGCTATATAAACCCGTTTAACTCCGTCCTTAATGCTTGGCATTGATACATGCACTTTACAGTCTGCAAAATGCATGAGAAAAATGTATTAATCAGGGATGTGCACTCATCCATAGACTCTTGGCCAGTGCTCTGCTCTCACTTTCGCTGCCTCCTCAGCAAGTAGAATACCTGAGCTTTGCTTCAGACAGATTTAGTCAGATTGACTGTCACGCACACTGCTTTAAATACAGCAGTGTAAGGCAGGGTGGTATTGAAAGGAAAAAGCAAAAGAAGAGCTGTTTTTTTTCACAGCAGCAGATGCAGCAGAGCCATTGGTTTTACTCCCTTCTACAGCTTCATAAATGGAGGGGCTGATGAATGTAATGCCGTTTGATACAATGACAGCAGTGTGTTGTGCCTAATGACTCCAAACTTAATGCCTCTCTCTTCATCTCCCTCTTATTCGCTACATGCTCCACAGAGACATACTTCCTGTTCTTCTCCCAGAGAGAGTGCTGAGCTGCACATTAGCTGCATTAGCGATCGAGGAAAGTTGCCTGTATGTGGGGTGACCTTGCTGCTAGTAACGCTGGAGCTTTATTAACCTTACCTGAGTGGTCAATCCTACAAGTGACGACACATCGCTTTGGTGCACGGGTTCTTGATGAGAGAAGACATTTCATTTCAGACCATCAGGCTAACTCGATTTTACTCTGTATTTAACTTACTGCTTTTTTTATTGTGAGCGGCGTGCCTTAAAATTGAGATCATTACAGTCAAGCAGGAGCTGCTCAGCTGATGGTAAACACGTCATCATTTTAATAGACTTTCTGCTGATAATGTTAGTTCGTGTGGCTGGTTCTTGTTTCTGTTTCCAGGCAGAGTGGCTGTATGTGCTTATGCAAACAGCCCAAACTCAGCTTTCTTACCTCATCACCTCCACCAGTTTACGCTCCGGCATTATGAACAGGCAGGCGAGAATATTAACTGAACCATTAACTGACCCAGGGATTTTTTATAGACTTTTTTCTATCAGACTTTTTACAACTTTAGTATGTTATTTGTCATTCCTTTTTTAAGTCTCATGTATATTTCCTGTGTGGGAAATGTGGTTTATGGCCTTTAGTATCTTGTTTGTTATGTATATGTAGAAGGGCCCGACCGATATGGGATTTTTCAGGCTGATGCTGATATTACTGAGGTGCACCAGCACAGAATTTAGATGCACCCCAAATTTTTTGCTGCACCTTTTGGCACCACGGTAATATAACTATTATACCTTTTCCTGACAGTCATATCTTATGTGGGTTTGCTTGTATCTTTCTGCTTGCCGTGTTCTTTATTTAACTAAAAAAACTTTCCTCACGTTTTTAGCATGCAAACTCGACTGAAGCACTTAGTGTTCCATTTTTGTTCATATGGAAAGTGCTATACAAATAAAGTCTGAATGATTGATTTAACAGATCACAGAATTAAAGAGGTTTTATTATTGTCAGGAAGCAACGCAGCACAGAAATAATGTAATTTTGAACATAAAAAGTACTTTTGAAACACAATGTGTGTACTGTTGGAAATTTTCACATCAAATCAAATTTTACTTACACCATAATGCTCCACCAACATAGACCTTTGTTATGTGCACAGTTAAAAAAGAGGAATTGGTTACACCAAAGATTCATAATGAGACGACTTCAAACTCGCAACTGCTTGCGTTCAGCTGGACTGTAAAATTGTAAAACCTGTCAGTTCACACCAGTGCAACCACAGGAGACTGTGTCTGTGACTTTTGTTTTTACTGCTGCTTTTTCAGGCTTTTTGTATCGTGATCAGTGCTTGATTTGTAAATTAGAGGTCACCCAACACAGACAGGGTGCTGTTCCGGTGGGTTGGGTCAAGAGAAAAGAGGTCACGGAACGAATCAAAAAATCTACAGTGTCCGGAGCACACTAGATAACACAGGGGCTCACAGTTAAAACTAAACAAAAATGAAACTGTCACACAAGCTGAGCGTTATTTCTTGAAATTGTTAGTCGGAGCAATCACTCAAAACCAGCAGGGAGAGGAGTGGAACAACAGCTGATTACAGTTTAAGCAAAATGTCTCCCCCTCACTCCCTCTGTCGCTTCACTTTCCTGTTTACTCATAGCAAATGAGGTTAGGCCCAAAACATCCACAAACTACCAGAAAGAGCAAGCAGGTGAAGAACCCTAACCCTAACTGAACTAAGTGACATGATCTATCTGTCTGTCGATCAATCAGTCATTGTTTTTTCAGGACTCTGGACAGCGTCGCACTGACACACACAAATAAACCAGATTCATTCTTTTCATCATCTCACTTCACAAACAGCCGATACAATTTTAGCCCTAAGCTGGATATTTTTGCTCCCTAAACTATAAATGAGCGCGATGACAGTGAGTTACTTACTGGTGTGGGGCCTAATTAAGACATGGGAAAACAAAATGTGTGCATTGCAAAGCCAGTTTGTGACTGAATTAATGAAAGAGTGAGAAAGAAAGAGGTGCAATGATCTGTGGAGCAGAGCAACAGCAGTGAGATTATAAATCACCTAAGCAGCAGCACTCATTGATTACATATGTTGCGTTCTAAAACTGGACCTGGCAATTTGACACA
>JAPXVT010000023.1:13014586-13024774 GCA_029823135.1 Acanthurus reversus
GCAGCACTGTCTTGGCCTGATAAAGAAGTCAGGTCTAACAGGAGGAGAATTTCACGGCCCAAATGATGTTGTGCAAAAATTAGCTCAAGTAACATACCCTTAAAGTGTACTTTAAAGCACTGTGCCCTATATTTTCTTAAATCCTGATCTTTTCTGTATCATCCCAAAAGCCTCCTCTTTCTACCTGCCTGTCTCTCCGCAGCACTTTGCCATCCTTCTAAAGTACGTCATCCACGTAGCCATCCCTGACATACCGACATGGGTCAGAGAGGAGATGGCTAAACTGGATTATCAGCGCAGGGAGGCCTTTAAGGTAAGTGATGAGAGAGCATTAGAACGAAAGCATTTTGTTTGTGGAAAAGTTACAAGAGCTGGATGAAGTTCTTGTTAAGCAGGCCCTCAAAAGGCTACCTTATTTTTAGATTAGATGAGAGACGGCTAGAATAGATTCAACTTTGTTATCATTGCACAGAGTACAAGTACCGAAAAAAACGAGAAAATATCAAAAAAACAAAATATATTTTCATCTAAACAGAAGTGCAAGATAAATACAATACTGAAGAGTTTTAATGGTATGAACAAAGTTAAATAAACACACTAAGATATGCACACCATGTGCAGCAGTTAACAGCAGACAATTGCAGGTATGAGTAAAAGTGTAAATATACAGTATGGGTGTAGGCACAAGTAATACTAGTAATAGACATTATATACAGTAAACAAATGAATATGAGCGTAGGTTAGGACAAATATTTCAATATTTCAATCAATATAGACAGCAGCATACTTATGATTATAATATAAATATACAGATATATACAGTATGGACAGTATTATAAGTAATTTAGTAATAAATACAGTAGTACTGTATGAAGATAGGGCAGTCCTGTAGTGTCGGTGTGAAAGAGAGTGGAAACAGTCTGTGTACATGTACTCTGAACATTATGTACAGAGATGCTGCAAATTTAAAAAAAAAAAATGCGGTAGCCCTCAAGGGGAGACAAATGTTCTGCTGCATGCATGCTGTGCTGCGATCCTGCTGCTTTCTTTTTTGAGATAGTTTGCTTATTTTTAAACCTTTGGTGTAAAAATTTTGAGAACCAAAACTGGTGGAACATCAGCAGAAAGAGATGAAGCTGTAGTGGTACCTGCAGAACTAATGCAGGATTCTTAGAAAGGCACTGGTCTCAATGGGTAGCACTGCAGTATTGTAATGTTTAGCTGGGTTAGTGCTGATTCTCGTAAATCCATTATGGGAATTTTTCCCCTCCTCTGCAGAAGCATGAGCGGCAGGCGCAGCAGCATTACCAGCAGCTGCAGAGGAGAAAGAGGGAAGAGGAGGAGCGGCAGAGGCAGGCGGAGCATATGGCCCGCAGGGAGAGGGAGCGGGATGACAGCAAGGGTGACTCCTCTGGGGATCACCACCACGATAAAAGTCACAGCAGCAAGTCGCGCCCCGGGGCTGGAGGCGGAGGGGGCGGCGGGTCGGACAAGCCCAAGAGGCCCAGCTCTCTGTTAGCCAACAATAACGTGATGAAGCTGAAACAGATCATCCCACTGCAGAGTAAGTTCTCCTCGAGCGGTGCCCGCTCCCCGCAGTCACCCACAGGAAGTGAGCCCAAGCTGCCCGGCTTCCTGAGCTTCAAATTCCTCAAGTCACCTGAGAATAAGAAGGAAGGTGCTGCGGCTTCTGCAGCTGCCACCACAGCTGCTAACACCACAGCAACAGCATCATCAACATCATCTTCATCATCAGGTAGCAGCTCTCAGGAGCGTTCTCAGTCACCCAGCAAAGCCTTCAACCCTGGGAAACTGTTTAATTTTGGGAAATCTGAGGGAGGGACGTGTGTGAACGGTGCTGCGCTGCCCAGATCTGGGGAGGGATCGTCATCACAGACATCAGAAAGACAACCGTCCAGGTCTGACTTGAACGGTGTTCCAGAGGAGATCCCCTCGCCTGGAGGGGACGGGTCAGAGAACGGACATTCAACAGACTTGGACCCGGCCGGCTCTAAAGTGCAGTAACTCCGTAGAGACCAAACTTAAGTTGGTTACAAATTAAATGAAGACGTGATGTGTTTACTGTGAGGAAAGGCCTGACCTAACATCTGTGTTGTCACAGGCAGTGTGTAGACTAGAGGTATATGAAGCAGAGAGAGAGAAAAAGATGAAACTGATGAGGGATGACTTCTGGTTTGGTTTGCTTTTTTGACTGAGAGACAAAACAACAGGCTTTAGAAGAGAGACGTAAGCCCTCCTATCACGACGAATTAAAAACACGCACACACACAAACATACAAATCCTTCCTTGTCTGCAATACATAAAGAAATGCATGAGCTGCGTTTCTAATATTTTTAAGCCTTTAAAGCAGAGAGCTGTGTTTCTTAATTTCTTCTAGTCATAAATTGTAAGCATCCCGTTGGCCTCCCACTTGGACATGGCAGTCTGCTTTGGAGAAAAAATATTTAAAAAAAAAGACAGATACAGTGGTATAAAAGGATCACAGATCGTACATGAACTAACTACAGAGAGTGTTTAAAGCTGTCACAACACAAGTGATCATTAGCTATTGTCTCATTTTTAACTTTGAGGAATTTTTGGGCCCCAATCTTTGATATTTTTAAGTGGGAAAAAAAAGCAATATCAATCAGTGTTTTAATTGTTCTTATCAATCATTTCACAAAACCTATCCTTAATAGGCACCCCTGATATGTCACCAGCTTTATTTTGAAAGCAGAGGTGATATGTGAGCTTTGTACACTTTCTCCCATCCTGTGACAGAAGCAGATTTATTCAAAAAGGAGGTAAAGAATTAAATAAGTCAAGCTGTCACATATCAGTATTTCTCCCAAGAGAGCAAATAGAAAAAGAAAACCACAAAAAAGAAAAAAAAAAAAAAGTAGATGAAGGTGATTTTGTGAAAGTGGAGCATGGAAGCGTGTTGCGTGCTGTTCTCCATCCAAGCCCGTAGAGCGCCTTGTAAACACAGATGGTGCTTCACTCCACACACTCTAACCAGACTTGGCAAACAGGCGTAGAGTTAAAGAAGTAACATTTGCACTAAACCCTCACACCGGCATAAAACCATCTCTCCCTCTGCAGGAGAGACGACTAACACCAGCCTGCCTCATGATTACATTATGCAAAATCTGGATTGTTTTGGTTTCCTCCTTCATTAAGTATATGCCATTGGCCCACCTGCCCATGCTAGAGCAACAAAAAGATTTTCAGAATATTCAGATTTTTTTTACAATAGTTGCCCTTTTTTTATGTTGAGCTCCATATCTTTTTTTATACACACCTTTTGCTGCACTGCTATATTACAGTGCTTAAAAATTCCTTTTTAACCAAAGCAGTATTTTTGTGATATTTCTCTTACCCCAGATGTATGTACTGTATGCTCTGTCACTCATGTACATCAACACTGTGTATGGTATACACCGTGTTACTCAAGAAAGAAACCCCATCATTTACCATTAATTGGCACTTCACTTCTGTTAGATCTCCACAAGGTGGTGCCAGAGTTAAATTGGCATAGCAACATGTGTGGTTGAACTTAATTTACTATTGAGTCCTTCCTAATAACATCAGTATCTAGTCATCAGCATACAGCAGGGGCAGTGAAATTAGTGCGTCAGGCTTTGAGAGAAAAAAAAAAAGTATGATGGTGACATAAGATAAGACATACAGTGGGAAAGGTTACCGAGGCCACCACGCTGTAGGATGAGAGGCAGAAACATGAACTATGCATTTCAACACCATCACCTCTGGCAAGGATCTTGGCAATAACACTGAGTTGTGAAAGACTGACATGTTACACTAGACTACATTATTCCCCAGCCAGATTCTGTGCGTCTTTAATTCCCCTCAGTTTTCCCCGTCAGCTCTCTTAGCACCCCCCTGTCTCATACTTGATGAGATAAATTTACCCTGACTGACTCACAACTAAAGTTTATTCTCATCCTTCAATCGCTTTGTGTTTAGGGAATCTGCTGAGTCTAGGGGTGATAATGACATTAATCTTTAAACAAGTTTTCATATGTTGTGGCTGCTTTCATGTGTGTGTAACAACTTCACAGTAAATATAGTCCACCTTTCAGTCACACCTTAAGAAAATTAAAAAAAATCACTCCTGCAGACAGACAAAAAAAGAATTTATCAACATTAAATGCAATAAGGAAATAGGGCATCAATTTGTATCATCTTACTGTCACTATACAGTCTGTCCTTTTTTATATTTGAAAGGCATTGATCATTATAAATGTAACAAGAAAAGTACAAGGCTGAGGTATGGCTGGTCATTGTTAAAGGGACACGCAGTAGAAAAGGTAAACGTAGGTGAGCGTGGTCTAATCAAAACCTTTATCCTTGCAGCATTTGGATTTCAGGGATGAGTGACACCATGATGCAATAGAGTCCATGCTTCATCATTTCAAGTCTGAAAGTTTGTCTGGAAAATAAAAAGCAGGTTTCAAAACAGGTGACTAAAGTGATAAGGCAGAGATAAGGGAATTTGCTTTTTTGCATTTACTGGCACATCACAATAGAGTTTAGGTCATGCCTCCATATATGTAGTTCCTTCTTATTCAGGGAAAACTTACAGTACAACTTCATATAGTAGAATTCAATAGCATTAACCAACTTATCACTTCTTTTATCCTTGCACTCTTGGCAGTGGCAACAAATTCTGCACGTGGTTATCATGGAGCATTGGTTGAAGTAAATGAACAGATCTAGAACAGTTCATCAAGAGGCATCCCATGCCAGAGACAGCACCATCACTGTTTTCTCGGGCCAAGCACAGACATCCTTCGCATGAGGACAGCAGCTCAGCCGACTGTCTGTAATTTGCTATCAAAGCAACAGCTGTTCTTTTATGGATTTGGGCTAATCTAGACTTTACAAGCACCGTCAGTAAAGCTTGAAACCAGTTATGAAGGACTGAATTTAGTAAATGTATGGTCTTCTGGATTTTAAGAAAGAATTAGAACAGGTGAGATTCTCACCACAGCTACATGAAAACCTGACTTTAACCTCAGAGTTCAAGATAAGACATTGTCATGGAAGCCTCACTTACTTACTGAACATCATATGCTCTTCCAATGTACCACTGTACAAAAAAAAATCTTTTAAAGAGAAATACTGGGAAATGGGATTATTTATTTCTTTTAATTTATTTTGTCATATTTTTGTAAGACCTGAAAAATAGTTAATAAAACTATTTCAAATGCATTTTTTGTGTTGTGAGCAATTTGTTTCCTGCAAAATTATGACTGCACATTTTTCCTCACAAGAGTAAAATTTCAACATCAGGAATCAGAATCTTCTTAAATTAAGTACTTATAGTGTTATATTGAAAATACCACATGACAAATACTCAGTTCCAATCCAGTTTTATTTCAGCAAAGCTAAAAAGAACAGATCTGACCTAACACAAATGAGACGGAGCAAGGCTTAGGGTGAAGAAGAACAGTCTAACTGAGCAGAAGCATAATGTGGTTTTACGCTTCAGAAACAGGCGGTATTTACAGTGTAGGTAGGGAGATGACTGACCACATTGTCAACTCACATTGCAGCATCGACTGGAAAAAGAACAGGAAGGACAGGAGGCTTCGATGTGACTCTGCTGGGCAGTGATAAGAACATTTCAAAAAAGCTTTATTCAGTGTTGCACAGTATAGGACACCAATACAAACTGAATCTCAGGAACAAGGCAGGATGGCAACTGCACTTTGCTGTGCACAGTTATTGTGCATATGGCTGAAAATAAAACTCCCTGTGTTCACCTAAGCCAGCTCTTGACAAAAACCCTTGATGGCTGTCACAAAGACAGGGCGAACAATACAGCTATCCTGGGCACTGACCAGCAAAAGGGTTCTAACCAAGATGACATTTTGTAAGGCCTGTAGGCTAATACCTTCCACACTCACACAAGATAACACCACAACGCCAGCACCCCTTACATTTTTATTACTGCTCCAGGGATATAATACCCAGCCAAAAACATGCAAGACAGGGTAACATCTACTGGGCACAGGGGCTCTTTGCTTTCACTTTCTCATCATTTCTATCATATCTATGGGCATGTAGTATTTTACTAAAAAGGCAAACACAAAGATACTCCATTGGATAAACTAATTATGGTACTGGAAATTATTTACACACATCATAATGTTGTCTTTTCCTCTTTTCCAGACATTACTATACACATTTTTCTTCCCTATCTGTGCTGTTACATTGTTGTGCAACTGAAAATCCACCATTACAGTTTCCATAACGTTTTTCTTTCTCTTTTATATTTTTTGATGAAAGAATTGCTTAAACTCAAATAAAATGTTATTTTCACTAGCCTTGATTAGCCAAAAGGTGGTGCTGTATGTAAAAATATTTCTCAGAAACACCAACACAACATTTGTCCTATGAGCACAAGTCCCAGAATAGAGTGAAGATATGCATTTTCACCATAAAAACACATCTGAAGGGTTTCTGGAAGAGTTGTTTCTACTTTGTGCTGTTCTTCACAGTGCATTCTTGGTTCTGTTGATTCAAACAGTGAGGAGAAATGTTGCAGTGCCCCCATGTGGCTGCAGAGTGGGCAGTGAAACTGAGAAGGTGGGCACTGTGGCTGGCAGGAAGCTCATTGCCATACATGAACAATTAGAGTTATAACAAAATTAAAACAGTAACAAAATATTATATTAGCACAGATTGGGACAGTCTCTCCAGGTGACAGAAGGCTACGCAAGTCATGTACCAGTTATGAAACTGTTTCTAAGGGTAGTGTCTGACTTAATGTTTCAAGTCCACCTCTGACACTTTTTCAACTACTCATTCACCTCACACACACAGTACAACACACACTATGCACTCATATCATAGTATACATACAAACATATACATGTTTACTAATGCACACAGGGATTAGCCAATATAAATAAAAGAAATATTACGTTCCCTTTCCAACAATGGCTCTGTCTGGTCAGTTTCTGACCAGCAGTGACTTTGAGATGTCTTCTGATGACATCATTTCATGCACATATTCTTCTCATTATAAATGGCTGCTTTGTTGACAGGAATTTCCCTAATTCTCTATGGGTGACTCTTAATTTCATGCCAGGACAGGCATCCTGTGCAGAATGGCCAGAAGTCTTTATTCAGGTGGGATTATCCTTTGCCTTTGTTAGTTTATACTGGCTATACCCACAACACGCACGCACACACACACACACATTCACACAAAATTATGAGTCCTCATTCATCTCTTGGCTATCTGTCCTTGCGATCTTCCTTGGGGGTGCTGGACTGTCACCCTCACCTTGTTCCTGTTCCCGTTTCTTTGCTGCATTCTGTGGGACACAAAGGATTATAAAGTAGTCAGTAAAATCGCAAAGATGAAAGAAATGTTTGAATGATAATCCACTTACCAAATAAAAAGTGACGCCAGACTTAGAGAATACGAGCCTAAAGAACTGCATACACTCACCTTTTTGTCCCACTGCTGATGGAGGTAACGCAGGAGGATGTTGGTTTTCTCTGTTACAATAACTGTGGAAAAGACACAGGCAGCATATTACTTACTAATTATCCAAGTCAGTCGGTAGGGAACTGAGACAGCCCTCTGAGCAATCACTTCCTGTATCAGTGTCACCTGGGTTTTCAGCACTGTCCCACCCCTTTGAGACTAGAAGCAGTCTTAACTCTATTCATTCTTATGGGAGACATTAACATAAACAGATTATGACATATTGTGCTTTTGTCTCATCATCACCAAGATGATTGGACCCATTTTTCACAAGACACATATCCTCCAAACATTCAGACACTAAAATGGCGTCTGTCAGACACACACATCAGGAGAAAATTAACTTTGTTTGAGACCTGTCTGTCTCAGCAACACACTCTGGTGAGATCTGGGAACTGGTGCTTCCTGCCTTGCTTCACAGCAGAAATAAGACATTTATATGGTCTTATAGGTGAAACCATGAATTAAAAGTTAAAACTTACATCAAACAAATATGTGACGCAAAATCCATCTGCTCTAAAACGTTATAACACTTTCAAAAAGGTGGAGGGATGCTAGGAGAGGTGACCCCGCCCACTTCAGGGATACCATTTCACACCATCGGTGCAGCGTGTAGTGGGATATTTTCTGTTATACCGAGTATCTTTGAAATTACTTTTACAGTTGATCAGTAAGGAACACTTCTTCACAAAACTGTGCCATTTAAAGCCCATTTAGTAAAAAGGCATCAATTATCAACAACAGCATCTAATATTTGCTGTTCTAAGCACAAAAGCTTTCTACCACAGTTTTGACCTTGAGCTTTTAGCTGCGAGTTTGGTACTTACTCTGTTCAGAAGGGTATTCACGTGTCGGAAGGTACACAGAGGGCCTCCGATTCTGTAAAGCAGGAAACAAAGAGGTTACAAGTTACCATTGAGAACTCTTCTCATGAATGTTTTTGTGTGTCATTTAGTCAAGGAACAATCTCAACAATTCTTTTGTGATTTGGCTTCATATATAATAGGTAATTAATACATAATAGGCAATTGTTCCAGATCTTATGCAAAGCAAATATTTATTTGAACTGTTCATGACAGTCTGAGGCGATAAATAAATATTATCAAAGTGTACTTACAGATGCTTTACAAACAGAGTCTGCATGAAACCTGCTGAAGTTGCTCTTATTGTAGACAGGAAGTCCTTTCAAGAAATCAGCCTGTGGGAAGAGGATGAGGTGATTATACCCTGCATCTGACTTTTAACCAATCTGACCCTTAATACTACAAGCCTAAAGACACATACAAATGGTGAAACGGACTTATTCTCCTGTGGCATTTCATAACAACAGTCCAAACTAAAGATGTATTTACTACAGATGTTTAGATAGAAATATGGGGGGCGAAAAACACCAGTAAGGACTGCTGGCAAATGACTGAAGAACACAGGATATCGGTCTGAGTCAGTGCTGGGCGTTCCCACATCTTAACAACCTATGCACGCTACGGGCCCGCTGCCTAGCGCCCTCAGTAACCTCCCGACTGAGAGTGATGAAATAAGATAGTGTACAGCAGAGTGTACAGCAAGTGGTTTTAAATGAGCAAGTCAGCGCTGAGCAACTCAAGGCACAAAAAGATGCCGGCTTGGCCTCGGTGAATGAATGCCATCAGGAGAAGCAGGTGTGGCTAGTAGCTATCTGTTGCCAACAGTTAGCTAGCTTGGTACCACCATATGCCCTCTGATAGACGTAGTGCAGGACAGGCTAACGTTACAAGTCTGACGTATCTGTGATAATTACCTTCTCCATGATAATGCGAGAGATTCCAATGTCGAAACGTCGACTTGCGGACTTGGCTGGGTGTCTGTTGTGATGGCAATCAGTGAGTGTACGGTTAGCCACGCTAGCTCGCCGGCTAGTTAACCGAAGACAACTGTCCTATCAGGCCCTCTTGGAAAAGAAGACAACGACCTTCACACACAAGTTGTCGTTTCCATTCTAGCTCCAGGTGTCCACGAAAAAACGATTCTACACTGAGAGAAAATAGCCTCAGTTGTCATTGCATGACTTAGCAAAGCTAGTTACACGGGACTTGTTCAACTAGCATGATGGCTTGATGGTAGCAACGCTTCCTTGGCCACGCCCCCGAGAGAGCCCATTGGCCCACCCTTTGCCCCACGTGGTAGCAGCTTGCCATGATGGCCAATCATTAACTAAACAAAACATTTCTTAATCCCTCCTTAAAATATAGACTACTAGGCAATCTGGCATTCCCACATGATGAGCTTCATTAAAAGAAACATCACCACTGACCAACAGTTTGAAAAGTATTCAAATCTCCTTAATACATTCATCACTTGATTTCATATACTTCTTATATTACTGATCCTTGTCAGGACACTGTGATGACTGAAAGTTAACAACAGTGGCTCTGTTTAATTTTGTTCCATTCTTAAGTTTATTTTGTCATAGCAATTAAAATATGTACAGCTGGGCAAACACCAGTTAAATACAATTTGGGGGATCTTTTTCAAATTAAAACAATGACATGTTTTGTCTGTTAACTTAGCTGGTGTGGGTGTGGGACATCTGGGACCAAAGGCATGACATTCAGTGAAGTCATGAGATTGAGATTAATGTTTATTTCAAACTGACTGCATTCAACAACAAAAATCATCCAACCACTTT
>JAPXVT010000023.1:13156627-13171198 GCA_029823135.1 Acanthurus reversus
GGCAATAAAAGGAATTAAAAAAAATAAAATAAACAAATGACACAGTGACACAGACAGGCAAAAGAAATGACGAAGACAGGGCGGGGTGAGGTGGTTACAGAGAAAGAAGTTAGTTAAGGATAGAAAAAAGAATAGGAGAGATAAGGTGAGCAGACTTTTAAAAAAAGGGTGAGGGAAAGGGAAGAGATGATGATACGTGGAGAACTGGAGTAATGGAGCTGTGTGGCGTGGCAATGTTGGAGGGTAGGAGGGGGTGATGCGAGCAGACGGAGCAATGTGACATGCGTCCTCCACTTGGCTCCGCTCTGCTTTCTCTGCTGTGATTAAAGAAATGTTCATGCTCCGGATGATGCCGAGAAGAGGGGAAGGGAGAGCACAGTGCAGTACACTGCGCAACACTGCACTTCACTCCATCTCTGCATCCCTCCACAGTCCCCTTCCCCGTCTTTCATTCATTCTCCCTTTCCCTTCCGCATGTCTCCATCTTTCCTTCTCCCTCCCTTGTCCTCTCTTGCCAGATGTATTTTTGGCTCAGAGTGGCAGTTCTGCACGGCTCCACACTGTAGCACAGCCAGAGAGTGATGACAAGTCCACCCCCACCCCCAGCCCACTACTCATCCACAAATTTGAACCTCAGGCAGAGGATACGGAAAAATAAAGATATGTTCACATGCAGATGTTTATATAAATGATGGATGGGAGCGTACTGCAATACAACAATCATTCACTGGGAAATATCACATAGAGTCTTGCATGATTAAGTAATTACACACCAGTGTGTGTAATTACTTAATCATGCAAGACTCTACGTGATATATTTGGTGAGTTGACGATGTGTTTCAAATAAGAAAAAGATACTGACTAATGCAATCTGATGGTAGAAGATTAACCAGGATAATAAATTAGGTTACAGTTATAAAGGGAATTACATGCTCATAGGAACGCAGCTGGTAGGAGTATGAACAACAATCACTGTAAATAAAAAGATTTGGACGGTGTTCTTTGACTGACAAAGATTAGAGAGGAAGTAAAAACAGCTTGTCCATCAGCAGAAGATAAATGCCTTGTGTTGCACGACAAATTGCTATTTTTCAATTCACTGACTAAGAAAATGAGTAGATGCGCAATTCTGGGTTGTTTGTCCATCAAATGAGAAACTAAATATGTACGAAACTTGCAAAAGAAACATACTGCTCATAAGGAGATTTAAACATTTTTGAGAATTTATAGTGTGTGTGTGTGTGTGTGTGTGTATATATCGGGTTAAATGAAGCTAGCTGCTGATAGTTCTCTTGTCTTGTCAGTAAACTGCTGGTGTAATCTAATAGTGCAGAGAATCCAGACATGCATATGTGCACACACACACACACATCCACACATAACACACAGAGAAGCACAAACACGCAGACATCATTACAGCTTTTCACTGCCGATTAGGGCAGATCATTAGTCTTCAGAATACAATCTAGGCTCGATAGTAACCACGAGCAAGTGCAACACACAGCTGTGGGACTCAAAGAACGGTGAAAAAACTAGATTGGCAGGGAGCAGGCTATTTCTGCAACCAACATTCCTATCAGCAAGGATTTACACAAAAGAGCTGAGTGAGAAGTGAAGTTCTCAAGTTAAAATCATCATGCCAGAACAGGGAAATACAGATGAATGAGCAGACACAAACACAGACAGACAAACAAACAAACAGGCAGACTGTTGAAAGGCCTTCACTGAGTGCGCGTATATGTGTGTGTGTGTGTGTGTGTGTGTGTGTGTGTGTGTGTGTGTGTGTGTGTGTGTGTGTGTGTGTGTGTTTGTGCATGCGCACGTGTGTGCATGTGTGATCACGCGCCAATATGTGTGTCATTCCAGTGGGTCCATGCCAGTGTGCTTCTCATTATTCTGATTTGGTTGTGTCTCCTGTTGGCCTGTCTAGTGGGGGATAAGGCAGAAGGACTGTCTCTCTCTCACACTCAGCCATTTATTATCAGGCTGGCTGGGCAGCGCAGGGCCGGGCATAACTTCCATTTTCACAAGCAATCAGCTTACAGGGAGAAAACTAAGGGACAAAAAGCTCTGAGGGGGTAAGACGAGTAAGGAGAGGGAAAGGATGAGGGAGGGCAGATCGACACAGTAACAGGGTAAATAAGGTACAGACAGAAGAGAATGGCGCGATTGGAAGCAAAAGAACACAGAAAAAAGGTATGGAGGAAAAGCATAATAAAATGAGAGGGAAATACTGGACATAAGAGAGATGCACAAAGAAAAAGAGAAACATAATCACCCGGCAGAGTGTGATTTTAAACCCTGCCCTAACCCCCCTTAGGAGGTCAGAGATACAGATCCCGGCAAACCCTGCTGTCTTGTGCCGTCAATGATCTGCTACTCAGATTACAGCTCTCTACAGGGTCTCGCCTGCTTCTGAGTATCGTTGTCTTTGATTGGCCCAAAGAGCCCCAGGAGCTTCACTGATGTGTTTGAAACAAACTAATTGGTTTTGTTTTCTTTCCCTAATGTGTACGTGTGAGCGTGCGTGATGTGCACAAACCGCCTGCAGTGCATGCACACGCGCAAGGCTTCATATACGGAAGGAAAATACTACCAGGAATGCATGAATGCACACGCACGCACTCACAGTCAAACCACAAACACACGCAACTTTGACACACATCTCGGATCTTGCAGACAGGGGGAGATATTGAAGCTGTCATTAGTTTGTTCATTAGTATTTGAGAGCAACCCAGCTGACATGTTTATGGCAGTTTGATAAATGAAACCACTTCACTGGAAAAAAAAAAAAGTAACATAAGAATGGGAAAAGGAGGAGGTAAAACATCAAGGGACACATGAGGGAGACTACTAAATTTCCATGCTGATGCACTGTTGCCCGCCTCTGAACATTACAAAAAGATAAAAAACAATACTTTTGGCATTTAAAAAAGAGTCAATGTGAGCCTGGAGGGATGTAACACTGGTGCGCCTGTACGCGCGCGCACACGCGCACACGCGCACACACACACACACACACACACACACACACACACACACACGCTCGGAGACATAAGGAGACAGTAAGACATGTACTGTACAGTCACACACACTCATTCATATTCTCACTTGTGTGCAAAAACACCCCTCTGCATTCATAACCATGCCAGGAAGCATGCACACGTGTGCACGTGCCCACACACCAACACGCAAATCCAAGCCGTCTGGTGCAGATCAATTGTTTTCCTGTGGTAGAAGATCTCAGCTGAGGCACCTTAAGAGAACAGAGTGCAGCGCATGACGCTGTCTCCCTCTTCTCTGGTTCTTTACCTTAAGGAGATCTATCTCTTTGATGCAATCTTGCCGAGCTTTGGCATCCATCAAGTCGAATATCTATCAAGAGATCAAAAGGGGGGAGAGGGGGAGAGAGAGAGAGAGGACAGAGAGGAGTGTTATGACATATTTAAGAAATAGTAAGATGGAGAGATGTAGAAAAAGAAAATAGGGAAAAAACACTAAACAGAAGACATGGTTGCTGTTATCTGGAGGGTAGTGTTACAGAGACTTCAGGTGTTTCACATCTGAGTAACACGCACATGTCCTTGTGTTAGATGTGTGTGTTAGGTATGTGTGTGTATATGTATATGTATATGTGTGTATGTGTGTGCTTGTGTGTGTGTGCATGTGTGTTTTAGGTATGTGTATACTGTACATGCTCAACCAGAGCATCATGTTCTCTTGGTGGTGGCGTGCTTCTATACAACACTGTATATGTGTGTATGTACATGTGTGTGTACATTTACCAAGAGAACTGAGTCATACTGTGAAGGTACATGAGCCTAGAAAGTTATGTTGCACCTGCTTTTGAGAAAAAATGCACATGATGAGTCTCTCCTTGAAAAAATCTTGGTAACAATTTATTTGGATAGTCCGCTGGTCAGATGGTTTATCGAGTGTTTGTAACATCTGAACAGCATATCAGTTTTTGATAAGATTGTTGTCATAATTGCTTGTTGAATATATTGCCGAACATTACTTGAACATTTTTGGAACGTTTTCTAAATTTTATTCAGAACATTTTCAGAATCTTCAACAGAGCTTAATAAAATGAGTTAGGGTTGGGGTTGGGGTTAGACGAATCAGTTACATTGTTGAATGTCAACTGATTATAATGTTGAAATGATACAAATATTCAACAAACTATATGTAGGCGGACTACTCAACTAAAGTGTTATAAAAATCTTTGAAATTGTTTTGTTCTATTCTTTTCTTGCATTTTTAAGCAAATTAATTTATTGTATTTGAGATTTGCCATGTTTCCTTATATTTATAAAGTTGTGTTTGTTTATCAACAATGCCATTATGTGGAATGATGACTTTGTACTCTAGTAAAGGCTGTAAGAAACAAGAATAGTTGAATATTTCACTTTGGCAGAAAATAATGTCTATCCAGAATCATACTACTGCCTCTCACCTGGACTTTCTTCAGGGCCACTGACGTGTTGTCTAACAGGTACCTCGCCCGGTACACCTCACTGAACTGGCCGCGTCCAATCTTCTTTTCAATCTGGAAGTTTGCCAGCGAGTTGTGACCCATATCTGGTTGTAATGGTTTCTGGAAAGAAAAAGGAATGCTCTATCTGCATTTGTGCACAAACAATGGAGCTTGTTTACACAGCCTACACACACACACATTTCAAGGGAAAAAAAGCAAACCATAAACAAAACAAAAACAAACAAAAAAAACGTGAAGGAGATGTAGATGATTAGCCATAAACATGTATTTACCACTGAAGTGCAACTATCTGTACATTTCTAAAAGAGGAAATGATGAGGGCGAAAGGAAGTGGATAAAACTGTGTTGAGGCCCCAGCTTCTGTAGCTTGTTTTGCTGAGAGGTTGCTCTAGGCTGCTGATGATTTGACTGGCATTAGGTTGATGTGTCACGCTTTGAGAGGTCTGAGGAATGTGCACACGCTTAACTGCAGCACATCACCTCACTAAATCCTGCCGTGGAGGAAAATCCTTATATTCTTTTAATTACATAGCTGCCCAAAGAGTACCAAGAGCTTTGAGATTGCTAATATTTTTATTATGCATACTCACAAATAACAAGCCAACATGTTGCCTTAAATCATATTTTTATGTGGACTGATTATGTTTCGATGTAAAAAATGTAACTGTAATTTTGCCTTACATCTCTTAGGTAGGCAAATTAATCATCCTCGGCTTAATGGGTGCTGTTTTAGGACTAACACAGCAATCTGAACTTTCTCGAGCACGTGTGGGAAAAGAACTATTTCACTAAAGAGATGAATAAAATATCCAATTACACAAATGCCGGCATCTCATCATTTCATCATGAATTGGGTTTTAAGTTTAAAGAAATCCCTCTGGGCCACAGACCACGGGACCCCTTGCCTGTCCTCCTCATGTGATTTGCTGGATAGGCTGAGACACTCACCTTCCACGATTAAAAAATCCTAATAAAAAAAAAATCCTTAAAGATAAACCGGAATGAGCCCTGTGGCTATGATGTGTGAAAAAACACACAGAGCAGGCTGCTTGACCTTTCAAGCCTTTTGGTAAACTTGTACAGGGCGTCAGCGGGAGTAAACAGAAGGTGACAGATATCAGAATGCCACATGTCACCAGCACTTGTGCCAACGTGGCGGTGGGAGCAGCTTAGGGGCAAGCGACTTAGGGCAGAGGGAAGGAAGACCAAGATGGGGAGACAATCAAAATTCATCTCCTCATCAAAAACACACATAAAAAGAGTGTCATTACACTCATGGTAACAGTCCAACTGCTGCACATGGAGTAACAATGAGCCAAACTAGCGGCTGAACAAGATTCAGTCAACTACCTAATAACTACAAGAGGGTGACAATTTTACTTCAGTGAAAAATTGACAAAGCCAACCAAAACACACAAAAAGAAACGTGACTCGTTTAGTATGTGGTTAGTGAACTGCAACTATTATTTTCACTGCAGGTGAATTCGACTATATTTTATTTATTTATTCATTTTTCTTAATCTTTGATTTGTCAGAAAATTGGTAAATTGGCCAACACAATTTTAAAAAGCCTGTGGTGACATATCTGAATCACTTTTTCATCCACTCAATTGTCGTTTTAAAAAAGAGTTACAAATTGCATTAATATAAGCAGAAAAGCTGCAAATGCTTTCATTTAAATTTTTTAATAATTTATCGAATAAGCAAACTTCTTGTTTCAGCATTAGTGGACAGCTTTAAGATCATGCCTGGTAATGTATTTAAGTCAAAGCCTCCATGTAAAATGTTGACAACACTCAAAAAGGGTGCTGACATCACTGATTTAATTGTCTGTATGCTGAAAAAAACCTACTCCTTAAATGAAATAATGTCTGACAGAGAAAAAACCCACAACTTTTATCTAATTTCTTATTAACAAATACAAAAACACATGTAGACACTGAAGGGAGCAATGCTCCAGTAGTATTATCCATCCTGGAGGGCGTGGGCACGTTTCATTGTTATTTAAAGTTTAAACTTGACAGCCAAAGGAAGAGGCATAAGCCAATTAGATGACGTGTCCAATTAACACTTAACACTGTTGAGGTGTGTGCATTTTTCAGCATGACACCACCATCATCCCGAGCTGTCTCAAGAGTCACTATGACAGATACAATGACACACTGCTCCACAACCCATTGTTCAACAAAACTGCAGCTCTAACAAACTACCGCAGCTCTTTGCTAGTAGTTACCACTGGAACAGGAACATACTGTTCAAAAAACTTGCATAAATGACAGACAAAATGCAATTATCTTCAAGGTGTCAAATTGAAAGTGTGGCCATATTGTGCAATGACTTGTCATAATGGTGACAAAAGCAATTGTGCAAGGATGCAGGATGGACAGTTTGAGGTGTATGTATAAGAGTGAGAGAGAGAGAGAGACAGAGACAGAGACAGAGAGAGAGAGAGAGAGAGAGGACAAGAGGGCATTGCTTTCATTCGCTGCGTGGTAGCTTGACAAATGTTAGCATGAGCCTCTAAAGCGCTGTGACAACCGCCTGCTGAGAGCACAGTCTTGCTAATGTGTCTTGGCATGCCAGCCCCGTAATCACACATTTACATATGCAATGACCTACATTTGCATGTCAGATCGCACACTGTCCGGCATGATTAACAGTGGGCACCTCCCCATGTGGAGTCGCCCTGGGTGGCAGCAGAGGCCGTGCGAGGGCAGAAGAGAGGGCTGGAGGGAGGGCGGCTTTTTTGGCAGCCAAGGGGCCGGGCTGCCAGGCAGGATTATGTCAGCCAGCGGCCCCGGCATTAGACACTTCATTAGAGCTAATCTGTTTAGCAGTGGGCAGTGTATGTAAACTTCACAGGCCATTTGCGGCACCTCTTCGCCCCCCGGCCTGGCCT
The DNA here is from genome assembly GCA_029823135.1 of Acanthurus reversus. NCBI lineage: Eukaryota > Metazoa > Chordata > Actinopteri > Acanthuriformes > Acanthuridae > Acanthurus > Acanthurus reversus. The sequence continues at coordinate 13,164,025 of JAPXVT010000023.1, forward strand.
TCAAAGGGCAGCCAGGCCAAAGCTGACTGACAGGCCGTCTCATCTGCCGCACACGGGTGTCACAGAATCAGGAGCTTCCAGCTGAAACACAAGGCCTGACAAACACACACACACACACGCAGGGGGAAGTCACAAAGAAATGACCCTGAATGACGCTGTGGTCACTGTCTGAACAAAACTGGGAGAGGAGAGTCATAGAGCTTCTAAGGATTTGAATTTGATATTAATATGAAGAATCTGTATGACTGTATATGCAAAGATGAAGGATTTCCATGGGTTGTATGTATCTTGTGTAGATGAATGAGTAATGAATGGCACACATGCTGCCGAGGATATAGCACATAAAAATGAGAGATTCCTTTTACATTTATCCATTACAAACCTTTAATATCAATGAGAGGCAAAAATGAGAGAAGAAAATCATTGGCCAATATTAATGATGTATCAACATGGGGGTCAAATGAGAAAATGTCAGGAATGATCAGTGACAAAGACACAAACTGTGTTAGGCCAAATGATAATTATCATGATCACTTTCTAAATTTTAATTTTCATTGAACATAAAACTTCCATCATCTTTTTCTGGACATATGATTCGGTGCTGTACCGTGTGGTGCATGTACTCTTTTCAATCATTTCATTCTGTTTGGTAATGGGGACAAGCTGCAGGGGATGGAGATTAAGCGGCAGCCTTGCAAGGTATTATGGGTAGCGTCTGTGGGGGACAGAGTGTCTTAGGTATAAAGGTGACATACAACCGCCATGGGCAACTCACTAGCCAGAGGATCGAAAGAGAGAAAGAGAGAGGAGAGCGAGAGACAGAGTGAGGGCAGACAGACAGACAGCTCATTGGAGGCAGTGTGATTCGGGCAGCTCGATAATGACACCATTGCCAAACACAACTGACAAGACACACGGAGAGCGGAAGAAGGAATGCAGGAGACAGGGAGAGGGAGAGAGTGAGAGAGGGAAGACGACAAGCAGCAGAGAGGAGAGGTGTGATGTGACAGCCCGGCAGTGCCAACGGCTGCCACAGAAAGGCCAGCAGCGGCAGAGAGGTGCTGTCTCCCATGGAGAGAGACAGAGGGGTACTCTGTGTAGAAACAGAGAGAGGGAAATGTCCACACTAAGCTGGCTACATTCAAAATCCTACCTCTCCTAAGAGAAAATACATCTGAAGACCGTGGTCATATATTTTGGTGTTGATAGGGATAATTAGACTAACCACCAGAGGAAAATTTGATTAATTTTAAAAGATGAGAGGAAAAGAGAAAAGAAAAGAAAAAAAATGACAAGCAGCAATGGTCCCATACAAACAAGGGACGATGGTCAGTACCATTGGGTAGGGATGGGAATCAGAATGGCTAAGAACTGCTTCCAAATTTCCAGAGCAACACGTCAGTGAAGTTTTAACAGCTTGAGTAACATTAACGCCACACAGGCGGGCTTCGCAATTTTTTTCTCTGATTGATAAAACCGCCACATAAAAATGGATGCTCTATAAACATTTCCTTATTTCATCCATTCTAGATGAAGACAGACAGACAGTTTCTACAGCTAGCTACAGCTAGCTCGACTAAAATTGATACGAAATCAGTAAAGGAATCAAATTGAAGAACTGAGTGACAAGGTGTGAATATTCAGTTCAGTGCCTTTGAAAGTGATGTTCACCTTGTTAACAGTTAGAATTTATGACCCATGATAAACAATGTTTTCAACTCATTTAGCTGATGGACAACAAATACTGAAAAAAATAATTGTGAGTTTTGCTGTGTTAGAATTCAGAACAGAGGTTAAACCAGTTGACACTCACTAAAAGAACTTCTCCATGTCTTTCCAAAACCAGATGTTGGCTGTGAACAGTTTAGTTTTTTTTTTTCAGACCAAAAGAAGAAGAAGAAGAAGTGATTCAAGCATTTAAGTATGCATGGGAATGTTCACAAATACAGACTACTGAAGAAGGCTTGGGTCAGTTTCCGGTTTTAACAATCTGGTCCAGTGTGCGGGCTTAAACCGGTTTAATTTTATGCAAATCAGCTAAACCAGCATTTGTCATTACGTTAGATCCTGACAAATTAAAAGCATACATCAACGGCAACATGTAACGACGCAGAACAGCCCAACAACGCGCATAAGTCTAACCTCATATTGTATTAACAACAAGCAACAAGACAACGTGACTAACATATTATGATGTCTGATTAGGCTATAAACAAAAATTAATGAAAGCCAGACCATGTGGGTTATTCAGTTTAGAGCTCAGGCTGCACAGCTCCATTTATTGTTATCAAGACATGTAGTCGTTGGCATTAGCTAGCAGCGTCAGAAGGAAGGGGGTTTTCTATCACTAACTACGGCAGATAATAATCAAAATTTCTGCACTGTATCATTTGTGGAAGTTCGAGAAACCCTGGAAAACTTAACGACATCATGTCTGGGTTTATAAAACAGAGGTCTGTTAATGTGTCACAAAGCCACAGTTGAGATCTTAGCTTAACTATTAGCATCAGGAGGAAGCTTAACGATGTCGTCACTGTGTTCATTACATAATTCCGTAGTGTAAGTTTATATTATTCAGTTTGTTGTACAGCTCCATTGTATTTACATATACCAACAGCTGTTTTGGTTGGCAGGTCTCAATGTCCGGACGTCAGTGATGTCGAGAGAATCTCAACACGGATTGGCTGCGGCGACACAACTATTTCTTTGTCACTCAGTTCAGTCAGAGTACAAGTTCGGTCTGGTATTTGGTTTAATATCAAACCAGTTTAGAAATTTTTACACCAGCCCAACCCTATACTGAAGATGTAGTTTCTAAGAGAGACAAGGAGGGATACAACAAGAGACAGAGACAGCAACTGGCAGGCAGGGGGGCCTACTCCCACCCTCACCAGTCACCTGCCCCCTTAAGCACGGCCCCATGCAATATTCATCTTCAGCCAGTCAGCCAGTGAGCCAGCCAGGCAGTCAAACTGGCAAGATTTACCCCAAAGGTGCTTCTCGTTCTCCTCTCAATCTTCTCCACAACCGCACTGCCTTGTCTCAGCGCTTACAGATCTGTGTCTATCAAACTCTGCAGTGACTATCAAAATCTGATCTGAAGGGGCCTCCTCACCAACCCTCCCACTCACTCAAAGAGCAAATGCGCCATTAAAAATGCACATCTTTCCAGCTCATCTCGTTTACCTAATGCATATGCATCATACCTCCGGGACCAAGAGAAATGATATTGCAAGCGATACAGAATATCCTTCATCAGATATACAATTCAGATTTCTTCGGGAGGAGACTGGTGGGTTTTTTTCCCCCATGTGCTACTGTGCACACTGAACCTTGGGAAAGTGTGAAACAGATAGGAGACTTGTTGAAAGACACCCATCTGGATGATGGTTAGACAGTCATCTACATACTCTTACTGAGTCTCATCTCCTACTAAATGTGAAATCAGTTCAGACGTGCTGTGTGAGAGAGGAAAAACAGAACGCAACACAGAAAGTTCACTGTGCTCTCGATAACCTGAGCACAAAAAGAGGGCCTGGCATTGAAACTGATGTAAACGGCTAGAAATAGAATGAAAAAGAGAGAGAGAAATCATTAAGCCTGAACAACAGCACATAATCAACTGTTGGAAGAGTGGAAGTGGAGTGGAAGATCTTGTGTCTTTGTGTGTATGCGTGGGAAGGGTGTTGCCTAAGTGAAATTAATCATTAGAGCTTTTATCTGACTTTCTTCTGTGTGCAACCCAATTTATCCTTAATTTTGCAATTACACATCTTGGAATAAATTAACCCCCTTGGCAATTCCAGAGTTAACGTTGCAGTGCCCTTGCACATGCAAGAAAAACAACAACTGAGAGTACAGGCCTATTTTTGGTGTTGTTTACTTCTAAAAAATATCCACATTTACTCTGGGGCATATGGATGATCCTCTTTGTTTAAAGTCTATTCGATAGTTATGGAAGCAAAAACATCCTTCTGGAAGGAAATCAATGGGCATGATGTTGAAGGGCTGTAATAAAATCCAACAATGACCAGATCTACGCAGAGCGAACCTGAGCTGTATCAAACTAAAGAGAGGCATGCATGGAGGTCAGGCTCTGCCAGCCTCCAGAGATTTCTTCAATAGAAACAACTCAACATTCATCCACTGCTGTCTATCCCACATACAGACTGCAGTGGTCTGTAGGATGTTCAGACTGCAACAACTTGATCAGTGTGGTTAAAAAAAAAAAAAAAGTTGGCAATACTAACAGCTCAAAATATCACATCATGAGTCTAATCGTAACAAATTACTAAATGCTTCTCCCTTTTCAATTAACGTACAGGAAAACTTTTTGTAATGTCGCAAACCTTCCTAAGTGTAACAAAATCATTCACTTTATGACAGGATAAATGTGAGATCACTGTAATAACTCCACACAATGCATAAAATTTTTCTTCACAATAACGATGAAGTACATTTTGTTAAAATTAAATTTGGTTGATCCACTGACTTAAATAAATGAAAAAACAAGTTTTTTTTTCACATTGATGCATTAATCTTGTAAATACTGTCATACAGCAGATCTGCTCATTGGTGGGAAACACGGGCCTAAGACAACCAGAGATTTTGAAAGGCGATATCTGCCTGAGTATAAACACAATGACAAAAAATACCAGATGGCTGAAAATTTTCGTCATCTCACTTCATGTGTCATCCCACTTCACAACCGGAGTTGGCCGTGTACGTGTGTGTGTGTCTGTGTGTGAAGTCTACCTGGGGTTGAAAGACTGGCACGGCTGCTTGCTGTCCTTGCGGCTGCGTGTCCATATCCATGGTGTTAGGAGCTTGATCCTTGGCACCTCTAAGAATCGAGCACACAAAATTCAACCTCTGGTTAGCTGTCTCAATGTTGACCAGCAGACAAAACACACAGCTGTCATTTCCTTTAAAAAAACAGCACTGAAATACACAATAACGTTTAACAACAAAAACAGTGACCTCAAATCAACTGGACAACTGTTCTCTGTTGTTCAGCACCAAACTATTGAGTGCTGTTGCTGCCAGAGTGTCCTGTTTCAGCTGAACTGGATCTCACGTCATGCCTGTGGATTTGACACTCTTTGTGTGGGTCCCTCTCAAGTTGCACCTCAGCAGAGCTACAGCAGGCAGCGATATTAATTTGAATAAAGCAGAGACAATACCACTGTGTGTGTCACTGGCACTCCTCCAGTGAACCTTTCTGGGAATTACTGGTTTCACTGGCATTTAAGCAGTTCCACTTCATTCTCTGTTTTCTGAGAAAATATAGGTCACACAGAGGTGAGTGTGTTGGGCATGGGTGTACTGCACGGCACTGTATAACTGCATGTTCTGGCTTGTAGCCTAGAAGCAAGCTAATTGCACAAGACTGCACCACCAGTTGCTTGGCTTATTACTGCACTTAAAACAAACAGTGCCATAATCTCAAATGTTACTGGAATGAATGAATAATTTACACAAATCTTTAAAAAAAAGTATGATGCAAAAATTATATTCACACATGCAATTAACTTCTGATTCCAGTGTCTGTGCTCAACTCATGTATGTAGGAAGATTTTGACAGATGCTGGAGGATCACTTGCCATGTATACTGTAATGCACATACCATTAATATGGTTACACAGTCCAAACAATTAACACCAATTTACTTACAGTATAATTTACACAGGATACACTGCATGTATAATAGCAACCATGTATCACCCACAAATGAACACGTACGTGAGGTGAGTGTTTCTATGTGTTCAACAAAAGGAAATAAGCTAAGGAAATGTGTGCACACGCAATTGGTATAATGTTTGACTGAGTGTGCACAAGCTGGGGAAAATGGAAACAGCTACTGCTGTAAAGCAATAATGAGTGGGAGCCATCTACAGAAGCAGATTAAAAAAAAAAATCCAGACTTTGCATATTCAGTAGACAGTAGGGAGGAAAAATGATGACCAATACCACTGCTGCATATTTTCGGTCTACCGGTCTAGATTTCAGTGTAAGGGTTAAGGAGTCAACCACAATCTCTTCTCTTTGCAATATCATATAAAACATGACACTATACACCTCTGCAAACACAAATGGACACATCCACACAAAAGGAAGGGACACAACACAATTTACAGTAGGGCATTTGCATGTTTTTCCACTAGAGTGAAGGCCGCCTGTCTGCAGATCTGTCAGTCTGTCATTTGCGTATTATTAAGTGTCTCTCTGGCTCAGTCGCCTCAAACCTCCCCGGCCAATTAAAAATCCCCTGGTACAATGGAGAAGAGAATGGCATAGAGGAACCGTCTCTCTGCTGATGTCGACAGTCCTATTCACTAAAGGCTAATGATACTAATTAGACATCTGCCCATTACATACAGATATATATGTGCATGGCACTTAAGCGCATGTCTGTTTGTGTTGGGAGAGCTTAAATATGTGTATATTAGAGTGCGTGTGCAGATGAGGCATATTTTGCAAATGCTGTGGTTGTTTATTTTGCATTAGTTCAGCTTTTTTCCGGGGGTTTACTGGCCTTCATGTGAGCTTTGAAGATCATGAACATAATTGTTTGCACAACACAGTTTCCCCTGGGATTGCACTGACTGTATTGGGAATATTATTTTTTGATACTTGTATTAAAAGCTTGTTTCAAACAAATTTAAATCAATTCAAATGTTAAAAAAAAAAAAGCGTAAATAATAAGCACGCTCTGCTGAAGGCAAAAAGGCAAACTAGAAAAACCTTGTTAACTGTCCTGAATCTTTTGGATTTATTTTAACTCATTCAGCCCACTATAGACAAACTTTTTTTTCAAAAATTTCTGCCATGAGTTGTGGAAATGTCTTAGTCTAGTTAGACTACAAAAATGAACCAATGACACCATATTTATACTTATAATTTTTTGTTTCTTTGCATGAGAACAAACAACAAGAAAAAGATATTTTAGGCTAAAAAGAAGTAAAAGTTTTTTCAGAAGGAAAAGTATTGTCATGGATATCTGTTTTCCTGAATAATATGCAGACAACAGACAAGACAAGGACATACTGTGTGCAGTGGCAAAGAGATCATTACAAAGCATAACAGAACAAAAAAAAATTATTTTATTTTTGTAATTAATTGTAATAATTGTGTAAATTGTTATAAAAATGTTGCTTAAATCCCAGTTATTACA
>JAPXVT010000023.1:13238859-13249772 GCA_029823135.1 Acanthurus reversus
CACCTTGGACCAAATGAATTAATTTTTTTCAACATTAAAGTAAAGTTCACTATGTGTTATACTTAACTGTGTGCCACATTTTACACAGTTTATGTCTGTAACATGATATATGGATTTTTTACATTCATTTTATTCTAAATAAAAGAAGTTGTAAATGTGGCTAAACATCCTGGCTTTGCTCTCCCTAGTTGCATGACGCTGCAGTGCAAACAGTGACCCGTTTCCATGATATTAAAGTAATCTGGTGACTTGGACGAAGCACAGAAAGGTTGATGAGTGGACATTAATGAGTTCTTTCAAGGTTATCCACCGCTGTAAGCCATCTCTGATGCTGTGTCTACTCCAGAATTCTGGATAATGAAACCTGACAAGTGCCTTTTGACTGACATTGTAGGGCTGATTTACCCACAGACAAATTACACATTGGTAAAAAAATATATGCATGCTTAATATGCGAAACACTGCACACACAAACCGTGCTAGATGTGTAAAACACATTCGTTCCCTTCACATGTGATGAAGTAGTTGCTTCCTATAGATTTACAATGCAACAGACCAGTGGAACGAATGCCAGATTTTTTATGACCTCTACTTCCTGCTGCATTGCTGCTTGCTGCACTGCGCTGCTGCAAACTGCCTGTGAGTTACATTTGAATCCAACAAGATTTATTTGCTTCTCATCTATGTCTAATGGTAGAGCTATTCTCAAAATGTGCTGCCAGGGCCTCAGATGGACAATGGGACACTGTATTGTTCTTTTTTCAGTGTTAATGTCTCTAAACTCTATAATCTGGCCCTGTTTACATACAGTCCTCTCTCACTCTCATATAAGCTTTATGTACGCGTCTCTTTTTAACATTTAGCTTTTATTCAATGTTAATGCAGCAGCCCTGCCATTATCATTTCATTCGGATGCCTGAAACAGCATGTCCCAGTCTGCTGCCACTTAATTACCTTCCAGTCAGCCTGAAGAAATTTGGCTCTGATCCAGACAGACTCTCTGGAGAGGAGACATGAGTACATCTAAGCCATTGGTTTCAATTTACCATGGGACAAATATCGCTTAAACATGCAAACAATAAAAGGAAAGTCCACCCTAAAACAGAATCTGTTGCACCGTCAGTGTTTGTGATTTTGGCTAAAACAGTCGACATCTGTAAGAAGAGAAAGATCTTTCTCTTTTAAAAGAAGTAAATATTATGATACTAACTGATTATGTCATCAGGTGTCGCTTTTGGAAGGTGGTCCACCGTTATAAAAAATTGTCACTGAGTGTGTGGACTCCTATGATCTCTAATTTCACCCATGAATGAGTTTGAACTTAATGAATAAAACAGCTGTAAATATAAGAGCATGTACAAATGTCATAGGGAGTTGTCTCTTTTAAATGTCCAAATTAAACACATGGGCAAAAAAATGATAGGAATGGTTTAATTTTAGGGTAGATTTCCTCTTTAAGAGGCCCGTGACTCAGCTGATTGACGAGCACAGTGTTGTTAATGTGGAGACCTGAAGCAGATTCTAGCAGCCACATACAGTACGGATTGTGATTTTAGCGTTTATTTCATGAAGAGACGAGCCTACTGTTGTCTAACGTGGTTACTGTAAGTAACATTTACACATGACACGCTATAATTATGTCGGATAAAGTCAAAGTGATCGTGCCATTCTTCTACTTTCCACCACAGGCCGGAGCCTTCTTAGCAGAAGTGAGGGGCAGCGCTGGTCTTTCACTTTCTCCACACCAGATCAAGTCCTCAACCTTCTAGTCAGAAGCCTACTCCTCAAACCTTTAGGGCTCTTGTCCTGAAATACTACCAAGGTACATTAAGTCAGTTTTATTTATACAGCTTGAAATCACGACAAAGTTGTCTCTAGACGCTTCACATATAGAGTAGGGTAGACCAAACTCTATAATTAAAATATATTAAGTTTTTTGGACCCAGCAATGGAAAGCAATTCCCCCATGAGCAAGCTGGGCGACAGTGGCAAGGAAAAACTTTCTTTTAACGGGCAGAAACATCGGTACAGATCCAAGACTCAGGGTGAGCAGTGGTCTGACAGCACCGGGATCTACTACCACCTTATCTGTATGCCATCCTGTACCAATTTCATTAAATACATCTTTATAGAGGACTATGCTGCCAACATTTCATGACACAATATAATTATGAAATAAGAGTTCTTAAAAATAATGTTTTGACCAGCCCAGTCACGCCAAAGCATGTTAATGGACCCACCCAACCACTAGGATGACGAGGCAAATGGTCACACTGACACAGTGGATTGTCAGGTCTATGGCGTGCTTTAGCAATGAAACAGGCTGATTTTGATACAAAGACTCTGTACAAGAGGTTGATGACACAGGAACCACCTTAACCTGTATAGTTGCTCAGTGGTGAAAATTCCCTAACATATCTACAGCTGTAGATAATCATATCCTCCAAATTTTGTTTGGGGCCCTAAAGGTCTGAGACTGCAAGGTAGTGGCTTAAACAGTGTATTACTGTGCTGCATTTCATATAACAGTGTTATAACCACTTTATATTTTCACTTATGTATGCAGTCCTGTGTAAGAAAGTATCAATGGAGGCTGTAATCAATGTTTTCATACCAACAGTGAATCCACACAATGCTTTGTGTGAAAGGTGGGAATTTCCACTCTACCCTGCAGTCTACAGGCTGTTTAATAACTTCATTCAGCTTACTGTCGACTCATCGTTTTCATGGCCTAAAACTACTGTTTTGGTTCACTCTCAGCTCCGTCATCAGTGGGCCTGTTTGTTTTCAGATGCAGCAGGCAGCTTATAAAGACTATCTGCCCAACAACAAACAGCAGACAGACAAGGTTAGTCAGCTTTTGGGTGCAGGCCTTTGAGTAGGCAACCGTTGACTATCATGTTCGCCATAACAGTTTTATAAGGTGATGATATGTCGTGTTAAGATGTGTTCAGCCCGCAAGCGTCCAAAAAAAAATCTATTAACACTGGTTCAAACTCTTTCTCATTTTTCGAAGCCCTCACAAGGACCCCTGATGGTTCCAGGGCCCCACTTAGGGAGCCGCTGCTGAAGGCAACTGCTGCCACAATTACTGCTCTAATGATGCAGTCTCACAGGGAAACGCGTTTTTCATCAGAAGCCTGACTCACACGGCTCAGGTCTCCTGTCTTTCATGCCTGTTACTCATCAAGTGGAAGGAGGATGCTCGCAGGCAGGAGCAGCAACAGCAGCAAGGTGCTCATCTGACGCGCTGACGTCACCAATTCTTTGACAGCACTTCCTGGAGTGGCGTTTGTTGTGGGAAATAAGCGCCGTGCTGCTGAACTGGGGATTCGGGCTACATTAACGGCTACGGGACGGCACAAAGTGCTCCGCTACCCCACCTCCAAGCATGCGGTCGCGGCAGCTTTCGAGCGGTATCAGATAAGACAGAAGAAGCGACGGCTGCGAGTGAGGAAGGAGCGAGTGGAAATATTCTCGGACAGCCAGCAGAGAAGAGCATAGCCGCCGACAGCACGGAGTTGTCGCGATGTTGTAGCTAAACCATGGACAGCAGAATAAAGTAAGACCACTGACTTTTATGTTATCCCCCCACCTCTGTCGCCTTATTGAAATCCAACGGTCGAGCTAACGGCTAATGCGTGGCTCGCGCATGTAACGTTAACTCGGAGCTGAATGTGTAACACGAAGGAATGTTTGGCGTAATTTGAGCCAGCTCCTGCAGTGGATTTAACAGCCAGGCCAGCTGGCTCGACAGCATTTGGGTCAGTCTGTTGCTCTGTCTACTAGCTGACCACGCAGACACCTTTAAATACCGGGTTAACGCTACATGCGGGCACGACACCGAGCGTCCGGGTTCTGTAACCCCAGTTTGACTAGATAATGTTGTCAGAGAAATTAAAACTTGCCATTCTTACATAACTTAGCCTATACCCTGATTCACCATAAGCGTTGACCAACCTGCTGTTATTAGCACTGTTGGTTATTTACAGAGTGACTGCAAAGTAGGGCAGGTTCACTGCACGATAACACCAAGGTGCATATAACGGAATTCAGCATTATAATGTTTGCTAACAGGCGATACACACTTGTTGCCTGAGTAATAACAGCTGCACCTTATTTCCCCCGACCATAAGGAGTTTGTTGTCTTTTCAGAGAGAATCCAGAAAGAACATTTGATCTGGTTCTACAGGTGGCATGTCCAACATCTGAAAATGAGGGTAGGTGATATATTCATTTCCAGTAATAATGTGCTCATTATGTCTGTCTGATTGAAAAAAAAAGTTTCTGAACTTTTTAGTTGAGAATTTGTAGAACTGTAGTTGAAATTATTATTTGATAAATGATTTTTGACAGATTTATTGACAATTCTGATAATCGACGATTCATTCCAGTGACTTTTTAAACCAAACATGTCCAAAATTGACTGATTCCGGCAATGTAAATCAAATATCTTTGGCTTCACGACTCTGTTTCAGACAGAGCAATATATTTAAAGATGTCACCATGGGCTCAGGGAAAGTATAATAGGGATATTTACACTATTTCCTATAGACCAAAAGATGAATTGATTTATGGAGAAAGGAACTGACAGATTTATTAACTGTTACAATAATTGTTAGTTGCACCCCTACATATAGCATACTGACTTAAAATGCTTGCTTAAATTTTGTCAGTGCATGTCAGACATGGTATTCAACAGTGTATTTAATTGTTTTTCATCGCCCCAATGTCCACCATCATAAAGATGTTTGTGTGCCTTTGCTAGTTGTGTCTGTGCGTTTGTCATGTTTTTGTAAAATATTTTCTTTTTTGTTTTGTAACCACAGTAATTGTCAGGCTGCCCAGCCTAGATTGTAATTTTGGCAGCAGTGTTTACCAAATGCACTTGCACAGTATTTGAAGTCAGACAAGGAGCGTCACAGAATAACAGCACACACTGAGCTTAGTGTTGCACAATGAGAGCAATCATTATGTCTGTCGTGCCATTATGTGAGCTCCAGAGTGGGTCAACACTGAGTTCAGCTGTAAAATTGTCGGAGGTGTTAGCAGCTTCAGATCTGTTACTGTTGTGCATTCTTCGTTGGTTTGACTGATTTTCCAGTCTGCACTCTTCTGTAATTAATCCTGACCGTAAGTTAACCAGCGCGGGCTTTTCTCTTGCGACTGTGACCCCACAAAGATTGTTTTCGAAAGACCATGCTTGGGTCAGCAAGCTGCATTAACTGTTCTGCTATTTGCAGTGGTCAAACATTCCAGCAGTGATGGCTGGGACAAAAAGCGTCCAGGCTAGCCCAGGAAATGACTGTGGCCAATGAAGAACAACACTATATTCTACCTTTATGAATATGGGAAGTACAGTAATTTATATTTCACATCAATATCCAGTGTCGCCCATAAGTCAAATATCATGTAAAAACATTTTCACTGCACATTACACCGGCTGTCTTATTTTGCCCCCTCAGTTTTGACGTTAAAGAGGTGTTATGTGGACGGTTCTCTTGTGCAGCTGCTGAGCTGACCAGAATAGACTGAAAGTTGTCCTTGGATGTAATTCTGATATTGGATTTTAAACCCAACTCATAAACCACGGGCCTGCGCTGTAATAACTGACTTCCCCCAGGTATGATCCAGGGTCAGACTCATATCCGGGTTCCTGCTCCCTGGAGCACAGCTCCAGAGCAATGTTTGCACACCCCTCAGGTCAAGTGGAACATTTGTATTCTGCTCAGTCATTTGACTGAAGTGCTCTCTCTAACCTGTGCTGAGTCCTGATTGGATACTACAATGTCGGTGCTGAAGATATTGTCATTAAGTATATCTATCGTATCTGCCAGCAGGGGCTTAATCTTGTGGCAGATTGTTTTTATTAAAGAAGTTTCAGATAACTATATGAAGAATGATTCACTTCTCCCTAAATCTGATCAATTTCCTTTCCTTTGGCTCTAACTGGTGTCTGTATGAAATGAAATGCTTGTTGAACTGTGCTGAATGGACTTATTTTATGAGGCCCGAATGGATTGATTGTGTGTGAATATTACATAGGTATACATGCGTTTACCCGCATAATTTGACCTGTCTTACAGTAACGTGTGCATTTGTCTTAATTCTGTCGTGCTGACTTTTATTATGAGCTGAAAGGGTTAACACTGAGAGTCAAAGCAGAACAGCTTTGGTCAGCTATGAAACCACCACAGTCACTCAGCACAAACAAGAGCTGCTTCTCCTACAGCCCAACATTAAGCACTTGGCCAAAAAGCACCACTTCACATTCACACATTGTCTTCCCACTACCTCACAGAGACAAACAAACAATAACTCAACCATGATAGACTATAATTAAATTGTCATAGCAACATGGTGTCGAAAATTCGAGCATTTGGAGAAGTGGCGGACAGTTTCAGCTTGCTCATATTTCTCATTTCTCCTCCTCACTGTTTAGGGAATACAAGTTTAATTTTAGACTGATTTTGGCTGCATTTAAGATGTTTTGTGCTCTCCTCTACCAGCAATCCACTTTGCACCAGCACGCTTTAAAGAGATCGAAACTATGTCCTTTTTGAGTGACTGAAAAGCTTAGTGTGTGCAAGGTTGTGCTGATGCCGCATTGCTATTTGCCAGCCTCACCACATCCTGGTCCTGCAGGTCTGAAACTAGATCCATGTGCAACAGCATGACATGATACCATTGTAGTGTATGGGGTATTTCCCTTTGTTGATATAAGTCTTGATCAAACTTCAGAAAAACCCGTATTAAGACGAGAACACGGACGCCATTTATAGATGGCCATCACTGCTGTCCCTCAACTTCCTGTGTGAACTGGGTTTCACGCCTTCTGAAGTCACCACAATGTGTGCAGAAGACGCCCACATGCTTGCCGAAAAGCCTGCAGTAAGCCTGTGTTTAGTGTTTATTAAATTGTGTCACTCTGACCTTCTAACCAGTGGTCTCAGTATGAATTGCTCACTCTTTGTAAAGTTCACGCTGCAACCAAATACTCAACAATTCGAACCCCAAGTTGTAATAAGTAATCTGCTTTTGTCAGTCGAATCATGGCACTTCTGCTTTTTAGCTGCAAATTGTACGTAAAACAATGCAGGACAGCATGGCTGTCTGTTAACTTTACAAACCAACCCTCAAAATCACCATAAAGCTTAGCGTGATCTAGCGTAAGTTATGCTCAATATCCTACATCAACACATATCACTGTTGAGAGGCCACGCAGGGGTTGTGCCCATTGGCCAAAACAAGGACAGCTTGGTAAAGTTAGCCTAGCATACGGCTAAGTGCTGTTGAGGGATGTTGAATAAAAGTCACTAAATTACCTTCAGCATTCACCAAGTTACTGAAAGAACCAAACACGACACAAATAAAGTGAGTAGAGTGGAAGTGGAGAAGAGTTATTGAAATGGAGGACAGAATGAGTCTGTTGGCTGCTCCAAAAACTGTCTGTGATGTCTGCTAAACTTCTTTTGAACCAGACGGTGGTACAACCTCCTCCGCTGCTGTCCACTGTTATTGACTCTTCAGCTGACAGCGTTGGCAGCAGCCTGGCAGGAGAGACACCCTGTGGTGCGCTGGAATCTTATAGGCTAACTGAACTAGGAGCAGGGCGCCTTTTTGCTTTCCGTTCCTGTGTGAAAAAGAGCTGTTTTCACATCACGGATGATGAAGAAAGGTGTTTGAAACAAGTCTTACAGGGAAAATAAAAATGAGACTCATGCAGGCTGATTAAGAATTTAGTGTGGTGCAGAACTGAAATAAAAGGAACAAAAAGTCAAAATTTTTTTGCTGAGGAGCCAGAATCGACAAGAATCTGAGTCAGGCACTGCCCCACATATAGTTACCATTTTGGCATAAAATTGTCCACAACTAAATATTTCTCTGTGTGACATGCTTACTTAAGGCATACATCTTGGGGCTGGATGAAGACATTAACGAAATTTTTATTATTTTATCAAGAAGTAAGTACTTGCTGTAAAGAATGTGACTCAAAAATACATCAACTGACAAAGCAAACAATCGGCACAGTAAACCGGTTTCTTCTGCGGGGTGGTTATACTGGCTTCAGCATTGCAGACTTTTTATACAGCTGGGATAACAGCAGTGTGTGCATCATTAGGAACCTTCATATAACCACCGATGCAGCCATGGTGTGACAAGAAGAACAGTGTGGTAAAAGACGCTGAATATCTTTATCACTTGATACTTGACCCTAACTGAAGTAAGCACCCGCAGTTTTTCATCTGGCCTGTTGAATGTGGCTGCTTCCTCCTTTTTTAGTTCTCTTTTAAAAATATTTTTTGCAAGTTAAATTCATGAATGTTGATATACTAATAGTACTGTTACCAGCAGATTGGGGAAAAGTTTTATTTTACATATATAGGTTTTTTTGTTTTTGAAAGAATGGCTTAGGCTTTGTTAAGGTGCTCTGCAAATCCAGAACCAGAACAATACAGACTTTTGTTTAATTGTTTGAATAACAAGCACCAGAGTGGGAGAGTGACAGTCTATTAAAGTTATTCAAATATTTAGCAAAGTTGTGCTGCAAAAAAAACCTAATGTCATGTCAGTGGAATAGCATTTTGTGTCTTAAAAGCCATTAATGATTAATCTGTTGAAGGATTGATCATTATTGTGGTGGATCATTAATAAATGGTTTCCTGTGGAGTTTTAGACCTCTAAGTTGTTTTAGTGTGAGTGTATCCCAGTATTGCTTATGTCTGCATGTGTGCAGGGGCACACAGGCTGGTGTTGCAGTAATTTCCTGGTCAACGTGATGCAATAACATGTAGGGGTGGGGGAAAAAAATCGATACATTGTAATATCACAGTATTTTGCAAGACATTACTGTATCGATTGATAGACACTAAGTATTGATATTTTATTACATATGTTCTTAATAAATGTTGCATACACAAACTCATCCTTTTGGCTAATAGAATAATACAAATCCATTGACTTTTCAGTCCATTAGATGGTGCCAAACATCTAATGAGGTAATAAATAATGCAATAAAAAAGACGAATAGACTGAAAACTTTCTCTTATTGGATGAAACAGATGATGTTGACGAAGTTTTACTTTTGGAAAATGATCTACAGTTAAAAAAAGTTGAAAAAATCTCAAAAGACGACATTGCTATACTCAACATATGGCAATATTGAGATAATATCATATCATGAGTTTTTTAGATTCCCACTCCTAATAACATGATAAGATATCCTGCATAGTGCCAGCAAAGGAAGGGAAGAAGAAGACTACAAGCTAGTAAACTTGGATGCAAACAATACTGCATTTAAAATGCTTATAAAATAGACATTGTTTTATGAGGAATGCAGTCAGACCTCAAGCATATGTGTTTTGGGAGTAACACTCAGTGTAAACATTTCTTTGTTTACGAGAATATTCCACACAACACCTGAGTATTGTTATAAGATGTGCAGCCAACAAGGCCTTTCGGCTACTCTGAATGACACAAGTTTTATTTTTCCACTCTTTTAGCAAACACTTGTGGTAACATCAATAATCAGAGATACAGATAAGAGGAGAAAAGGCCGTCACCTTACAGATTTGATTTAAATACAGCGAAATTTGATGAGAGCATCAGCATTCCACAGCAGACTCGTTGCTGGTGAGAAAAAGAAGAAAATAATGCTCGCAGTTACAATGGTGGCAGTGTTCATATCTGGACTTGGCCCCACACGTCTAACCATGGATGTGTGGGTAGATGACAGACACTGGCCCCTTTTCCTCATGCAGGTCCACGGAGACCTGGCCTCCCTGTTCAGCCCGAGCTCAGTTCCGCGTAGCTCTGTTGGCTCAGTGCTCTGTCGATGCTCAGACTGTGAGTGAGTGTTGCCTGAGAGCGTGACTGGCATGCTAGCTACTAGCGGCCCTGGCTACATAAAGCCATATTGATGTGCTTCCAAGATGCTGCCAAAGCTAGCAGATGACACTAACGCTGCCAAGGCAGTAGGTGGGGACAGATGCTACCTGTCCTCGCCTGCTCCCTCCAGCCAGATTGTTCCCAATAACAAAGCAATAAACTTAATAGATAGCAGATCAGTTTTATAGCAACATTCATGCAGCAATTAGAAGGAGAGATTTACTAGTGGCATAGAAAAAAAAGGCAGCTTGGTTAACACTGATGCACCAGGATTATAGACTTGGGTTTGAAACGTGGGCCTGGTTCTGCTCCTGGCTTGCATGCTCTTTCTGCATAGCTCACTCAGTTCAGACAAACTGCCAGTCAGATGAATTGAGATCTCTTAATTATCCGAAGGAAAAAATGTAAATGTTTTTGCATGCCTGTCAAAAGACTTGATATTCTTTACAATCTGCATCTTATTATCACCCACCGGCTTCAGCGGATACGAAAGAATTGATTATTATCTAGTTTCCACCTCATGGTTGATTATGTGGCTGTTTTTTGTCTGAGATAAGTGACAGCTTTATCATCTGCTTCAGTATCTCAAGACAGCTCCTCACTAGTGTAAGACGATGCAGCAGCAGGTTTAGCTGTTAAAATCTAAGTGCACTTCCGTAGGTTTTGGGACTCCTTCAGATATATAAGTAAAGCAAAACCAGAGAGCAAAAGTATAGAGTAGACACGTTTTCACGTGGCCTTGTAGCTTCACTTTGTCCAACTATGAAAAGTTACTTTTGTTCTGTCTCCTAAGAACATTTTCGCTGAGACCTGGAGGTCTCACAGTGTCGCCTACTCCCACTAGTTAGTTATCAGTCTGCTTTTCTTCTCTACCGTTGCCCCCCCTCGAGCAGCTCTGTGATTTTCCTTTTTTTTCCTTTGACTTTCACACCTTCCCATTTCCACCCTTCGCATTCGTAGAGCAAAACTCCTGTGTAGTAGAACTTTTAGAAAAGGTTGAACGTTGACATTCTGCAAAATGTCAG
>JAPXVT010000023.1:13488304-13499297 GCA_029823135.1 Acanthurus reversus
ATGGTAGTCAGTTGAGGCGATAAATTGCTCAGTTTTGTGCTTTATTGACAGAGAAAGCTGAGTTTTATGAGTTTGTCCTGCTTACAAAGCCTGTCTTGCAGTGTCTGCATGTACCAAGATGCATTGCTTCACAAAAAAAAAAACAGTACTTGCCAGGCCTCCAAGGTTGTTATTCGTCATATCAGAACATTTCTTTTATTTAATATTGTGTAGTTTTCAATAAGGAGGGGTTTTTGGTCCACCAGAGCCTGAAAATTCTCTCAAAACAAACATGGTGCTGGCTCGCCTGAAGGGAGGGGAAAGGCGAGGGGTTAACAGTCTGTAGATATTTTTTTCGATCTAGTGTGACCCAAATCAGTGATAGTTGTTGATGTGTGAGACAGAGTGCCATGAAGCATTTTGCACTGTGATCCTACCAGCTTACAAGTAACAAAGTGCAGAAACGAGGATGTGTGTGGATTACAAAAACGCTGTTCAACCAATTCCAAGTCAGTTTACCATCAAAATCATTTTAAAACTGCTGATTTAAGGTAAAATTGGAACAGAATGTTGCTTTACCATTTCGCAGGACTTCCTGGGTCTGAAGTTCTTGATGTTCAGTCTTCTTGATCTTCAGTGTATTTGTAGAATCCAGTGTGTTCTGATGAATACTTAAATAATGAATAATTAATACTCTTTTATGTGATATTATAAAATATTCACATAATTAAGATGACAGATTTACATTCAACCGCATCAGGAACAGCAACATCTCTGCCTGTTTTGACATTGAGAGCATTTGACTGATGAGTGAGCAGGCTGGCATTCTGCTCACTCACCTCACTGTGCATAGGCTACGTAATTTATCGAGATGCATTTTGAGGACTGAACCTGTGACATTTATGTTACAAGTACAGATGGGTTGTGTAGTGTGTTTGGAGGAGGAGAGACTGACACTGGTTGACTGCTGGACTGAGCAATTTAGGATCCAAAGAATCAATCTTGTAAAAATCCTCCAGGGCAGTCAAGGTCCTTCAGATGCTCCTGAAGACTGATGGCAGGGACTCCAGAGGGAACACTCCATCAGAGAGAGAGAGAGAGAGAGAGAGAGACAGAGAGAGAGAGGTGGCTCTGGAGATATTCTCATTAACGTGATTTGTTAAAACCAGTGTGTGGGTAAAATGTTGTTTTACAACATCAGGGATTTTCATCCTACACATAAAACAACCTACAAAACAGAGACAAAGGAAGGAAATAACGGAAGTGGGCACAGTGGAGTGGCAACAAGATGATGCAACAGAATGATTAAACCCCAAATATGAAAGACCAAATGACTCCAGAAGCAAAAGCTTTTAAACATCAGCATTGTCTTGTGCACTACTGTCCTTTGTATCACATTTTTATAAAATTGGACTAAATTGCCATCTCAATTCTCTTTATTCGTTCAGCTTGACATCCTGCTCTAAAGCAATATCTTTTTAGAGGGAAGGTTAATATTGTTTTGCTTTGGTTTAACCGATCAATACAAAGCAGCATCTCTCTTTCTTTATCTCAAATGCTTTGTTCCCTTATCTCTTGGAATGCTGCAAGGATGATGTATTTTGGGAGGCCAGTGCAGAAGTTAGCATTCACCTGGTTCCATCAACAAATAGGAAATGGGATTTTTCTGTTGGATTTTGAATTATTACAGAAAACAAACTCCATAATGAAAAAACGTTTGTTTTTTCAGCAAGATTCTATTTAGAACTGAAAAATACTTACTGTGGTTTTTGAAGTGTACTGTATTGCAATCGGCAAAGGTAAAAAGCCAACATTAGCATATGAACAGACTATATCACAGTCCCATGACTTCATTGTCACCACTAAGCTTCCTACTACACTTTACTGTATATTACTTTACTGTACAATGTACTGTACTGTACATTATAACTTGATAAGTCCACAAGTTGGATCTCTGTAGTTTCATGTAGCCACTTGTTAGCATTTGTCTTTTAAAGGCACGTAAAAGCTCCATAATACATGAGTGGGGTAAAACTGATGTTTATGACATAGAGTGAAATGTTAAAGTCTCTTAAAGCTGGGGTAGGCAACATTTGGAAATCAAGCTAGCTATAGCATGACACTCCTTAGGAAGCAACTCCGCTGCACCCTCCCCTCCCTGTTTTTGCTCCGGCTCGAGTTTTTTATTTGTTGTTGTTCTCTCCTTTAAGTCCAGTTTGCACCAAAGATTCACAATGAGACAAAACGGTTTCAGGGAGAGCTGCAGCGGAGTAAACTGGTCCGTCTCAGCTGACGGTGTCACCTACAGACACTACTGTCAGCAGAGACGAGTTTTAGAGCGTAAGGCACTTCGCTTGTTTTAACAGCCAATCTGCTCGTACCGACGTCACCTGTTGCTAAGAAGAGCAGTGAAGGGCAGCCAACAGGAACACGCACTCTCTGAAATGATCCATGATTGGCAGAAAATATCCCGTCAGGGTCTGAATACAGAGCCACAGAGAGGTGCAGAAATGCATTGTTCTTTCAGACCACCTGAATTAAAATATGCTGAAAGGTTATCAGAGAACTTAAGCACAATGACACCGAAGATAAACTGCATACACCAACTTTAAGCTTTTGTTAACCATTGACCTTATTTCAGACATCTAACATGCCCTTTCAAAAAAACCCTTTGACTTGGATGTGAGGGAACCAAACTGCAACAACGCAAACTGTCTTTGGTTTAGGACTGCGGCACTCTACATGTAAGATCCTCCTTGAGATTGTCGAACAATATTAGCACAAATTACAAACTATGACCGAGGCACAAAAACTCAGGAAGACACCATCCAGGCTTGCCAAATATTTTTTGTAATTGTTTGTTGCTATTTTTCCCGAACATAGTTAGGTTTAGGTACCTAGCTAGGTAGCTCGCTATGCAGAAAAAGGGCATCTCTATTGTTACTCCCACCTGCAAAGCTCTGATTAGTCAGCTGAACACAACATCAGACCTATTTGCACTGCAAAACAAATAAACAGGCTACCTCCAGGTGTGTAAAAAGAAACAACGACCCAAAGAATTTTAAAATGGTGAATTTATTTTATGGTTTTCAGCTGTTTACCAAAATCAAACACAACATGCCATCTGTATAAAAAACTAATAAACACTCCACCATTTAAAACCATCAGCATTATTTACAGCCTCAGGATACATTTAAGCGCAGCAAGATGACTGACAGGTGTCAGCTTGGTAAAAGTGAAGGTGGGTAATAAAAATGTATTTTCTGCCTCAGGCTAAAATAGCGCAAATTCAAGCTTTAGGGAAAAAAACCAACCAAACAAACAAAAAAAAAAAAAACGGGTCATCAAGAATTAATCTATTGTTGAAATGTGCTGAGGCCAGAATGCAGCTCAGCTCCAGCTCACAGCAAGGTGGCACATCTAATAGACTCACAGTTTCATCACCCACTGGGTTGATTTCAGAGGAGACACACCTAATTTTCATATCATTATGCCTGCCACTTTGATGGAAATGGAGCAACATACTTGTTGCCTGTTTAGTGTATTGCTGACAGCTGTGAGGGGAAATTTTTGTGATACAGGAGCAAATAATGTGTAATCTTAAATCAATGGATCCTCAAAGACCTGCCATCTTTATTTATGTGTTGTGTGTAGTACTATGCGCCGCTGCAAACAAATGAGTCTTGCTGCCTTAAATGGGTCTGACTGAATCAGAATTTATGTGTATAACATTAGTGGTGAGCTCAGTGGTGCTATTTGGTAAATAAAACGTTTGTGCACCGACTGCAGCGAAGTGCTATGAAGACTCTGCTGATGTGTTATTAGGATGTCCTGATTTATTTGGTAATGCAAGAGTGCATGTATACTTGAGCGATTTCTGTATGTAGTGTGTGCAATGAGCGTGTGTGTGTGTGTGTGTGTGTGTGTGAGAGAGAGAGAGAGAGTCTTATCAGTATACAGGGCTCCTCAGGCAGAATGGGGGATTGAGGACCACTCTAATCTGGACCCAGTAGTGACTGATCCAGCTCTCTTTCTGTCTCTCCTCAGCATGAGAATGTGAGCGTGTGTGTGCTGATGCAGATATCGCATTTCTCTCTGTAGTCTGTCAAATGAAGTGAACTCCAATTAATCTGACCAACAAGTTTGCCTCAAAGTGCTTGCAGAGCAATATGTAAACAGGTAGACAAACAAATCTGCGTGTTGTTCTGCGAGTCAAGTAAAGGATGACGTGGTGACAGCGGTGACTCCATTTCCATTTCCTCCATGCAGTACAAGTCACCGCGCTGGCATTAATTATGAAAAATAGTTTGGTGTACTGAGTCTGAGATTGCACGCACTGGAGAGAGTTTTGATGAATGATGTTAAGAGGAATCTGTCAGCTGCCATCCCGTTTGGTCCCCACAAATAATTGAAGACTAGTGTACTTTCTGACAGAAACATGGTTTATGAGCTCGGTGCCAGTGTACTGTAGCGGCTCAGATTGCAGCCTGTGGGAGCAGCATCGCCTCCTTTTCTTCTCCTCTTTGGAGAGTCTGACTGCATCGCTTCATCTGTGCGTTTTGAATAAAGCAAACCAATCAGCTTCTCTTAACACTGGTACACGTACATGTGAGATGCTTAACATGTCTGTAGTGCTCAAACAAAACTTGAAGACCCGCATGCACATATCTGTGGTGCTGTTGTGTGATGTAGTCTCTCTGAAGTTCGATCCGGTTTCGTAAAGCTGTCTACAATGCCCCGGTAAAAAAAAAAGTCATGTATTTAGGTAGAAGAAAACTACTCCATATACTGAACCTGAACCCGAGAGAGGCGGAAGTGGAAGTTTTCTGAGCCTCATAGCAGGTGAGAACCCACAGATGCAAACATGCAGAATGAGCATCTATATCGTGAGAAGGCCAGCTCATGTATGACAGGTGTTTAATTAAATCTGGAGTTCAAATACACAGTCTATGCAGTCATCGAAAAGCGGGGAACATTAGTGACAAGCTGAGAAATCAGCTTTGTGTGTGCTCTTGCAGAAAAGTGTAAATGAGTGTGCGTCGACTTCTATACGCGTCAAAGCTGACGTCGGTGCCACTTTCTTATTTTCCTCCTTGTAGTTTCTCACTTCCCTCCATCTTCTCCCTTGCATACACCAACCTTTTCCATCCTCCTTTCCCTCCTTTTCTCCATCTTCCATTTCTTCTCCACTTACTGCTTCCCCTCCTTTGACCCCAATCATAGTTGTGACATGTTTTCATCAGCGGTAATAGATTTCATTTTACCTACACAAGCCTCAGCCTGCAGATTAAAGCCCCTAACCAACAGAGCCCCTTGCTGCTAAATCACTTTTACCGCTGTGCTGCCATAACGCTGCATGTGTCTGTTGGTGTATATTCGTGTGTGGACGAGATACGAGGGAGACGTGCTCAAAAATCTGCTCAACTGACAATCTTGAGACTTGATTTTTACAGTTACAATGCATATCTTTGATGATTTTATTTTAAATACTATGATACTATAATGATAGTTTCTTTTCTCTGTCTGACAGCAGGGACCCAACTGTCTTCTTATGTCATGTTTTCCTGATTATTTGTATCAAAACTGAAAATTTGTCTGGGTAAGAATACAACCATTTGTACACAAACTGTGTTTACTTACAATGGTTTAACACAGGCGGCAGCAGCAGTGGCCAGGGACAAAAAGCTGCAGTTTATATGGACAGTTTGTATGAGCCTTCAGTCTGTACAGGAAGTGACCGAAACACACACACCATGTTAGATCTAATTCAGCTTTACTGAAATGTAATTAAACACATATATCAGTTTGTGCACAGTCATCCGTTACTTTAATGACTCATTACTTTCATGATAGAGTAGCCTGTTAGAATGCTGTTTAGGCATCTGTGATTTCTGCTGGTGGTTCAAAATTTATTTTGAATTCTCATATAAATTTTCATCATATGAGTTTGCTGCTGTACATAAATTAGCTGAGCTGACCTGTACCCCTAAAACCCCATAGCCTCAATAAATAAAAACATTAGTGGTCAAACACAGGAAAGAACTAGAAGACAGTACATTTCAGTATCAATCTGTCAGCATGGTGGCTCAGTGGTTAGCAATGTCGCCTCAGAGCAAGAGAGTCCCAGGTTTGATACATGGCTGGGGCAGGGCCTTCCTGTGTGCATGTTCTTCCCGTGTTCACATGGGCTTTTTTCCAGGTGCTCTGCTTTCCCCCATCATCAAAACATGTGTGACAGGTCTGCCTTTAGTCAGTACCCTTTACCAAGTTACTGGCTAAGATCTGGACTTGGTCCCCGGGTGTCGTGCTGCGGCTGCCCACTGCTCCTCAGGGATGGGTTTACTGCAGAGACCAAATTTTACTGTACGCTGTATATGTGACCAATAAAGTAACAATGAACCAATAATGACTTTTGGAGCGTCACATCAGCCTACAGATGTTTTGTTTTTTTTTTAAATCCTCACATCCTACTCACTGTAATGTTTTGTGTTGCTAAATCCTTCAATCATTACATCAGTCCAATTTAATACGTAAGAGTACAACTATGATATACATATATGCCACTTATGATGTGTAATGTGTATTTGGTCTTTTTGACTACTAACTGTCACCTTTAGCCACACAGCATGAATAATCCTTCAAAATCAGCCTGTAGTCATAAACCTGTAAGAACAGGTGAGAGCCAGTCATTTCCCATCATGCCCTGGGCCCTGTGGTTGGTGGAGAGAAGCAGCAGTGCCTCAATCTAACCAGTACACATTGTGAGGCAATCGCCAGTGATCGATTCTGTGCAGGCCAGCTCCTCTTGAAAGAGCCAATTATCTAGTGCAATATTGCGTGTGTCTGTGTCTGCGAGATCTTATTCTGTTCTCTTAGTGCCACCTTGTGGACAGATGAGTGTAAAACGTCTTTAACTCGCCTGCTTCTTTCCCTTCGTTGTCCATTCTTCTTTCAGAGATGTTCATGCAGTGTGGCTATTCAGCAGTGTGACCTTTGACCTCTGATTTCACTTCTCTTCACCCTTACAACCGTCAAACACTCCTCTGATGTAAGTCCACCTATTAATCAATCAATCTGTCTGTCTGTCTGTCTGTCTGTCTATCTTTTTATCTATCTACTAGTCTGTCTGTCTGACATTCAGTATAAGTGACTCTGTTATTTTATTTGCTTTCAGGTGTTAAGCAACTTTACTGAACGTGAGTATAACAACAAAATCATGCCATTTTGCAAATTAAGTTTTATTAAGTTTTATTCATCAAAAATGTGTGTTAGTGAAGCTTACTGTAATGTGACTTTCATATGACTTTTGAAATTTTAATCCATACCTTTCAAGACTTATTTTTGGTTATGTTACCTCAAATACTTAAAGTAACATCTTGAACACAATGAACACAATGTGGTAACTCTGGGTGCTACAAAATGGCTTTTCAGATTGGTGATAAATATCAGATGTCAGCTGTATTAACAGTCATAATGCCCATATTGTTTGTCATTTACACTACCCTTGTTTTTAATCTAATTCTCTCCATATAATGACAGAGTGACCTTTAGAGTTTGCTCGCTTACCACACAGAAAATAAATTTTCCACACAGTGTTTCTGTGTTAACTATGAGACTGACCTTTAAGTGATTTGATTAAACTTCATATTTGTGTGTTGTTAATGATGTCACTTCCTGTGCCTGAGTCAGAGTTTGATGGAGAGCTGGTCGGATGACAGCTGGAACTGTTGTCATAACCGGAGGAATACTGGCCACAGTGATACTTCTGTGTATCATAGCTGTGCTCTGTTATTGTAGACTCCAGGTGCGCCTCTTCGTGTGTGTGCGTCAGTATGTGTGTTTGAACGATGTCTGAATCTCACTTCAGTATCAATCTATTGATCCCTCTGCTGAGCTGTATGTTATCATATGATCTTATCATCTCCCTTGTTAGCAAAATAACCAAAATGCATCCCTCTTGTCATTCTGCCATTTCTCCTCTTTGTCCCTCTTGTTTGAAGAAAATAAGACAGCGCTCAATAATAAACTCGGCTTTGTAGACTTAAGTGCAGCCTTTAAATGTTACAAAACTGTGTAAAACAGTTTTTATTGGACATGTAATGGACTGCTTTCCCTCTGTAGTACTACTGCTGCAAGAAGAATGGGTCTGACAGTGGCTCCATCTCTCAGCAACACTTTGCCTGCAATGCCTGCAGTGTATCCGGCCTGGACGGCTCGATTGTCAGCCCACTGTCGATGTCGCCACCTGAGCCGCCTGGATCCTCCAATCCCACCAAATCCACAGGGGGGCAACGCAGATACTGCCCCACCTGCTCGCCCTATGACTCGCCTTTCTACATCCGTACTACTGATGAGATGCGCAACGGAGGCGAGCGCATTACCTACATGCCCACACACTACGAGAACCAGGCGCTGGCGATGCCGCTGCCCAACGTCCGAGGCTCCGTGCTGAGGGAAACCCTGCGAGGCCGGCCTCCTGATTTCTACACCAACACCCGAGCCATCAGCACTGAGGTGTGACCACCGCGAAACCCCCCCCCAACACCACCCATACACACGAGGACACTCCTCTCTTCACTTACACACACACCAGCACCACCACTAACAAAACCACAACAATAAATTTTGACACCTTTTACAGCTTCCACTGAGGATCTGTTGGATAAAAGCCCACTGGTTGTGGGGGTCACATTATCACATCATTTGGGGTCTGAGGTTTGGGTGGGATCTAAGTGAGGATTGTTTAAGCCAGCTGTTGAAGACTCAAATGTGTGACAAGTTAGCTCCTTATTTTATACCCTTAAATTTTACATTTTCATGCTCACTTAATTAACAGTTCTGTTACTGATGCTAGATTAAATTGTAGCTGTAAAGTTTTTTGTCCCTTCAGCCCCATTGTGAAGGGTATTGGTGTGAATTTGCAAAGTGTCTGTTGACTGTTACTGTGTCTTTACTGACTGAGGGCTATCTTAGATAATTTATGATGAAGTAGCAAATATAAAGCAATTTTGTCACAATAAACAGATTGGAGACTGAAACACATTTAAAAATGTGCAAAAGAAGGAAAGGTCAACATTTCCGCTGCAGTTTTCTGGATCTCTGGAAGCCCGTTTGACTTACAGGGAAGGTGGAAGAGAGCGGACCACTGGAGCTTTCTCTATGCAAGCTGTCTGGCAGACTACTGCAGCTCTCCATCTCCAGTCATCCGCAGTTTTTTTGTCTCATTATAGAACTCTAAAAAATAATGTATGCACGGTGCACACCCAGTGACATATTATGAGGCTGCAAATGTAGATAGAAAAACAAGCATTTAAAACTGGATCATGGATACAATTGTTCGAAGCCTCTTGGGTTGCCAGGTCCGCACTTAACCCCCATTTTCTTTCCGAAGGTGTAAACCTGTGGAGAGTGAAGGATGTCTGGGCTCTTGAACATGACAGAGGAAGATCGAATTGACTGAAAAAGTGGTTATTTATTTATTTATTTATTTATTTTTTGGACAGTGATGCAAAAAGTTTGATATGTATATACTAACCAGAAAGCAATGAACGCATCTCTTGATCCCACTGTGGAGAAATGCATCCTGGAATTTGAACATGATGTATTATGAATGAAGGAGTGTGGTAACTATTTGTGCTATTTTGTCTACACACTCCTCCTATACTCCTGTACTACTCTCATGTTGAATCTTTAAAAATGCAAATAACAATGTCACTATTTTAAAAATTTTTTTTTTCATTTTGCATTTTTGCCATTGAAAATTGTGTCACAGTGCCCATTTTCTATATGACACCTACCCAGCATTGCTTGCAAGACCTGATAATGTTTCCATGATATTTGTGTTTATATTTCTGTGTACAGCAGAATCCACTGAAGCTGAACAGGAAATGCTAGAAAAGCTGAGGACTTGCGCGGTGTGATATTGCTTGATAATTTACAAGGACAGATCTAGAGTTAATTGATCAAGCATTAAACAAAAAAGCACTTCCCAACCTCTTTTCAGCAGTGCATATGATATATTTAGAATCAAGTGATTAGCAGCTACATCATTTATTTCTCTGTTACCTTTTTTAAGGTTAAATGGCTGCCAAGTGCAGTGCCATTAGCTGTAAAACTTTTTCAAGATCATTTTAAACCGTAGGGGTTTTTCCCTGGATTAATTTAATAGGCAGAATAAATGTATAAATGACTGGCAACATGAAAATTTCATCCCCAAAGGTTGACTGGTGAAAGTCTGTGAAGAAAAGTCTGGGCTGGAATCTCTGAATAGGATTTAATAAAACAAAACCAGAGTTTCTTTGTGTTGTTGTCCACTACCACAGATAATGGATTTGTTGTTATCATTCATTTATTTAGGTACTGCATTAACTATATATTTTACTACTTACTGAACTAGTTATCTTTAAAAACAGAAAAAAACAAGCTTTTTAGAAACGTGGTTCAAACAAATATCATATCTGAAGAATACAGAAACAGTAATATTTGACAGTGTTAACTTTTGACAATTAAAGATTTGTAACTGCTTGATATGGCTCTTTGTGTGATCACTGACAAGACTGCACACACACAAACACGCACAAAGAGAGAGACTAATCTTTTTGTAATGTCATGAGCTCTGAGGGCAGCATGAACTTTGATCTTCAGTTGATGATTATCATGAGGCAAACAACCAGGAACACATGCTGAAACTAATTTTCAGAAGAATGTGTTCAAGACTTGATAGATAAGTTATATATATTTTTGTCTACAGTCTCACTCATCAATGTTATTTATTCAAGGAATTTGTCTCAATTTAGTTTATTATTTTTGTCCATAGTCTTTATTTAGAATTTTTTTAAAAAAAGGAAAAAAGAAAAGCTTTTGAGTATTTTCATCACCTGTAAGTAATCCATTATATGTTTTTGCCGGAAGACATTACTCATTAATATTATATATTTGAACACTTTTGTCTTTATTCAAGTAGTCTTGTATATATACTTTCATTTGTAGCATTGATTCAGAATTTAAAATATTG
>JAPXVT010000023.1:13598581-13609911 GCA_029823135.1 Acanthurus reversus
TTAACCAAATATAGCCATTATCTATAACCAAACAAGTTGAAGTTGCTTATATTAACATCTAACGTCAGATACTCTATGTTGAACTTGGTATATAATAAGAACAGCAGCATGGGACACTCCGGTGGCTGAAGAGATAAAACACCGCACCATCCTTGGTTTGCGTCTGGCAAGGGAAGCTTGTTGAATGTCATTTTAAGTCTTACTCTCTAAATGTCTAGTATGTGCTGTATAATAAAGAAATAAAATACCCTAAAACATTTATCTAAAAAAATTTATCCATACAGTAAAATACAGCAATGTAGAAAAAAATATATATATATATGTGTGTGTGTGTGTGTCCAAGATTGAGTTTACAATTACGGGATACATTTGAGAAGCTGGAACCAAAAAATTTCAGTTTGTTTTTGATTCATTTTCTGTTATTCGAACAATTCAGTTTAATCATTGTAGGTCCAAAATCAACCTAAGATCAACAGAAAAATTAGAGAGTGCATGTGTGGAAAAAAAAGTCACATAAAGATGTGAACTTACAGATGTTTGATCTGTAAATGTTTGTTTAAGGGTCATTGACACTCTATAGAAAATTTTTATTAATATTTCTCCTTTTGGGGGGAAAAAGAAAAAAGACCTTTCTGTGAAGAAAAATCTTGATGATCATATTTAAGACGTAAAGGAAACATGATAACAAAAGAGGATGGCATGCAATAAAATCCTCAAACAGAGATCAACCAGGCATGTTGCAATTACATGGAAAGGCATCTTAACCACTAGGCCGCCAGCACACCCTAAAAAAATATCTCTGCCTGGGTGAGCATGTTATGCCATTCTCTGAGCGACGACACGAAAAATGACTTCCATTATTGTACAGGCAATCTCCTCCCTAGCCTGAGCTGTTTTAATCCATTAAGTGAGCACTGCTGTGTTCCTCTGCACAATTAATAAGGGCAGTAAGGGACCTCCTAACCCAGACCTTTCCCTGCGTAAGCCTGATATTCTGCAGCGTTTTCCCAAACGTGCAAAAGATTGCCTTCCCTTTCTGTGAAATACTCCTAAGTTCATATCCTGTTCCTTTTCTCTCCACTGTTAAGAAACAAGAATAGAAAAGAAGCAGGAATGATGAAATTTTCTCAGGCACACTCGCGCACATTTTCTCCCTGATAGGCACAAACACACATCAAGACCAGCCAGGCTCAGGATTGGTTTATCTGCAACTTACAGTGAGTTGCTGGAGAATGCTGTGCTGCCAGGCTTCTCTCTGGTAGTGTTTGCAATGTGCATGTCATGGTGCGCGTGTGGAGAAAAGAAAGCAAGGGGTAAACTGCAGCAGAGTGCCTGCATGTGCGCACTGTATGTGTGTTTGCAAGTGAGATGCACAGAGGAAAACAAGCAGGCGTGGTTGGTGTGTTTGTGTATGTGTACACTTCAGTGGCTGTGGATTAGACGGCAAATACTGAGAGACTGAGTCCTGGGGAGAGCTGTTGCAGAAGGAATGGGACAAACACTAATATAAACATAGTGACATAGCAGTGTGTTGCTGCTTTGTATCATAGCTGTGCTCTGAGTTGAGGACAGTAAACTGCCTTTTTTTTCTCTCCTGCATATAAACCCCTACAAACAGAGAGAAGATTTGTAAGAAAGTGATGGGTAAAACCGTGGAAAGATGTGGGTGCTTTGTGGATGTTATTGTCATTTCATGAATCCATTTAGAAACAAATGCATAAATCCAGTTAAGCATATCTAAACTTTGAACCTTGTCACATGTCTAAGCGTGTAATCTGTGTTGCAGGACTCGGCTCAGGAAGGCGTCATTACTCGGGACATTCACCGCACCTTCCCCGCACACGACTACTTCAAAGACTCTGATGGAGATGGACAGGATTCACTTTACAAGATCTGCAAGGTGAGAAATGACATCAACTCTCAGTAAAATCCAGATATTTTACTTGTCATAAAACCAGCTCTGGACTCTACAGTATTAGTTTATTAGTTGTTGATTTTTTTCTAGCTGTTTGTGGTCTGGCAAGGCTCACTAGGAATTTGCTTGGCATTTTAAGTTGGCTCTAAAATATGAGTAACAGTGCCCGCCTTTACTGAGACATCAGCACAAACCCTTCCTACACATGACATACCGGACACATCCACCGCTCACTTGACGTGCATTGGTCTTGTCTTTTAATTTTCTTTGTCATAAAATGTGCTGTCTGTTCTGTAGAAGGCAGATTGCCCTCAAATTACCCACTAAGAGTGGTTTCTGGATGTAAAGCTTTAGGCAAAAAAGAGACCATTGCAAGATGCTTCTGTTTTAAGTTTCACTTAAAATGGTTTAGGTTTTGGTGCTTTTAGAGGCAAAAGTTACCAATTTAATGCTTCTCGGTAATTTAGTGAGTTAGATTGCACTGTAAGGCTGATTTGTGTAGGTTTCCTTAAGACTTGAAACACTGACCTGCAAACAGTAGCTTGTGAGATTTTGCCCAAGTTTAGCAGTGGTACTGAAAGACTTCAAACTGCTTCTAAACAATGTCCAAATTTGGCCAATTTCTATTAAAATACAGCATTTAATAAAATGTTGCTCTTTATTATTTATAGGCTGTTAGAAGTGGTGACTGCCAAATATATCTGAGAAACAAGGCTTAGGGCACAGTATAAACATAATCAAACATCCAAATATAGCACATTAACATATTTTAAATTTAAGGCTATGACTGAGGTAGGGCAGTATGTCCACTAATTTATGTTTATCCCAAATTCAAGTTTTAAAGAGTGATTCTGAAGAGACAGAAGATGCCAACCTAACCTCCAAGTTGATGCATGAATACAAGGGAAAAAAACAGTTAAGAACGCTCATGTAAAGTATTCAATGCAATCAGGATATATTAAACACCATTAATAAAAGCCATATATACAAACTTCAACATACAGTAATGCACAATCTTCCGCGCTGACCTTTTATGGGTCAGCCACAAGCCTGTGCCTCCCCCCCATCAGAATGAATGGGGAAAGTAAGTGCTGTAAGGAGAGGGTCCCAGTGGACTCACATCCTGAGGTAATTATCTGTGAAGACACACGGTACATTTTATTCAGACAAAAGCCAAGGTCAGCACTACTGTACTGTATTAAAGCCAGTCCTCATCTTTGTCACTGTCCTCCTCTTAGCTTCACTGCAGCCGTGAACTCAAGCAAGACGGTTTCTTTAGCACAGTCGTCTTTGTTTTGCCCCACAGCACAGCCAACAGCTCCATCATATAAAACCAAGTATAAAATTAGCACATATGATTTTTTTTTTAAATAACTTAGCATTCAAAAAGTGTACAGAGCATGGGAACAATCTAAATGCCAAAGAGCTCTTCAGAATACAGTACATTTCTTAACAGTCTTCACAAAACCAAATGACTCGCTAATTATTACTTATCATCAGACTTCACACTCAGTAATTTACTCAAGTCAGGACTGCTCGAGATCACAGAAAACCACATTTTAATTTGAAACTTAGCCAGTCCAGTAAACTTTTAATCACAGAGGCAAGGAAGAAACACAGCAAGTGGAAGAACTTGTAATTCTAATGCAGCTTAAGAAGTTGATCATGGAACTAAAAACATAAACAATTTGTTAGACGTGAAGAATTTATCAGATATCTAGATAATGCAAAGAGCATAGGAAGTTTAACTCTATAAATTCTGTTATAATAGTTGAAAATAAATAAATAAATAAATTAAATAATCTTGAAAATATTCATTTATTTAACTCACCTCTGTAGAACTAGGATCCACCTGTATGTAAAGTTGAGTAATGTTGACCCCTCTGGGAGGTTTTGCACAAGGGACGCAGGCCAGGACTGAGCACACTTGATCCCAGAGTCAAGTTCATGTGATTATTGTGAACACAAGTGTTCAATGCTCGGGCACGGTTCACAAACCGTGCCTGAGTCTGCTCGAATAAGTGGTCCCGGGCATGAGTGTGATGTGTGAAAGCAGCCGTGCCCAAAAAGGAAGTTGGCTGCTTTCTGATAGGCTGTATGAGAGCATTCCCTGTTTTTTCACAACGAACAGCTGTTGTCGCCGAGCAACCAAGACATGACACTTAACTTACATGCACGTGAAGACGGAGCCAGAAAATTCCAGTCTGTTGTTTTAATACTTCTGTTTAACAACATGTTCCTCTACTGCCACCGCTTCGTCCATTACGTTAGCTTAAAAAATATAAGTATTTGCTTTTTCTTCTTCTTTGAATGTGTTGACGGACTGCAAACCAACTATGTGCGTACCGCCACCTACTGTATCAGACTGTGTACATATGCAAGCGTGCTAGTGTGTTACTATGTATGTTACTAGTGTGAAAGTGGGCTGTCGGGGGAGAGGGGAGAGGGAGCAATCGTGCTCAGATACAATTGTGCCTTATGTGAAAACACCCTCGAACTGTTTGCACACTTAAGCTTTGCTCATTGCTCATTATATAGTAGCCTAGTGAGTCGGCGGGGTTTCTTCAGAGTCAGGAATAAATTGAGATTTCACGCACTTGTAAATCATTGTAAATCATTTTGTATCATCAATGACAAAAAAGTTGTGGACATTCCATGGGCACTGCTTTGTTATTCCATTGTTGAAATTTTTGAGGATACAATGTAGGAACTTAATTTCATATTTAGTGAAATGACTCACAAGTGAAGTTTAGTTTAGTGACTCACTTAAACCCTGCATAGAAGACTTGCAAACCAACAGAGATTCTTCAGATACAGAACAATCTCTATGCAAAAACAGCCAAAGTGAAACAAACTAAATAATAATGAGATGAAAAGCAATATATCTATACAAGGTAATAGGAGTAATTACATGCAAAGAGCTTGCATTCAGTAATTATGCAGAAAACAGAATTCTGCTAGCACATAACAAATTGAGATGAAAGGACTGGACACATTAAACACACAAATGGATTTCACAGATGTGTTTTGTTTATTCATTAAAATCAAAGGTAGTTTAAGAATGATGAAGTAGAACTTTTACTCCTTTTGTATTTTCCTTGCGCTGCAGAAGTGGAACGTAGACGGTCAGTGCATTGGGAGAACCTGTCAGGAAGGGTTAGCATCCAGTCTGGACCCAACTAGGTCAGTGGCGAGCCAGCCTTCATTTGTATGCAAATCCATGTAGATTTGCTGCTGATAAGGTTGGTTGGCTCTTGAGGCATGAGTGGGTTATAGGCACAGAGGATCCAGGACAAAGTTTATATTCATCTTCATATCCAACTCAGCAATAAGCCTGGAGTCTTTTCTTTTCTAACCTTTATTCTGATGGGAAGGTCACCTGAGCTCCATGCTCTTTTGAAGTTGTAGTCCGCTTCATTCTCTTAATGTTCCGCTCAGTCACACTTACAGCTTACCTGTAAAGCCTCATACGTCTACTGGTGGTTCCTCTGACAGCCTGCTCGAGCAGTCGGGGGTTAACTGCCTCGCTCAAGGGCACACTGACAGTGGTTTTTAGGGAGAGGGGAGCATTATTCTACCAGCTGGTGTGGAGATTTAAAACCTGTGACTCTTAAATAAAATGAACAAAGAGAATACCGTCTGTGTTTCATGGAAACAGAACTTAAACAAAGCAGAGAAAAAAAGCAAACATGATAACGCCTCATCAACCAGGCTAATATTGCGTATCCCAGTGATGGCTGAGTGTTTCCTTGCACACATTAATCAGGATACTAGCTCTTGTCCTGGTGAGCACTATCCTGGTCAGACTTGTGCATACTTGTTAACTCAATGCCAGCAGGGTTTGTTAGAATTAAAATTTGCTGTCCTTAAAATTCTGAAGCTGACATTGACCTTTGATCAGTGGAGGCAAGAAGCTGTTTCTAACCGAGCAAGTACTTTATCACAAAAACATATTACCATGGTAACAAAACACAGGCTGCCAAGTCTTAAAAGGCAAAACGTTAATATTCTTACTTGTCCTAATATCTCAGTCAATACTTCATAAAAGGTATAAAATGCCCAGTTTTCTTTTAAAAAGAAAGAAGCAATATAAACTTCTAAACATATGTATTTTATGAACCACATCTAAAGAGCAATTCATGAGATTACAAAACAATATTCATATAACAAAGCTCATGCAATTTTTGCACTATAGTCTAAGCGACCTTAATGTTTTTGTTTTTACAAAACCTGAACTAAATCATTATGCCGTGGTTTTCCAATAATATTACAATGATGATGCGATCTCAGATTTCTTAACACTGGCACATCATCCCTTTCACCAAGCTTCCATGTCTTCAATCAATTCAATCAATTCCATGTAATTCTGTATTTTTGCTTGGGACACCTTAACTGCACAGAAGTTCATTAATAATTCCACTGACGGATCAAACTGAGACATTTATATTTTGGTCAGGATGCCCCGGTTGAATGAACTAAAACAGTTTCTATTGTTGTTTTTTTGTAGTAGTAATATCTGACAAATCGTTAAAGGATTTTATTTACATTTCAGTGTATTTGCGAGCCATGGAGCCTCACGTTTATGTTAATTTGTACTGTCAAAAAAGTTTTATCCAAAGTTGTACACGTATAGAAGAATAAAGAACCTGTGCTTATTGGTTATGAGAAACTAGGCAGGAAGATTGTAATAATCCACCCCTCTGAGCCTATTATCTGCTCAGGCTAACAAATTTAGATTTCACCCACCAGGACCTCCCCCATCCATCTGTCAGCATGCACTTCTCCCAGCTGAGTTGGGGACATGTGAATGCTACACTCCATCAAGCATGTCAGCTTGTATATTACAGACAGCTTCACAAGACTTCTCCATTACCTCCACATCAAACCCCAAATTAGCTGAACAGATCAGCAGTGGAGCTCTGGATGTCCATACTCATTTTTCAAGCATGGAAAGGAGAAGAGAATGTTTAACCCCATGTACGGCAGAAGTTTGATCGCTGCTGAAGTTAATGTGTCTATCGAAGTGTGAGCAACCTTCCCAAATTTCTGAGAGAGAGGTATCGAACCACCACCAGCTTAAAGACTTCAAGTGGCTCTGGTTGAGGGCTGAATTAACCACACAGTATTTGCGAATGTTAAAGTAGTGTGTTTCATCTCACACCAGCAAACTCCACCTGCTGTGCATTTGCCCACTTTTTTGTGCAGGGGAATGTAGTCACAGGGTATCTGTTCTACATTGCCTGAGCTGGTGGTCAGTTCAGGTGCAGCTGACCTTGCAAACGTTTTGAGCTGTAGGACTGCTGGTTTTTCCGACGAAGGGCACACTCACACTCGGCCCAGTTGACCCGTACTGTGCCGAAGCACGACTGTCCCCTCCTCCCCTCTCCCCCGCTGGTCTACACTCACATTGCTCCAGTGTAACCGGGCCTGAGCACGCTTAAGCTACCTGATCTATGGAGTGTGACCCACATTTTCAAATATTAACTGTCTTTTTTTTTCATCTTGTAATAAAATGTGTAAATTGTTCTGTGGTATCCCAAATATAAAAGGCAGTCGTGGATTTTTCCACTGCTCTTTATCCGGACTTTGCATGCTGGTGTCTGCCTGAATTTAAGGTGAATCCTCCACAAACAGTCACAGCAATGTCGGCACTCCATGCCTGTGCTCGAGCATGTGCATCCGTACTTGGGATGCCACAATACAGTCAGCCCACGGTTCAATACGAACCTCGGTTCTTGGGTCATCAAATCTACGGTTCAGTATCGGATGTCCTCTCTCCTCTTGCTGTGCTGCTGTCTGTAACGTAGCTGCTAGAGGAGGGGCTGGTTGTTAGCAGCAGCAGCAGCGCTACGCAAGAGTTTGGAGGATTTTAAAGTTGTGGAAAGCTAGGCTAAACGGTTGGACAGCATACAGACAGCTTTCTTTTTAACTTGTTTGTAACAATGAACAGTTAGCTGCTGGGCTCGCGTGCTGTGCTTGTAACTGTCAGGAAACTAAAAAGCAGAGATCACCTCCTCTCAAAAATAAACGGACTGGTCGGTAAAACACAATTACACTATTTCACGTTAAAAATCAGCGTTTCTCCAACAAAAGCCTGCTTCCTCAAACTCTGCTCCTAAACTCTGCTCGCTGTGTGAAATGAGTGCCTGCAGTCAGCTGGGAGGCGTGGACACATGGTGCGTTCACCAGCTGCTCTGAAGCTCCGACAGAGCCAACTGAGGGAGAAATGCATTAAAACTAGTTACACAAAACTTAAGAAAAACCAAAATACCGCAATTTCGAAGTGCGTATTGAACCGTGGATGGCGCACCGTACGGTTCAATATTATATTGAGAACTGTGGCATCCCTAATCCCTACCGCGCCTAAGCTCACCTCTTTAAACCATGACAGCGGCCACAAAGTGTGCTGTGCTTGGGCATGGAAGAGAGCACGCACATTAGTCGAACAAACTGGACTTTGGGGGTCAAATGTGCTTAGACATGGTACAGATTGCCTAATGTGAATGCACCGTAACTTACATCTAGAGGTCAGGAGCTCTAGAGCTCAGATGCTTTCCAGAAGTTTTAATTACATTGATTTGTTGTTTGGTGTTAACATATGTTTCGTCCAGCAGCCTGTGTGATTTGACTGGCCAATTCATGTAAGAGTTGAAGCTGTGTGACAGTCTTCACCTTTCCCCTCAACAATTAAAAGTGTGGGTTGAATGGTTTTTGACAACTTTGCCTCTCCCTGGATCCTAGTTTACACTGTGAAAAGGCCTGTCTGTTCACTCATTAGCATGATTGGTGGGGTGTGTCAACTACCGACTGTTCGGAGACAGCATTTCTCCCCAACGGTCATCTGAAGGTTACTCTGTTTGGTTGGTCTTTATTCTTTAATTACCAAACCAGCCAGGCTCCTTCTGACAGGTATCTTTCTTCTTTTCCAACTACCGTGGTGAGAAGATTTGTGTTTTGCCATGACTTCAGCGTCTTTGCCATATTTTATAACATCAATCAGGCTATCACAAGGGCAGTGGATTGTTTTTAATTGCTTTTCAACAAGAAACCAGTGTTTCATGTCATGATGCCGGAGTCATCGGTCAACTCAGCGGGCTTGGCAGACTGAATGGTCTGGACACAGGCAATGCCTTGCTCGGTAAATGAAAGATAAAAGAGATATTATGCACCTGCCAAAGGTGGTGATAACATGTATGCAAGAATCCCAGAGTTTAAGTGCCAGAGATATTATGTTTATTGGTATCACAAAAAGCTAGTTTAAAAGATAAGTAGGGAAACTCCTACAATTGTTGGTTGTCTTATATACATGTACTAAAAAAACCTTTAAAAACGGGGTCCCCGTGTCATCAGAAAACTAGGGAAACGTCTCTCATGTTCCTTTAAAATGCCTCATTTACCGTACTTGAAGTTTTAAGAGGATTTTGGAAAATTCCAGTGTTGTAGCTAAGAGAATTAATGAGATTGTCAAGTTTTATATAAGTAGCGTAAATAAGATATGGAGGATTATCACTTCTAGTCTTATCTTAACCATCCAATGATGCGAAAAGAATGCATACTCTTACCAGTACGATGTTGAGCATTTGAGTCCTAATAGAATGTGTTGTCAGCTCCTGTACACTGATCAGCAACCAGCTAATTTAAAACTCTCACAGTGTTAAGTTGTGTTGTTGCTAACATAATGAGACAGACTGATCCTCAGTATTTTTAAGGTTAGTTTACTTGCACCACACCCCAACATCTCATCAAGTGACTACAAATCCCATCCACCAAATCATTCAAATTAATTTACCACTACTGTCAAATAAAATTCTTGGGTGTGCAAAATATCAGCTTTTAATAGCTAATAAAGAAGTTCTTGTTCATCTTGGCCTTCATTCCTTTCGAGTATGTTTTGAGTGTGTTGATCAGGTTTTCAGACCCAAAGAGGGTCAAGTATCTTCATTTTTTCAAGACCATGTTAATGTTGTTTGGTGTAATGAAAATATGAAGAAAATGTTTTAATATTACAGCATTCATTTAAGCACAGTAAAAATCTTTGATTCATGTCAGTGACGTTTGCTGTCTTGCTGAGATTAACCAAACTAATATTTTTTTCTCTTTCTCTCTGTCGCAGGCCTACTCCGTCTATGATGAGGAAATTGGTTATTGCCAGGGTCAGTCGTTCCTTGCTGCTGTTCTCCTGCTGCACGTGAGTTAACTTGTTATCCATCCATCCACTGAGCCCGCCTTCTCATGACTAAGAGTACACCAGATAGATGAATAAATAGATACAATACAGACATATATGCATACTCACCTGGATTTTGCAACACAACAATAAAACTGCTTGTTTTTGTGCGTGTACACATACATATTCAGCAACATTTGTAAACCCTCAAAATAAAACTTCTACCTTTATCCACTTTATGTTCACAAAATAACTTGCTTCTGGTGCTTTTATTTGCCTCATGCTTTCAAAGTAAAAGCTCTTGAATGTTATCTTGGTACTGCTGACTGTTCGAGGACAGCAGTGAATAAGTTAATTAATAATGTTCACTAAAACAAAGAAGATGTTTCAGCATTGTATAGCTGCACCTACACTCCAGTGCATCTAAAGAAATTAGGTCTAAATGGAGGCTGAGAGAGAGAGAGAGAGAGAGAGAGAGAGAGGAAACAGAACATTGTTGGCTGACAAGAAAGTTGCCAACTGCTCGTATGAAATCCTGTAAAAGAACGAAAAAATGAGCTGAAAACATTGGACAGTCATCGCAGAATCTGAGAAGAGGGAACGAGGTGGACAAGACACTCTTTCACCTTACAAAGTTATTTTTAAGGTCCCTGACATCAGACAACTCTTGAGGAACCCTTGCTTTGTTCTTCAAGCCTGATACATAATTTCTTTGTTTTG
The DNA here is from genome assembly GCA_029823135.1 of Acanthurus reversus. Classification (NCBI taxonomy): domain Eukaryota; kingdom Metazoa; phylum Chordata; class Actinopteri; order Acanthuriformes; family Acanthuridae; genus Acanthurus; species Acanthurus reversus. The sequence goes on from JAPXVT010000023.1 coordinate 13,609,384, forward strand.
CTTTCTTGTGCTCTGTGTTTCTTTTCTTTTCAAATTTGTTGCAACTTGTCTGCGTAAAACAGACTTGAAATCTTATTTGGAAAATGTTAAACAGAAGGAGCCCAGACAGAGGAGCTGAGACATGGAGGCTGAAGTCCCAGAAGTAGGAGACAGAGCACATTGGAAATTTGGTTGAGGTCCAAATGACAAGGGCAACAGAGGTTAAAACAGGCGATGGAGGGAGAGTGGAGTGGAGAAGGGAGGTCAGGAGGAGGTGGGGTGAGGTGAGATGGTTTGGAAAGCATGAAGGAGACTTATGGATGAGTTCAGTGAAGGCACATCATGAGGTACAGCGGAGGGGAGACAGGAGTTGAAAGAAAGTGGGAAGGGAGGGGGAGGAGGAAAAGTTACAGAGGAGGAGGCTGTAAAGGTGAAGAGAAGGAGGGGTTGAGATAAAGGGGACAGCAGCAGTAAAAGGAGGCAGACGAGTTATAGAGGAGGAGGAGGAAGAAGGTGGAGGTTATGGAGGAGATGTCAGGAATATTAATA
>JAPXVT010000023.1:13628779-13639002 GCA_029823135.1 Acanthurus reversus
TGTGTGTGTGTGTGTGTGTGTGTGTGTGTGTGTGTGTGTGTGTGTGTGTGTGTGTGTGTGTGTGTGTGTGTGTGAGATAGAGGAAGCAAAAAGTTGACAAAGATGGAAGAGATAGTCATCCTCCCTCCACCCTCCTCTTTCCTTTCACTGCTCACTTTCTTCCAGTGTCTCTTCTTATCTACATACAATTAATGCTTCACATTTGAGGCATTTTCCAACTCTCTTATCGACAAAAACTTTCAGAGAGTAAGGTTAGGACGTAGTGTTGTACTCAGGGCCGTGTTGGCGAGACACATGGCTCTCAAGTGCGTACAATCTCCCCATGTTTAGTGTATTTTCTATTTTTTTTTTACATACAGGATATCCTGCAATGTGACTCACTGCTTATCTCTCGTGGTTTGGTAGCATCTTGGTACTGTTGCACAATTCTGCAGCAATACAGTCTGTCATGTCAGGTCTTATGTTGTACGAGAACATAGTCACACTAAAACATGCATCTTACATGCTCACTAACTGAAATTCACACAATTTCCAGGCGTAAACACACCAATGTGGTAAACCAGATCAAATTTCCTGCACCTTTATGTAGATTCAGCAAGCTTGTGGAGCTCCACTGGTGGGGTAAACATCATAAAGATATTCCTTCTTTTTGTGTTTTCATTGTTGCCATTCTCTTATAGATGTTAAACTGGATTGTAATCCGGTGACTGTTAAGGCCGAAGTTTATGATTGAACAATTTTCAAAGAATTCAGTGAACCCTCTTGCTGTGTTTGGCAGCATCTGCAGTTCTTACGTTTCTCCACGTTTTTTCCATTTTTTCTCCTTATGTGTTACCTGTCTGCATGGATGAACACATTCACATGATTATAGACATCCTCACACACACACACACACACACACACACCAGAAGCAGCTGACTAAATGAAGTGTCATCAAAACACACAGGCTAAATAAAGAGAGCCTGTGCTCAGGCAGGTGGAGTGAGTTTAAACAGTCTGTCTGATAGGATGATATGGCCTAAGGACAAACAACAACACTTTGGGTCTGTGCTCATCTCTTGATCATCCCACACTGATTTTTCACTCTCCTGCTGTTCCTCAGCTTCCTCTTGTGTTGGCGTATTTATGTTTTGCACTCTTTTTTTTTCTTATCTCAGACAGGCGTTACACAAGTTCACTCTGCTGAGTTTTCTGTTTGCTTGGTCACTATTAGTCACCTGGCAGGAATGCTGGGAAGTGCCCAAAGCACGACTTTGATACTGTCTTGGTTACAAATTTTGGAGAATTCAAAATTTTCAGAAGAAGAAACATAAAGACACTATGTAAAAATAAAAGTTATGAAAGAGAAGCATGAAATACTGAGCACATCCTAATGGGCAAGCTTTACACATTAAAACTGTGTGTGAGGTCTTTTACTCCCTCTGAAAAACATCTTCTCTCTCCTGCCATGTTCTTAAACCACTGTTTCATCTTTTAAAATAGAATATTCCCTGTGGATAAAAGTATATGGAGCAAGGCAGTCAGAGCCAGAGAGATTAAAAAATACTTGAGAGTGATGAGAGGGACTGAAAGAAAAAAAGTTTTCTTTTTCTGCCACTCCTCACTTTTCTCTGTTTTGCCACTGCCCAATCAACAAATGCACACTAGTCCACCAACAGCTCACAGCATAGCACTTCAGCTTGTGACACGCCACATTGCTCATTACTAAATCAAATCACAAAACTGGCCACAAAATGCCACAGTTGTCACATCATGTCACAAACCCTGTAGCAATAACCCAGAGCCCAAAGACATAACAGTGCATCAATAATTAACAAACCAATATCCAATTTGCAGTGAAATAAAGGAAATTAGCAAATCCTTTCTGTTGTAAAATGCTTTTTAACACTTAAATGATTATCAAGTCGTTCAAGTTCTGATGATCAGTGCTGTGAGTATTTAACTAATAATTAGCCGGGCTGGACGTGGATATCCAATAGTTGGGTAGATATTTGGCATATCACTTTGTGATTCTGAGGGGTTTTTTTCCCCATCAGCCTGTTTTCATGAGAATTTTGGTAAATCTGTAACTTTCCATGACAAAGAAAAAAAATGTCATAAGCTGTTATTATGTCATAAAAAGTGCAAAAATATGACCTTGTTGATCCAGTCCCCTTAGGGTTACAACCAAGCAGCAACCACAGCAAACTGTACACAACAATACTGTAAAATATCAGAATCTTTAAAAATGAACGCCTTTATTAAACCTAAAAACACCTGAAAGACAACCAAAAGAAGCATGATGCTGCGCTATACTGCTCATTCCCCCCAACCAGGGAGTTGCTGCGCACTGTAAAAGCTCCATGGTCTAAAAAATATTATACGAGGCAGCCCTATTAATTAGATGACGGACCTTGTCAGTTTCTCAGTTATCAACAAAATTCTCTGCCTAACATTACACTACTTAATACTCCATGTCACACACAGCACAAGATGTTACTACATGTACAGTTGCTAAATTAGTTATTTCTGTTACTGGACTGACTGACTTTGGAGGCCACCTTATGCTTTAGCCAAAGTTTAAAGTAAGAAAAAAAAAAAAGTATTTCTATTGGAACAGTCAAGCATCATATAAAGGACAGAATGGAAAAGCTGATGCTTATTCCAAGGCTACATCCAGTGAATACCTGCTGAGCTGAAATAAATAAGCAAAGACACAAACAAGCTGTGATTTTGTATATGGCGTTTAATTTTGACTTCTAGATAAAGGGAGACGGTTTATACAGTATTTTCCGTGGAAATGTGTCAGAGGATCTGCCATGCTCAACCACCATCAAAGAAAAAGCGAGAGCCATCCTGTCCAAGCCACTTTGCACTGTGTTAAACCCCCCCTTTTACATATTTTTCTCTGTCGACGTCTAAATCGGATCAGCTGAACTCTGTAAGCTGCTTAAGACTTCGAAAGAATTCACTGGCACCTTGGCTTGATGAACACAACGGGCAGTAGGGTGGCTTAGCCTTTCTGGGGATTATGCGAAGAATTTGAATTTCTCAGCCTTCTTAAACATCCGCCGGACCGCAGCTGGAGTGATGACTTTCCAAGAGAGAAATGTCGTATATTCATTTGCTGCTCAGGGTTTGACTGATTAATCCGGTTTTTACTAAATCCTTCCAACAGAAAAGCTTAACTTTAAGAGACTGAGCAGAAAGAGGAGAGAAGGAAGCGTGTAGAGAGACTGACAGAATAATTTACAGTAAAGCAAAGATAGAGTCCCAGAGAAAGACCTACATGGATGAATGAAGAATCAGAGGCTGCAACGACATCTTCAAAAAGATTCACAGTGAGACTTAAATTGATAGCAAAATGCAAGATTATCATGATAGATGGGTCGAGAGAAAAATACATAGACACTTAAAGAAAGAAGAGAGAGATGTAGTGAGTTTTCAGGTAATACAGCAACCCTGATGCCTGACAGATCTGAGTTTCAGAGTAACACTGAGTAACAGTAACAGATTTTATTTGTTAATGTGCAACCCGACCATCTCCACAGAATTAGCAGATGAGGTAATTTTTCATCCAGTTTTGACAGGAAATGGATCATTTAAAATTTTACAGTTTGTGGGGTGAGTGCATAAACACCTGAAAATGAGAATTATTATGCAATGTCTTGTGTGCCGCAACCTTAGAATAAGCCTTTATTATGTACAAAAAGGACTCCTTGAGGGAGTCCAGCATACTGCACCACCATGTTCTGCAGGACAGCTGAAGGACTAGACAGGATATGGGAGAGAGAGAGAGAGAGAGAAAGAGAGAGAGAGAGACAGAGAGAAAGGGAATGACATGCAGCAAAGGGCCACAGGGTGGAATCGAACCCTTGGCCGCTGCAGAGAGCACACAGCCTCTGTAGCTGGGGCACCTGCTCTGCCAGCTGAGCATCCAGTGTGCCCACTTTTTCCTATCGTATCTGCTATCAGTTAGATTTCTCTAGGGCACAAGTTATTTTTGAGTTACTCTTTGTTTCTACTGCCTCCCTTTTTTTTTTGATACGCCTGTGTTATGTACATCAGCCCATTACTGTCAGAGAGGCTCTCAGAAGTTGTGTGTGAACCTTGTAAATGAATCACACTGATTGCATCTCCTCGAGAGATGACTGATGACAAACTGCACTAAATGCATAATTGCTGCAAGGCTCAGGGGATTTGGTAAATTTGATTTGGAGCAGAGACTAGAGCTTAAATAAGACACTTTACTAGGTCACAGTAGTGTTCATTCAGGGATTAATCTGCCTCACCTGACTGTTAATTTGTTTCTATTTGCAAAAAGAGAAATGTACCGTCATGATGGAGACAAATATGAAGAGAAAAACACAGTAGCAGAAAAGAACACTGAAAGAAAAAGACGACGAAGAGAACTCATAGATAACTATGAGTTGTTGATATGTTAATCCGAGGGGAAAACAAGAGGAGCTTGTTGCTATCGCAGTTGCAGTGGTTGTTAGTCGAGGGGTCCTCTGGGAAGTCTTCTCAGTGTTCAGGCATCATCCAGGACAGCCTTGAAGTTTCTGTCACTTCACTTCCTGGGTTTAGCCGTTGAAGCGATGCTCGACTTTGAATGAAAAAAGTCTCTGTGGTTAATCTGACAACTTCCTTCCTATCTCTCTTAACCTCAAGCACACATACTCACACAGTGTAGATGTGTAAACAAGCTGGTTTCTTTATTTTTACCAGCAGCATGGAACAGAAAAAACATCCAGACTTCAGCCTAAAGAGGGAGTCTATGAGAGAGAGAGAGAGAGAGAGAGAGAGAGAGAGAGAAGCACAAATAAGAGAGTCATTACTCAGTTGAAGTACTCAGTCAGTGGAAAGGAGAAAGAGCAAACCCATCCTTCTGTGTCGCACACTTCTAGCATTACAGAGAGGGAGAGAGAGAAACAAACAGGTGTGTTGTACTGCCCTCTCGCTCATCCCCCGTGCCTCCTCCCCTCAGTGGGCGGGGCCCGGCTCCTGAGGGACTCTTGAAAGCAGCCAGTTGCCTCCTCCAAGCTCACAGAGAACAAAACCTGTCAGCTACACTCCGCTACTTGTCCTTCTCCACCACTTCTACTCCTCCTCCTTCTTCTTCATCCTCTCCTCCTCCTGGCTGTTGGGGGCAAGAGGAGTCAAGATGATGCAGGAGGTGTCCATCATGGTGGCATACGACGCTCATGTAGTTGACCGACCGGGGGAGGAGGACACATTGGCATGCTTGGTTGCCCACTCCAGACCTCTCAGAACTCTCAGACCGGTGGTAGGTCTGTTCTCCCCTTACTTTGTCAGTCTGTGTCTCATTCTTTTATTCCTTCTTTTAACTGTTTTCCCTCTCTGGGTGAATTGACTGTAGTCCTGTTGAACTCTGATGAGATTAAGAGGAACTGAAAGAGGAATTCACCTGCTCCTTTTTTTATATTTAACATTATTGGTCGTCTCTTTTATTCTGCCTTTATCTTTATGCTGCTGTTCATAAGCAGAGGATGAAGGTGGAGATTTCATTGAAACTGCATCTTCCTTTCCATGAGGTAGATGTTGTAGACTCATGTATGAATGTGTGGGCGTGTGTTGTGTTCCTACTGAGAATGTGTCTGATGCTTGTAAGTCCTGATTCAGTGCTCATTTGTGGCTGTCAGTTTGTTTCAGTTTCTGATATGAATCTGCAATTAACGGAGACCTTGTTTGTGTGAATGTGAATGTGAGTGTGTGTGTGTGAATTTAATGGCCTACTTTTTCCTGAGATCAGTTGGTTTAATCCTTATTTCAATATTCAAACTCCTGGACTGCCACCTTACGTAAGAGCAGGTCACTCTTCTCCCAACGCACACACGCGTCTCTTTCTGGTAGTACAGTACCCAGTATGACATCACAGTGTTTGATCTCGGCTCGGTGGTTTGGGACCAATTCCATTTTCTGCTGCAGGGATTCGGGTCAGGAATCTAAAAGTGGGCCTGGTACCATTTCCTGCGGCAACAAGTGACTTTAATCGCCTTACCTGAATCAGAGCGGCCTGTCCTTTAAGTGGCCCTTCTAATATTAACACTGAAAGTTCAAGAAAGCAGGCAGGAGTATGCATTGCCTGGTTTGAGCCCTGAAACTTTGTGTGTATGTGTTTTTGTCAGTCAGCAGCTGTGTGTGCTGCTATCCGAAGCGGCCTTGAGCACGATGCTGAGCCCTGCTCGCTGGAATTTCAGGAATATCGCTGAGTGAACTTTGAGATGTTTTACAAACAGGGAAAGTCACTGGAAATGTCTGAATATGTTAGATAGCTTGACACTCAGAACACCTCCCTGAAATACTGTTGAAATTGTAATGTTACTGACTTGAGAATTGTAATTTATTTGACAGTTTCACTGACTGCAAACCACTCAGGCTAGATATTTCAGCTACATGATGAAAACAAAATGCCAATGTAAAGGGCAACAATATCCCAGAAGGCAGAGAATGACATACAATATTAAACAGAGTGAGGGAATATCAGGAAGTTCAGTATATTTATTTCAATCCAACTCACCTAACTGGCTGAAAACATTAACAGATGAGAAAGAAACTGCAGATTCAGAGATATGGAAGCACTGTGATGCAGTTTTTATGGAGGTCAACGAGTTGGGGATCTCATGTGATTGTAGCTCTAGTGGGTATGTATGTTTGAATAAAGGCCTTGCCTCAAACAGGTGAGCACAGCCCAGTTTTGCATTGATTTCACTGCTCAGTCATTGTGTTTGTGTGTTTTAGGGGTGTTGGAGAGCAGCAGGTTGCATAATCAGTCGCTACACTTGAGCCTGTCTGTCAATGATTTCTGGTTTAATGTGTAACTCACTCGCTGAGCCACATTTAAGCTTCACTGGCTGCACATGGGAAATACAAAATTTAGGTTGTGGGATCTGTTATAAAAACACCAACTCTTTCCTGTATTGTGCAATTACAGTCAGTCTTGAAAAAAGGCCTCTCCTTTCTTGTTGAAGTTCTGTATTTTGCATCAGCAGCAGGGTTTAAGCTGAGGAGAACCAGGTTCCACATCCCAACATGCTTAAGTGTCCTTGAGCAAAACACAGAATCTCTAGCAGCTGCTGTTTTCCAGCTGACCCTGATCTTTAAAATGAGGCCTTCTCAGCCAATCAGAGATCAGTGTGTAAGGACTTTACCCTCACATTCATTCAGTTTGACTAATTCAGCTGGTTTTTCAACAAAAGGGCAGTCATGTTAGACTTATGGAGATTAACATTATTCTAACATGGAGGCAAAGACACTTTTTAACAAAATCATGACTGGTTGAGAAGCGGACTCATCATTGCATGAAAAAGCAAAACGTAAGAGGCTGTCTTTAGAGAAAATACAAAATACAATTCAAGACTGTGAAATAGTTTATACAGTAAATATCACTCAATACAAGCATGACAGTGGTTTTCATAAAACTTTGCTTCAGTGGAAAAGTAAAATATCAACAGTTTGAGTTTGTTAATCTGCATAAATCAACATCCCACCATCACTTCACTTACAGGACGTTTGGAAAGTATGACATCACCAATGTCTTAAGTTGGTCGAGCAGATGCTGTAGGAAAATACTTGAAGGCAGTAAATGAGTATGTAAGAGGAGGTGAAAGCACGAGTGGCGGGTTATAGACACTTGTGTGTGTTTTCGTCTCTCAAACCAAAATGGCAACTCTGAAGGTGTTAGAAATCTCAGGAAGCACACACGTCAATCTTCAGCTCACTTTCTTCGTCTCTTACGTATTCAGCTAATGTTTTAGGCATAAATCTAGCACTGTGTATCACATACACGCTCACACATCCTTTTTAAACCATGTCGTGTGTCACGAAGAACATTCAGTCAGAGAGGTGAACAGCAGAAATCACGTCTACTTAATCAAATTATTTCGAGGGGGTTGTTTTAGTCACACGACACTGTTTGAAACATGAGCTATGTAAATTTAAGGTTAGACTGATGTAATGGGCCACAAAAGAATTCCATCACTGCCGTTTCAGAATAGAGACAAACAGTACCCTGATGTGGTACATAGTTTTTCTGAGGCTTCTTTGCACTTGGACACAGACAAGATTTTTGAGGAAAACTCTAGAAACATGATCAGAACAGACAGCTAACACAGTTTACATACATGTTGACATATTGTTGATGCAGGTGGATATCTGCTAAATAATGTGAAATTGGATTCATTAATAGCATCACCACACAGCATCATGAGTGCGTAAGTCAATGTGTTGGTGGCTTCAGGGAAACACCATGTTTATTCTCTCTGCGTTGTTTGGTTACAATAAAATGATTATTAACTAGCCTGCAGAGACCAAGCTGCTCTTTCTTCCCGGTTCCCACACAGATAACAGATGAGCTCTGTTACGTGCTGGAGGACTGTGTGTCAGACAGATTACATTGTGACGCTCGCTCACTTCAATGGTTCCCAGGTCGTAAAGGTCACAGGTCAACCCTCAGGTCAGTGAGGGGGACAGGTAGCAGGTGCTTTAGTGGTCACTCTGATTGAACGCCGGGTTCAGTTTCTCTCATCTCATCGTTTGTATTCATGATAGAAATCTGCAATACACTTCGAACTGGTTTATTGAGGCATTTTATTTACTTTATCTCCAGTATGTTCTCCATCTGCCCCTCATAACTACTGTCAAACTTCTTGTCATCCCATTGTAATATAAATGTGAACCTTTATTTTACAAGACCAGTAAATCATTAACAAATCACACTGATGTATGAGGAAAAAGACAAAATGGCTGCTTGCAAAGAACTGCATCAGTCACAGTGTTAATCATCATAAAAAATGCTGGTTCTACAGTGAGTACGACCACGGCAGATAATTTATTCAAAGTAGAAAGGAAGAACATTTGTTTATTTTGTAGAAAATCAATTTGTCACAGCAGCAACATTTAAGATATAGAAGACAAGGTGACTAAATGGTAAAGTGGCGCTTGAAACGAGCATCTCTGACATTTCTTATTAGATAACTGAACATTTTGTTCTTCTGATTGCTCCAGAACAGCTGTGGTCTAACCTGTACCTAACTCAGGAAGGCTGTTGTACTCACTGCTCTGTCTTGTAACACTTCTCTGTCACACAGGAAGTGACGCATTTTACATTCAGTGTTCTTTCTGTCCCTTCATTCGTATGCAACACGTAAATCAAGAAATATGCAGCACACATCTGCACCCCAGTAAGAATCAATCAGATGCTCAACTTGATTTAAACACATGACGGCAAAAGGACACAAACACAAACACACAAATATGCCTCTCTCAGAGGAGGGGTCATGTGACCGAGACTGACCTGGAATCCCCAGCCCAAACGTTGGGCGCTATGGCAACGCTGTTTCCACACGCGGGGATAATATTACCACCCACCTGCAGCTCACACACATACAAACGCTCACATAGATGCAGAAGCCACACAGAAAAGTCTGACTGTTCACTCACTAACTGAATTTCCTGTGTTTTGGCAGATATCTAATGTGATATGATCATGTGAACAAGATTCAAAAAATGCACGAGGAGGTCACGCGATTTGATTTTGTATTTGTATTTCTTGGTGGTATCTTAAGTAAATAACACTATTTGTGGGCTTCAGTGAAAACAGCTCAAGTCTCTGTGGCCTTTCTGTGTCAAATCTGCCATGACTGAAGGTCGAAAAGTAATTCTGATTGATACAACAAGTTTTTCAAGTATCGTGACCACATCGATCGACATAATTTATGAAAACCATCAGATTTATTGTTAATTAAAAGTGAAACAGATCTATTCTCCCATAGTTGTTAGAGAATGCTTAAAGGTCCAGTCAGCTTTACGACCGCATAAATCACAGAAATGTTTACAGAGCCGTATTTCTTTTCCCAAAGGAAACATAAAAAATCATCGGTGTGACAACTTCCCTTTAGGATTTTTTTTATTACAGATATTTTATTGTTTTATGATGTTTTAGGCATCATGCATAAAACAAATCAGTCTATCTTATATTGAACAGACAGGTCGATATATTGTTTACTGAATGATGCAAAGCAGTGAGAAAAGTATTCATCTCATGGCTTTTACTTGTAGTCGACCAAGTTCAGACAACTTTGTCTAGTCATCATGATTGCAGTTTTCGTTGTCTATCAACTCAGAGGAACATGAACAACTGTGTGTTGCTTGTAGTGTGTGAACTGGGAGTCTCTGTTAAATGAGAATAATTCTTAGAATAATTGCAAGTGGCTGATTTATTG
>JAPXVT010000023.1:13713167-13727146 GCA_029823135.1 Acanthurus reversus
GTAAAAATTTTCCTTGAGGTGGATGAATCACTTCAATATAAAATAATCAAAGATTACATTGATTAAGCAACCAAAGAGTTACAGCGAACACCTTTTTTCAGACTTTGAGAACATTTGCACCTACATCATCATACTATAGTTTATGTCTTTCTATTAGCCCTTTAATTTACTTTACTAAATTTGAATGCAAAAAGAATTATTTCTACGGTTCTTCCTAGCAGTTGGTTCTTGGTTGCTGTCTTGTCTTGTACTTGGATAAATGCAAGTGTTATGGTTGCTGTACTTTATTTTCAATGAGCGTATTCTCCTTCTCCATTTTTAGCGGAGTTGAACCTGGAAATTTCAGCTTAGGGTGCATTTCTTTGTTAATTGGGTCAGGAAAACAGATGTACTGAAAGACCTGTTGAGCATGTCCACCTTGAATGCAGGCCAAAGAAAACTGAGAGGAAGGCCTGGAGGCATAGGTTACACTGTGTGAGTCTGCAGGCGGGGTTTCTAAAAATATGACATCAGATTTATGGAAAACATGATGAGCATTCAGACATGAAGTATTCAGGGCCTTTAATCAAGTAGAAGTGCTAGTAACAAGGTGTAAAAATACTCAATTACAGATAAAAGTCCTGGATTGAAAACTAAGTCAGATTATTATATGTTGTGGCATTAGATTGTTATCACCCATGTATTGATGTAAGAGTAGCCTTTAATCGTTAAAGCTGGTTGAGGTGGAGCTCATTTTTTGTTTCTTTTCTTTCTATACTTTATGAAACTGTAGCCTTGTGATTTTCATATGGATAAATGTGCTAAATCAATAAATTCTGTTTGGAAATGTTCAGAAAACATTCATAAAATTCCAAACACGATTATCCACAATCTTAAGAGAAACTTTCTTAAACAATTCTAACAATTATAATTACAAGAAATCCTCACATTTGGGAAGCTTGCACCATGAAAATTTGGGCATCCTTGCATTAAAATTGTAATATGTTTTGTATTGAAAATATTTCTAGTTAAATAACTAGTAACTAAAGCTTTTAAAAAATGTAGAGGAGTAAATGTAACAATTTTCTTTCTGAGCAGAAGTAGAAACGAGCATGAAGTAAATGTACCAAGTTAAAGTGTCATCATATATTTTGAGTGACATTTAAGGGACTGAATCCTCAGAAGTTACAGAAGAGAAGAAGAGATTATAATGGCATGAGTACCATACAGTGAACTGAATGACCCCTGTATGAAACTGCTTACAGGTCCGTAACTGCCTGCTCAGACTCACAATTATATAGGTCAATTGTAAAAGCACAAAGAAACAAACAAACCAGACACTCATGACACTATTTAGATGACTATGTACAATACTATATTTTCACACACCAAACCAGATTTGCAGGTTACAGGCTACAACAACAAGGTTTCATAACATTTGAAACGTTAAATGACTCAGTCTGACTAACATCAAATCAAATAAAAGCAGCATACAAACAAGGATTACAGGAACATGCTGGGTATTGCATGTTGCAGGCAAAATGATGAAATATTTCGTTCATTTGTGTCATCACGTATTTTTCACTGTAGAAAATACACATGGTCACTGTAAGGTCACTACAGTGAACACTGGAAAGACCTCAGGGTTTCAGACGCCTTGATGTCACTTTCGTATTTGATGGTTAGTGATGAAGAGTAAGTTTAATCTTACTAAGTTTTTAGGGCAATTGTGTAATTTTGTGTTTTCCAAAGAGTAGAACACTTAAAAGCCACTTAAACTTCAATCTAAATCTAGTCTATATCTAGTCTTGTAATATTATTGTTAAATGCCTCCAGTGGGAAAAACAACTAAATTTAACCATCGAAGACCGAGCTGAAGACCTAACTGTGTGTGTGTAAATCCATGTTTACACCAGCAGTTTCATTTAAGTCATTTAAGTGTAATGTTATCAAAAGGAAAATGAACTAATTTCATTCAGATTTTATGGAATATTTTATTTATGATCAGGTGTGTGTTATGCAGTGGTCAATCTTAACTGGTGTTACAGTACATTTACTAAAAATATTCTTTGTTAAAATGCATCCTAAAAAACATTTGCTTGGGTTATTCTTAGTGTAAAGATGTAACAACTGGAACTTCTGCATTTCTGACAGGTTTGGTTTATTTCTACATGTTGAGAGGAAAACTGTAAGCTGTGAATTTACTGAGGATCTCCAGCCCCTACAGAGCTCAGGTTCAAAACTTCCTTCTTGCTGAGGTGTTGGTCTTGAAGGCAGTGCTTCCAGATGTGATTCCTACCAGTGCGTTAGGTGTGAGTGCTGAGTGATCACTTCTACCAGCTCAAAGCTGAAATCAGACTGTGTTCACTCACTGTGTCTGAGCCAGAGGCAGGCACACATGTTCCTGTTTTAAATCCCCTGATGAAATCTGTTGTCATGTTGACTGAAAAAGTACCAGTACTTGTAAGCTGAAACACCACTGCATCACTCTGAAACCCCCTAGACTCCTGTCAGGTGTCAGTGCTCAATATGCTTGTGTGCACACGGAGGGGAACAGAGTAAGTGCTTTCTACACACACATATACGCCAACGCCTCTCTATTTACTGCTCTGACTGACCTCTGAGTGTCCCGCGGCGAGGTGAAAGAGGAAACTGCAATCACTTTGGTGTAATTCTACTGTTTGTTTAGGTCGACACTAAGGCTGGACCAGATGTTTAAACCAATTTCCTTTTTTTTCAGGCATCATCTGAATTAAGAGTTCAGTCTATAAAATTTTAAGACAGAGAAACAATAAACCCTCACACTGATGAATCTGAAACACAACCAGCCTGTTCAAACTTTGCATTTCTGTGGTTAAGGTCTGGATTGCTGGTTAGGGTTAGAAAAAGATCATGCTTTGGTTTGAAATGTCTGGTTTTGTAACAGTTGGAAAGTTACACATCAACCACTTAAATAACACCCAGTTTGATGGGCAGGTTGCCATGTCGCCAAAGTCGCCACCATCTCTCCCTCCAACCCCTAGCTGAGAAAATGCAGCTCACAGAGTCCTACATGCAGTCAGAATTACATCATGTTGTTATGAACTGTGAAATGTGGATATGACACGTGAAATGTACAAATTGTGAGTATTTAAAATGATTGGGAAAAAACAAACTGTTTACACAGTTGTAAACACACTGGTGTTGATCAGCAAGTCTGTTATTTGACTAATCTGTTTGACAAAAAATATTGTGACGTTGTTTAGATTAATTTGAAAGTAATTTGGTGCGTCATTATAGCAAAATCAACACAGACACAAACACAAAGATAAAATGAACTCTGACTTCTCTGTTGCTCTGAATCCTTGTCCATCCTCAGCACCGCACTCAACTTCTCTATGTCGTTCTACTTTCATTTATCAAAGAGATAGTTCACCCAAAAATGAAACTTCAGTCATTATCTACTTATCGTCATGCCAATGGAAGCTCGTGTGAGGTTTTTTAGTCCACAAAACGCTACTGGAGTTGGACAGGAAAGAGGCGTTGCAGTAACCTCCCAAACAATTGTAATTCTGGGAACAAGAAGTAATCAAGGTTTCCTGAAGCCTCGACATGCCAAATTGTTTTGAAAAAACCTCACTGACGCCATGTTTTAGCCTCACTGTTCACTGTAGCCTGTAGTTCCTAACATGGTACACACAGACAGACCTGTGTTTGCATGCTACCAGACACCAGACGATGTATGTGCACGTGAACATGGCTCCCTTCTTAGGAGATACTGACTACAGTGAACAGTGAGTCTGAAAACTTGGTGTCAGGGACGTTTTTCAAAAAACGTGGCATGTTGAGGGTTTATGACACTTGGATCACTTCAGACAAGCAGTATGGAGGCATTCAGGCCTTGTTCAGTCTGCCAGCCCCAAATCTGATATTTGTCATATCCAGATTGATTTTATGAAGTCTGGACAGCAAAAAACACATGAAATCCGATTTTTGCAAGTCAGATCCAAACCAAATGTGGAGGTGGTTTGAAATGCGATTCAAATCTGATTTCTATAGATGAGTCCTCAGTCCGGACGCTCTGGTCATTCAAATCGGATAGCTTTGCGTCACTTGCAGCAAGACACACAACGACCGACGTCATGAAGACGAAGGCAGAAGTGCAGAGTTTGTCATCAAATCATCAAATGTGCCGAGGACGACATGCTCCCACCAGTCGCTACTTTGAGGATATCGCCAAACCTCTGCAGCTCGAAACATCGCAATTTGTATCAGTCTCCTCCGTCGCTGTGTCTGTCTGGTGTGGCACTGTGTCTGCGGCACTGCGACTTGACAGCGCAAGTGCTCGAATGGCGAGATGTTGCATCTCCATTTTCCCACCGCTCATACTTCCGTGTCGATATTCCGCATCACCAGCGCATGTACTGTACTCCTTTTATGTTTGAAGCCTAGTCACCATTTACTACAATTGTTTGGGACTCGACTACAACGCCCTTTTCCTGTCAAACTCCAGCAGTGTTTTGTACACTAAAAAAACTTCACCCGACCTTCCATCAGCATGAGGGTGAGTAGATAATGACTGAATTTTTATTTTTGGGTGAACTATCCCTTTAAGTGAACAAATTCCAGAGAATTTGTCCAGCCTGGCCTTCACCCATGTTTATAGCTTTGTGTAGCACTGTGTATAATTCACTGAGCTGCTTGCTTGTTTCTATGTGTTACTTGTTTACATGTGGCCAAAAATATCTGTTATCCTTGTTGAATATTCATGTAAACAAAGTACAAACTGTACAAGAGGACTCCAGATGAGATCCATGTATCAGCTGAACCCAGTGTGACAGATAATTCAGTGGTGAGGCTGAGCAATAACTGTTGACTCCTCCAGAGCAGCATAAGTATCCAGAAACAAAACAGATTGCGTAAGTGTGCAATATCAGAGCCGTCACAGGCAAAACTTAAGCCTGTAATTATTGTTTTGATCCAGTGAGTGTAGCTCGTTTCTCCTGTGAACCCTGCCCTCGGCCATAATGTAGATTTGACTCACACTGTTGAACATGATGTACCGTTCCACTGGTATGCAACATGCTAAACACAGGCCCTCTGCTATTTCCCTAACAAAGTTTACAGCCGACATGCCTGCCAAGATTTGAACAAAGCAACAAAGACAAACATCATTTGAGATTTTTTTATTAGAAAACAACAATTACAAAACTTTGGCAAGATTGTGAACAAACAATTGAATTTATAGAAAAATACATTCTTAATTTTCAGTGCGTGCCACCAAAGTTGCACAGCTGACCCTGAAGACTTCTTTCACACTCCTAACAGTTTTTTTGGAAGTTGAGGGGAACAGGCAATCCTCTGGTCAGTTTTTTTGGAATGTCTTTTGTCCCTATATTTTAGTGGCATCTCCAGCATGAGGCTCGACTTTGAACGCTGAGCAGTGTGTCTGGGTTGAGCCTCAGAAAGCGCCCCAAAGCAACAGGGCATCTGGCTCCCATCAAAAAGCTTCGGGCCACATAGCTCAGAGGTCTCCTCCTCCTCTTCCTCCATCTCTTGTTTAGCAGCTGGGAGAGCTAATCTATAAGCCTCGTGTAGCTTTATATACTAACTGCTCATCCTGTTTAATCGCTGAGCTTAAATCAACAACCGCAGCTATCAGACACTTCAGTGCCTTAAGCTTTGCACTCACACAAAACTTTTCTTGGAATTCATCCACATACAATTCAACCGCTTTTGTTCTAAAAGTTCTTTCTGAATATATTCAACTCTATTCATCTCTATGAGAGAACGACTCCCTGAAACTCTCATGCAATCCTGAAAGGCAGATAATTAAGGCATATGTACTTTTCCCTTTTACATATTATGACCTGCATGCATATAGAATACAACCACATCTGCTCACTCCTCTACTCCACCGTAACACCTTCAGATACAGTATGTGCTTAAGTAACAGTAGAAATCATCACAGGCACTTGATGCATAGCAATGTAGGTTATTAAATCTACTATGTTGCCAGTACAAGGGGAGTTAAACTGAAAACAAAAATTGCACTTCTCTCTTTACGCCGCTCAAAGATGACAATGTGCTTCTTAACATGTCAGCTTATCAAAAGCGCTTCATTTTTCACCTGACAATCAGGTGCAACTCCAACTCTCCACTTGATAAAAATCAAGTGACCCCCCCCCGCAATATGTCCCAAACTCCTTAAATCTCAAAATGCGCTTCACATGAGGAAATCCTTGATTGGGAGGTAATTGTAGCTCGCTTTAGCAGGAGCCAAAGATCACTTGGGGAGGACAGAAACTGGGGTGGAGAAGTTACTTTCCTCACAACAGAACAGGAAAGCGTCCACTTTATTTTATACACTGGAAAGGAAGTGGCCTCCACAGACATCCAGTTCCTGTGAGCTCGGTCTCCTGACCTCTCTGTGGCGCTCCAGTCCCCCTCCATGTCTCTTGGTGGGACCAGACACCATTTCTCAGAGAGAAGTAATCCAGGAGAAGACAAATCTCTTGATTCGTTGTATGAACTTAAGTCGCTTGACGCTCAGGCAGGGCTCATGGTTCAACATGTCATGCAGCGAGGTCTCATGTTGATAGGCTGAGGGTTGGGGTCAATCTGCAGGCAGGAAACGGACATAAAGAAAAAAGAAAAACAAGATGTAGGTTAAGTAAGCGGATTATACAATCTTTCGCCGAGCAAAACATTCAAAGCTGTGACACATTCAGCCTACACCCACTGATTGGTTTTCATGTGGTTACAGTTATACAATTCAGCTGTGTTCTCAAGAGTTTCTTTGGCATGAAAGAAGTCAGTTATGGATGTTTTTAAATTCATCTACTCAAAACAAATCTCCGTCCAAGCCTCTATATGAACCGATCAAAGTAAATAAACAGCGCGAAGAAGTGGGAGTTGTTTCCAGCATGTGGTGACTCACCTCGCTGTACACCGGCGGAGGTCGAAAGCGAAACTCTTGGACAAAAGCCCTGAGGGGGCGCTCCAGGATCCCACTCAGATCTTCAGCGGGCTGGGGAACCGCGGCGTTGTTGCGCTGCTCGGCCTCCTCCTCTGTCACCACAGAGCTGTAATCTGGAGGAGCTGCAGGGCGAGAGGCGGGATTAGTCCGCTGCTCTGACTCAACAGAACGGTGCAGGTCCAAACACTAAGCTGCTGAGTCATCACTGCATGTTAAAACTCTAAAAAAAAACCCCACAGAACGTTTACTGCCTTTCGCACTAACAAACACGGACCTGATCCAGCATGAATCTCTGCTGAATCCAAGCCTTTGTTTTGTTTATGCATGCTGGCATCTGACCCAGTGATATTTTGGCAGACAGTGATCATAAAAACAAGGGAAAAGGCCCGCTAACTGACAGAGGTTAAAGAGGCTCTTTGAATGCAAAAAGGAGCACTTAACTGGTGTAGCAGACAATAAATATTGTAAATAAACTGTGAGTGAAAGTTCTTATTATTCTACTATATGAAAACACTCCACTGTTTAACCTAAAACTTATTTATCAGTCTGTTTGGCCCGGTCCAATGAACCTGCTCACTGGCAAGATTTGGGCCAAAAATACAAACATCCTCAAAAACACGGACTTTTCCTTTTTTTTTTTTTAAATTGGTGACTTCATGCATCTAGACCTCCACCTCTCTGTCTGTCAATCACTGCAGTATAAAGAGGATACTTACGCTCAGGCTGCTCGGGGATGGCCATGCGCAGCCACTCCAGGTTGACGCTGTACTGGCTGCTGACGCTGGAGGTCCTGCTGCCGAAGGGATGGAGAGGTATGGTGCCTATGACCAGCGGCAGCTCCAGACACAGCTTTGACGTCCCAGGAACATCAACACAAACCTGGTGGGAGGGAAAGAGAACTCTCTGTGACACTGGTGCGCGGTGCAGATTCGAAAACAGCAGCAGCGCTCACTGCAGGTGGCGTCTGAATGTCGAAGAAAGAAGGCTGAGCTCACCTTGAGCATGTACTCCACTTTGATGATGCGACACTGCAGGATGGAGGGACCCACAGGTGGGATCTTGATGGCGCGGCCGTGCCACGTCTCCCTGCATTTGGCGCCCACAATGTCACCACACAGCGTGCCAACCACCGAGCGCTTCTGCTTCATGGTGCCGCGGGCGACGAACGTCTGTGTCTGTGTGATGTAGGCTTTGGGCACCACTGATCTGGAGGTAGAGTTGTCGAACTCCGCAAAGACAGGTATCACCTCACCTGCCAAGACGAAAAGTATGTTAGCTTTTTTTTAAAACCGGGCTACAAAAACTGCGTTTTCAGGAGGATCTGTTTGACATATGAGACTCTCACCTGGTGTGTAGCCTTTGCGATCGATCTTGGCTGTAACAGACACCTGTCCAAAGTTGCGGTACCACGCTCTTGCCATCTTGTCCTTCGTTCCAGCCTGTGGCGCCTGGCAGTGATGAAACAAAATGAGCCACGTGCCTCGAAACACCCAGAAACCATGAAATGTGTGGTGACACAGTCATGAAATGTGAGGGTCTAGATGCTCACTAGTAAGGTTGGCGTGTTGATGTCGATGGGCTCGATGACTGTAAACTCCTTCTTGATCTTCTTGACGGTGGCCCACGGCCTGTGAAGCTTCACTTTGACCCAGTAACGGATGCTGCCGTGTTTCCCCTCGAAGGAGGTGACCAGCGTCTCCTCGGGAAGCTGGAAGCTGAACGGAAACTCATGTCTGCCGGCAGGGAGGACGGTCACTTCACCATTATCTGAGTAGAGGGGAGAAAAAAAAATCCAAACAAATTTAAGTATTGCACATTCACATGTTGCTTCAGTTCTTTTTTGTTCTCCTCAACAAAACAACACAGCAGGTGTGAAGTGACAAACTTCTTCCACTTAGCATCAGGTCGAAAGACATTTAGCAATGTAACGCCTGTACAAAGCAATAAATTGAGTATAGTGACACAATAAAAGCCAGTTAATATTTACTGGGACTGATTTTCTAATAGTGCATAAGGTCATATATGCAACATGAGTGACTAGCTGCTAATTACTTCTGAAGAAGCAGAAGAAGTCCTGATAAGACTTTGCTAAACCTGCACCATTATTCCAACCTTCATCAAAAAACAAACAACAGCGTTGTGTAGAAATCCTCATAAAAGGTTTGACTCAGTTAAGGAGTTTCGAGCGTGACTCTTGCTGAAATAGAAACCTCTCTGTCCTTCTTTGCAATCACATGGCTTCAGCGCTGGCTTGAAGGGGCGGTTCCTGCTCCATTGTGCTGACTGAGAACATGTTTTGCTCAAGCTGTAACACACAGCTCGTCTCAGCCGCTCTGTTTTATTCTCCCTCTTGCTGCACAGATCCAGGAAAACGTGTTTGCCTCGAGAGACTGTGTGTTTTTTTGTCCTTTTGTCAGGCTGAAGCTCCAACTTTATTCAAACTAAACTGTCGCTGTCAAATCCTCTTAATGGGTCAAGTGGGTTGTTGATGAGCTTTCTGCTGCGTATGCAAAAACGATCAAACATCCGCAAACTGTTTAACATTATATGATATTTACATGAAAAGCAGAATCGAGCAGTGAGAGTGAACGCGACAGGAAAACGACTTAAAGTCTCTGGCTGCCAGTTTCCTGTCTGCGCTTTAAACCAAAACAACTCGGTGCCCAATGAATGGAGACAGACTCGAGGCTCTCCCACGTCGCGGCGAGAAAAACAAGCCACGACTTTCTTCGAATGAGGAAAAGTCTCGTGTGGGCAAAATGTCTTTCAGCGGATGTTTTCACAATAATAAAGGACTTTACTAAATCTTTTTCTAGGCAGTAGAAGTTTTTATTTATACTTAGACTGACTTGTAACCAGCAAGAAACTTCTCGAGAAATAACAAGCAAGTTCCCCGAAGTGTTTTTGTCACTGACTGAATCTGAGTGCTTGTTTACAAATTGCCTAATGGTTACTTTTAGGAAAAAAATAAAAATAAACAACTCCCCATAGACCCTAAGTAAAATCATTCAAGTCTCAACTTTCGATTGAATTTTTATTCACAGAATAGTTAAACGATTCAGTCAACTTCAAACCTACACGTGCAGCAGGGTTTAAATCAAATGTTGGCCGACAAAACGTCCAAGTACTGATGAGAACTCACTCACAAAAAGTTAAAATCTGACCTCACTAGAAAATAATGCAACTGGAAAAGTGGTTAACTTGCATACCCCATCATGAAAACAACACTATTCCCTGAAACAACAAACCCAATGTCCACACGCGCATAAACAACTTTCATTATTGTTTCATTCGCTCGTCATCTGCGCAATGAGTTGGTGGTTTTGAGCTCCTGCTATCTCCCACTTCCACGAGTTTACAGAGGGGGTACACCCTCCTAGCTCTGCCCCATCACTGTGCCTGCAAAGCGGACTGACCTGCCTGCAGCAGCACCTCTCTCCGGTTCAGGTACTCCACTTCGTCGCTGTAGTTCTGCGTGTACGCGGTGCTGGAGCCGGCGGACCGGGACTCGGTCCAGTGCACCTTGGCGAATCCTTCGGCGTGCAGCTTCAGGGAGTCCACTCGACTCTCCCCGGACAGATCCAGCACCACCCGTCCGGACACCACGTCCCCGCTGCTGAACACTGGAGGGCAGTTCACCTCCGGAGAGTCGAAGACGATGTCAAACTTTTTCAACTTGTCGAAAATCATCTTCGTTTTGCACGTTGCGCGAGTCCTCCCAAGCGTGAGTGATCCCTTTCTCCCCGTTCCTCGCTTTTTGAAGTTTTCTGACGTGATCTCGGGATGTTTCCTGCTCACTTGTTATGAGCTTGAACTGTTGAATACTGGCGGACCGCAGCCCTATTTGGAGGCTGAGAAAGTGGGCGGTGTTTGTTAATTTATTATGTAAGGCCTCGGGGAGAGGGCTGAAGGCTGGTGCTGCTGCCTTCACGTGCTCCTCCTTGGCACCGACATGTCAGTACTACAGTGGTAAACAAGACATGTGGATGCTTTTGGTAGCTTCATTCAATCAAACCTGACGACCAAACTTCTTAGGAAGATTTTAAACAGCGAGCAGACGAATACTTTGGGTTTAAACAACAAACACTTGAGTGTGACCAAGTTTGATGTGTTGTTTCCTTTTCATTAACTGTCTTTAGGCCGAAAAATGTTTCATATTTGTAAATGTATTTGTTAAGAATACACAGGTTGAGGTTAAGGATTACTCTTATCGTGTATAAATACACTATGGCAACAAAAACACCAGCACAACTCTGGACAAAACTTTCTCCTGATGCCAAAACTACAAAAAATAACAACCACTATAATGTGTTTCATGACAACATAAAGTCTCATCTTGACAACTTTGAGTGTCCTGTAAAATTCCAACTTCCTCAGTTCAAGGTACAACTTAGTTGAATCACTTGTGTTCAGCTCTTTTCAGGAACAAGCCATATTTCCGAGGTAGCCTGAAGACAGCATAATAAACATGCAGACTGGGTGTGGAGGCAGCAGTGAGGAAAACAGGGCCTGGGTGCTGATGATTGATGGTTACAGGTTCTTAGAAGAAAACAGGCTTACTGAGCATGGCTCTGTCTGGCCCTGCACAGCTCAGAGGAGCATAACTTCACTTTGGAGCAAAGCTGTTTACGCCACTTCTTCTATGTCACTTTGAACATACTGTTACACAGTCTGGCCTGCTGCACACACGGAAAACACACAGCTATGCACAAAAGCATGCAACTTAAGCTACAAAATCCCCCGAATGAATAACAAGTCATTCAAAGTTTGATAACAAAGGGATTGCACACAAGAAAACTACAATAACCAGAATAAGAAAAACTTGTGCACGAAATAGATCGTATGCATGAATCATAGCACTCCGCGTGCTTTTCTTAACACATCAAAGTTACTTACATTTACAAACAAAGGCAAATTCTGAACAGAATTAATTTTTTTGTTGAAACTCTGCAGCAATCAGTAACTTAACACACGTCTTCATTTCTAAGCGCTTTTATTCTTTTCATTCATTCCAAAAGTCCTCAGACAAAAATCAAGTCTGGTCTGAGAAAAACAAAGTTGTTTACCCCTTTGTTCCCTGGAATGACTGGTTAGCTCTCTAGTGCCACCAACTGGTGAGTGTACATCGCTGCAGGGCTGCCAGAATGCATTTGCAAAGTCTGAACTGAACAGGAGTTGTCTGTAAGAAGTTGTAAGACTCAGTAGATTGTGTTCAAAGAATAATAAAAGGAAATTGGGCCTCTGGGGCTTTTACACTGAGGCCCCCCCACCCCCTCCAGTCCCCTGACTGTTTTTTTCACTCCCTGCAGGGTAAAAATAAAGGCAGATGGTACTTGCAGGTTTTCTTGCATCTTCTCTTCAGTGTAATCAGTTCATCAAAATGTATAAATGTATGCAGTGTTCATGTGGTAGTCATAGTTTGATATGCATCCAGGAAGCGTGGGCTTGGGCTGAAATGAGGTCCAGCACACCCTCTGCTGGTGAACAGGAGCGTCAACCCGCTTACCAGATCTCACTGACTCGGTCCTGATAAGATGAACATTTGGTTCTGTAAACAGAACGACTGGCCTGATAAACGCTCCTGCTGTGCAGATGACTCAGTACGATCAACTTAATCATGGCTGCAAACACGTTTACCTCTGCTGCACACTTAAGTAAACACATTTATCCTCTTGGGTCTCTCCTGTTTACTCAAGGAGGGAGGGGGGGCACAACATTGTAGAACAAATATTTACATTGAAGCCCTACACATTTAAGAGCAAATAGGAGCTTGAGGAATTTTAATTCTTCAGTGCTGTTTGCAAGAAAACAATTTTTCTGTTACTCCTTAAACTCTTTTCAACTGGAACTCTCACAGAGGTCCACATTTCTGCCTTTAAAGGGAAAAACAATCACTTACAAGAACAGTTTATGGAAAAATAAATGATGAATGAGCCAAAAATGACACCATACTGTCAAATGAATGGAGATCAGCAGCAGGCTGTGTGGTGGAGGAGGGCGGAGCCAAGGGAGCACATGTTGTTTTCCTGGTTGCCACAGTGACACAGGCTGCATTTTTTAAACAGCCCCCACCCCTTCCTCCTTCTGTTCCTTCTCTTCTGTCTTTCACGTTCTCCACGTTTCTTGTACCATGTGAAATGAAAAAACTCAACAACTTTCTATCTGCTTTTTTACGTTGACATTTAGACCCACTAGTTTGCCAAAACGATTTTGCATGCAGGCAAGTAAATAAAACTGATTCTGTTTCTTAAAGGATTTGGTGCCTATATAAGAAGGTTGAAGCTTTTTAAAAAACATTAGCGCTGTTATTTCCTGCACAAAGAATGTCGGTCTATGGGACATTTGCAGGTCAAACCACCCTTGTTCTGACAGCACCGGAGCCTTTCTGCTGGTCCAAGTAATCATCTAAAATCCTGAACATGAGTTTGCAGTTTGCATTCATTTATTCATCAGCTGACAGATGAAAGAAATACAGAAAAAAAGAAACACATAGAAATGTGGTGACTTACGTGTAAAATCTATACATCATAGTATTCATTCATTAAAATGGAGGCACACTTCTATACCATGTGGTTTGATCTTTCCACATAATTTTATTTTGATTCATATGATCTTTGACAATCTTTCCTATATCTTATAATAAAATATATTTGTATATTTTCAATGGCTGTGCAGAATTCAATTTTATTTAGTTGTCTTCTTGAAGCTTTAGTAGGAAAACTGGTGTTCTTGTGACTCTAAACTGATGAGAGGGGAAGCTGTTAGTAAACTGCATTATGGGCTGGTTCTGTGTGGTGATATCAAGTCCACTAAAGTCAGTTTTATAAATCTATATCACATAATAACCTCATTTTGTGGTGCTTTATTTGGATAGGGTAGTATGGATAATATCCTTCATGACAGTATGTATGTATGTAATAATAATGTCAATCTTTATTGGGACAACACCTGAGACAAAGAGACTCTAGAAGAACTATGTATAATTGCAGTTTTTCCCATAAATGCTGCTACTTGTTCATGTTGAGCTGGAACAATTAATCCA
>JAPXVT010000023.1:13814082-13824817 GCA_029823135.1 Acanthurus reversus
GGTGCCATATCTCACCTTAGGTAAAAATGAAACAAACTACATTCATATTACTCCATATTTCATGTCCACTTTAAAACTACATGCTGTCTGTTTAATGTTGTACAAGAGTGAATGTTGCCAACCTCTTCACTGACTCGAAAACCTTCAACCTTTACTAGCTGTTAACTTAATAACTAAAATCAAATTACCATGTTAATTATTGATCAAATTCCAAATTGACAGTTAAGTACTTTTTATGAGACTAAATCAACGAAGTGGTGATCTAATGTAAATTAGACCTTACTATTTAATATAATTAATGATTATCTATGATAATCAATAATTAATTTTGATAGCAAAAATATTAAGTTGCAAATCCCAACATAGCCCTATATTAGATGGATTTTGATGACTGTTTTAATTGACCAATTACAGTCAGTTTAATCACTTGTGTAACCATTTG
The DNA here is from genome assembly GCA_029823135.1 of Acanthurus reversus. NCBI lineage: Eukaryota > Metazoa > Chordata > Actinopteri > Acanthuriformes > Acanthuridae > Acanthurus > Acanthurus reversus. Next base: position 13,814,525 of record JAPXVT010000023.1, read on the forward strand.
TGGTGCATATTGGGCATTGTGGCGCATTTTGGCTCATTTATCCAATTTCGGAGTTCTGTTGAGCGCAGCATCACAAAGCCCAATTGGAACCTGTACAGACCGACACTATCATAAACAAGGTGCTGTGATGACAGAGACAGACTTACGATGACTTAAAAAAAGGAAAAAAACTTAATCTGAATGTCACGTTTTTAACCCACAGTGGATATCTAAATATTTCATGACACATGTCGGTTCAAAGGCAAAATGTTTGATTACAGTTTTTCATGACACGGTGTCATTCATAAATACATCAGTTATAATTAAGTCTCATAGGACACAATTTACACAAGTACATCAGCATAGTCTTCAGGTAGAAATGGTGACAAGAAGGCACCCTGAAACTCCTCCCATGTATGGACTTTGCCTCTCACAGTTTCCCACCAATCACGTGCAGAACCATGCAACACACTATTCATGGTCGCTAGGACTTCACTATGGGAGAGTACCCTCAGAGAGAGGAAATCGTTACATTTCTGCAAAAACACCAAAGGATCTTTATCATCCTGAGGCCCACCATAGCAGGGGAAACCCATCTTAATAGGAAGCAGGCCATCAGGGACTCTGTGGGGCTCATCATGTGCAGTAGCACCCATAGGTGCAGCACCAACCATGCAACCTGGAGGAACACCAACAGGTACAGAGGTTGGCAACAAAACGACATGATCGGATGATGAAACGTTTGTTCGATTCAATAATTTGTGTGCTTTAGAACGTGTTACTGCCTCTTTAGAGACCAACCCTTCATTCTGTAGGGAATTGACCTGAGATATAAGTACAACCTATTGACACATGAGAGATTCCAGGGTAGCCTGCACTACACCCATTGGTTGTCTCAGTGCATGCACCTCAGTCACGAGTGGTTGCATATTCCTTGTGTCAGCAATAACAGATCTAATGGAGGACAGCAAGTGTTGGCTATTTCTAGTTAGAGACTCTTGGAACTCAGACTGGGTTTGCCGAGCATGTGTCTATACATTTAGTGCCAAAGTCCCTAACCTCTGTGAGCAAATGGTTGCTGCATTTCTCCACCAGGTTAGCAATCTGTGTGGTACACACTTTCAGAGCTTTATTGATGGGAATGCCTTGGACAATGTTTGACAGCCACATATGTTGCCAGTCGACTGTGTTCTGAAAGACGGTTTTCATGGACTCAACTTCATGAGCAAATATGGCTAAATCAGTGTCAGACTGTTCCTGTGTGAAGAATCAAAGAGATCAGGGATGAAGGTGGAAGCGACAAACCCTTTTACAGCTAAAAGAGGGTGAGTATCAACTTGATAATGCAACTCTACAGGAGCCTCCACCCATCCCTCATCATCATCATCATCATCAGTCAGGATGTGCACCTCCTGTCCCACTACAGGTGCGTTAGAGCTAACGGGAACTGCAGACTCTGATTCTGCTAGCGAAGGCTCAAATGCTGGCATTTTGATGTCTGGGTCTTCCACAGACATGTTAGGAGTTATTATCGGGGAGTAGAAGAATACTCAAAACACAACACTACAATGATTTTAGACACACATGTGCTGGTTGTCAGCATGTAATATGTATCAGAGGATTGAGACAAAACACCAAACGAGTGCTCTGTGTGTCAGTCATTCATGGCTGCCATTTATGTGGTGGTACTAGCAGGGCAATGCATAAGGCCTAGCGCCAACCACATAAAAATACAAATTAAACATATGACCAGGGGTATAAAGTGTAAAAGGTTTGTTAGGGGATTTAATGAAGAGATGCCTCTTCTGGGGTTTCAAAAGAACTGAAATTCAATGTGAAATTCACAAGTTAAATGGTTCACAATCAAAGAGAGACAATATGACACTGAACTCTCACTGGGCCATAACAGATTGGAGAGTCTGGCTGACAATTCTTTCTTTCTTTCTTTTCCTCCAGTTCTTTGGGGAGGGGATGAGGCCTGTTGTGAGTCAGGGGAAGAGACAAGTGGCAAAATGGGACAGGAGTTCCATTCCCACCCCTCTTAAACCTTCGCAAAAGGGTGTCATCACACCGTGACTAGCTGCACTCACTCATCAATTAGGAGCCTGTCTCCACACCCAGGGCAACAGGTGACCTGAATCCACCGCAATCAAGCACTAACCCAAAACCCAAGATGTTTACCTCCAACATAAAAAAATAGCAGGTAGCAAGCACCATACAGTGGGCCTGCTAAGATAAAATAAGATAAGATATACTTTGATGTCCTCGTAGGAAAATTTGTTTTGGACTCTGCCGGTCCTGCAGTTCACACCAGAAACATACATCATTAAAATCAATGCAGACTACACAAAACAGATTACATATTCAACCAGTGCACACAATCTGGTCAAGGCGATATTGCACAACCCTCAGTAAGTATTAAAACAAATGTATGGTACACACTACATGTTTGAGTTGAGAGTCTTAATAGACATGGGGATGAAAGAATGTTGTAGCGGTTCGTAATCAGTTCAGATCATTCTGTAGCTACAGAATGATCAGCTAATCATTGTTCAAAGGAATGGCCTGAGGTCATAGTCCACATTAAGACCAAAGGGGGAGCATGTATTTAATTCATATGTTTAGTACGCTTCCCTTTGCAGTAGATGACGCTCTAGATCTTCTCCTCTCCTAAAGAGAGATACATGTTCAATCCCTGGGTGTGTCTCAAGTCTTTTATTTGTCATTTCCTCGGTCTCACTCTTGCTTCAACCAGAAGTTGTTTTGGAGACGCCATCTTGAGGATCGCCCCAAGTCTCTCATTTGTGCATCGAGGAGCGAGGATCGAGGAACGATGAGCGAGGATACACAAGTCCATCCTACATGGAAGTCTCTCAGCTCAACGATTGTGTAGAAAAACTCCGCATCCACAGCTGGAGAATTTGAATGAGATAACAGAGAAGCAGTTCAAGTTTAAGTTTGCATTGAATTAATTCAGACCTGCTAACAAGAAGGACTTCAGAGAGCAATGATATTTAACCGAGGAAAGGATGTCTCGTTTCTCTTAAAAGGTCTTTCATCATTTCCTCTCTCCTCACTTTGGTTTCCTTGTGTCTCTAAAAGCATCCACGGTGGGTGGGACTAAGATGCATGGAAAGGACGCAAGTGAGGGAAACATGGATGCAAATTAAGAGACTTGAGACGCATGCCCTGTATATCGGTGTGATGAGACGGAATGATTAGCTTCCATGAACTGAACAGCAACAGGAGAGGTTACGTTTCTTTTTTGGCTGAGGCTCCAAAAAGTCATTTCTATTTTCTTTTTTAGCAGTTTTAGCCTTAGCTTCTTCAAGACTATTCTAGTTCTATCCTCGTTTCAAATCTGGACGTCAATTTAGAGGCATTACACTCAAAGTCAGTATCTTTGGTGCAGACACATTTCATGCCTTTTTAAAGGGAGAGGATGATGGCTGTTGGCTCTCAATAGTGTATTACGGTGTGTTGGTTTAGTGTACAAATCCTTACACAACTTGCTTTGTTCCTTAATAACACAAAATCAAGATTTTTTTTTTTAACTGAATTGCACTGTAAAATTAAGGTGAGCAGATAACTCATTTAGCAGTCCTTGTAATTCATTTAATTGTTAAGGCGTTTCTCCCCATAAGACCACGATGTCAACAATATAATGTTTCCACAACAAGACACTAGAGGACGTGGGGTTATTCTTGAGGTCGGCCTGGGAAATTCTCTCACATACAGGTTAGCACAGTTAGGGGCCACGGGAGAGCCCATAGCTGCGCCTTTAACTTGCTGGAAAAAGTAAGACTCAGAGCTGAAATAGTTGTTAGAGGACCGGCTCTGCCAGTTTTACAGCACACTAATTAGAAGGCCTACTTCAGTCTTCAAGTCTTGCTCCAGACATTTTCAGGTGCCGATTGAACTCCAGTGTGTGGAATGTTGGAATACAGCGACTCCACATCAAATGTAACCAACAAAGCATATTTTGGTACATAATTAATAGCTCGATTAATGAAACCATGTGACTAGTAGGGTCTTTAACATAGGAGGGTAAAATCTCTGCTGGTTTAATATGATGAATGACAAATTTTGAAACACTACAACTTACAGAGTCAAAAGTTATTATTACTATTGGTCTTCCAGGCGGAGGCGTGACCTGCTTGTGTATCTTTGCAGCCATGAACTCAAATTCACTCTTCTTAATTTCACCAGGCTTACAGCATGAGTTCTAAGGTTACAGTTTCTTGGAACAGTTGTGTGGGGTCTTCTACCTTAGGCTACAAGTTTATTGATCCCCCCTTGTATTTACCCCTTTACAGACTAGTTGGAGTTGACTTTATATTTACCACCACACTTCTATCCTGCACAGTTGCCTACAGCAAGAGATAAACTTTTTCCTTCCCAAAGTTCTTTTCATAAGTCTACATTTTGAGTGTGCCTGCTTTTATTTTACTGTAGCTTATATCGTATCAAAGACTTTTTTAGGCATTTGTTTTCAAGAAAAATGTATTCTTTGCAATGACCAGCAGGGGGCAGCAATAGGTCGTCCCTGCATCCGGTCTGCGGTAAGAAGAAGAAGAAGACGTCAGCTTGTTACGTAATCATGCAGCGACGATTGAAGTGACACACGAGGATGTTTTACTCCACATAAAGAAGGAGTATTTCAGTGATTTTTCTCTAAAACAAAGTCCAGATAAGAAGTTATCGAGCGTGAAAGAACGAGATAAATCAGATATGGCTGACTTTGCGTCCCTGGGTCTCTCGGATTGGCTGGTCAAACAGTGTAAACAGCTGGGCATCAACAAGCCCACTCCTGTCCAGGAAAACTGCATGCCGGCTATACTTCGAGGTAAGACTGTTTAATCCTCAGATTAAAAAAAAAAAATGCCTGTAATTTGCCTGTATTATTGAGTAAGGTTAGCTTTAACGTTACCTCTGAACGGCCGAATGCCTCACGAATCATGAAAACTTGAGCAGACCTCATTGACAAACCTGTCAGTTTGCTGGTCAGTGCTTTACGGTAAACGCCTTGAAGAAGATTCAGTCAAACACATTTTTTTTCTGCATTAGCGTTTCTATCACATGTGCCATTCTGTCCTTTGTTTAAGATGAATATTATTTGTAGAATGAGGGATTAGCACATAATAAACCAGCGTTACTGTTTTTTTGGCCTCCCTCAGTGGCTGTAAACTGTAAAATAATAATATAAAGGAGAATCAGTCACTTGTGACATCTGACTATTGCCTGAAAATCCCCAGAAAAGAAAATTATTTACATATTGTCAAGTTTGTAGTTGTTTAAATTAGAGATAGTGAGGACAAAATATTGCTGATTTTAGTTTTACACTCGATGTGCAGCACATTGATAAAATACAAATATCGGGATATGAAAGCAAATGTTGTCTGATCCTGTTATATTTTGATATTGCATGGATGTGTTGTACGTTTGGGGGTTAAAGGCTCCATTATAGTGCAGTGACTTAATTTTCTGTTAACATTACTTATCAAAAACATCATTTTGTTCATATTTTGTTAGCGCACCACACAAAAGTCGTACCTACAATATTGTCACAGTATAATTATTGCAGTTTTTCTTTCTAACTTTAAATGAGATCCTCTGTGGTCACCACAGTAAGTCGGTAAATCAGAACTCAGAGCAGATGAAAGTATTGTAACACTTTATTTAAAGCATGCATCAATTATGTATTATGAACATGCTTATATTGCATTATAATGCATCTATAGTGCTGTATATTCATAGTTCTAAGCATAGTTATACAGTATAATCGATCACCTATAACACATTCTTAGTGTGTTCATAATGGGTTACAATGCATTATAGATGCATGCTTTGAGTAAAGTCTTACCAGTCTGTTTATCATCACAGGTCAGGACTGCATGGGCTGTGCTAAGACTGGAAGTGGGAAGACGGCGGCTTTTGTGCTGCCAGTGTTGCAGAAACTGTCCGAGGACCCGTATGGCATCTTCTGCTTGGTGCTCACTCCCACCAGGTCAGTGCTGCAAGGTGTCAGAGAACAAGCTGAAAGACACATCTATGTAGAAGGGAAACATGAGTAGGTTGCCATTAATGTTTGAATGTGTAGTTTGGATATTTCTTTTATTCATTTGCATATAATCTCAGACATCATAGTGGGTATGTGTTAGTGATCAGAACATCGGTAGTGAAGGACAGGTTGTCAGTCCTTCAAAATAAAAGCACCATTGCTCCCTTTGTCTGAACCTGAACAATGTTTACATTGAAGTCTTTGGCATGTGTGATACAAATGGGGCTCAAATCCTAAATAATGTTTCTAAGTTATAAACTGATAATCCCCAATGATGATGTTGTATGTGTGATGTCATGCAGGGAGCTGGCCTATCAGATTGCAGAGCAGTTTCGGGTCCTGGGGAAGCCTCTGGGTCTGAGAGATTGCATCATCGTCGGTGGAATGGGTAACTGCGTACATCACTGCAGGCAGTCTTTCTTTCTGTTCATTCAGCAGCAACTACAAACTGAAATTTAAAGTTAAGCTCAGCAGCTGCAGCTCAGGTTACAGTCATCGATCACATAAAACTGTCTTTATGTGAGTGATCTCTTTCAGCCACTGTTGCGTGCTTTTCTCTTACCAGAGAGTCTGTGGCAGCTTTTAAAGTCCTGGTGTTGCATTGCTGCTGCAGAACACAAATGAAACACTGTTGTCAGTTACTGTTAAATTCTGCATAAGCCTCTCCTCCGTGCTGATGTTGCTGTTGTGTTATTGACAGACATGGTGAGCCAGGCTCTGGAGCTGTCCAACCAACCACATGTGGTTGTAGCGACGCCTGGTCGGCTGGCTGATCACATCCGCAGCTCCAACACCTTCAGCATGAGCAAGATCCAGTTTCTGGTGAGTTCAGGAACACCATGTCTCTGCTGCAGCTCTCTGTTTTTTTAAGATCAGATCGGCTGTGTCAGGACTTTAGGCCCGTCTAAACATGCTGTCTGCAGATTGTTTGCATATAAAGACTCTGACTGAGCTTTTTTACTTTCCCAGACTATCACATCCACCTTTCAACATTGACATATCATGCTTGGTTTGAAAGATTTTTACAGGTCCTTTGAAGCCTTTAGTCTTGAAAAATAAAAACAACACCCCGTGCTATAATAATACAGTTCGTGTTTTTTCCTTTGTGTCAGATTCTGGACGAGGCAGACCGGCTGTTGGAGCAGGGCTGCACTGACTTCACCAAAGACCTGGAGACAATCATGGGAATTTTACCAGCTAAAAGGCAGACGCTGCTGTTCAGCGCCACACTGACCGACACCCTGCAGGAGCTGAAGAACATCGCCATGAACAAACCGTTCTTCTGGGAGAGCAAGTCAGAGTTAGTAACCTGTTGCTATTTTCAGAAATATTCACCAAATCTGCACTCACAGTCAGCTAGAAAGTGCTTTTTTTTTTATCTGTTTTAAACTTTGTGTGCAGAGGAATATTCTGTATATCTGTAGGCATTGTCTTACTTATTAAAAGATGGGAGAGGTCCCTCAAGGCCACGTTTGCTGAAGCTTTTGTGCCTCATTTTTGATACATTCTTTGCAAGAAATCTTAACATGTTATTTATAAAACAGGAGCACCAGCCTGGAAGATCAGTCGGCGTTTCGTGCGATCTGAGGTGCAACCAATTGCTTAAGTGCATCTCTCGCACAATTGCAATTGGATGGAAAGAAAGAGCTGAGCAAATAACAGGAGCAGACACATTATATGTGGTTGAATGAGTATTCTGCTGGATTTACTTTACTTTGCCTAGACTGCTTGCAGGGTTCAGACATGAAGAAAGCAGCTACAAACTTAAGCAGCTGTGCTTAAAAAGAGGTTGTGATGTGGAGCAAGAAAAGTAATACCAGTGACAGCAGACATGCAGTGGGTGCAGACTAAAACAATTACACTTGAGATCAGGAGTTGTGCTTCATATTATTGATGTTGCACTTTATCTTCAAACGTGGTATCCAGAGAACTGAAGTGCTGCAGCGAATGCACTCGTTCATTCCTCTTTCATCTTGGTTTAACTTTGCACGTTAACATTTCCTGTTAGAGGTTTATACATGGCTGCAATCTCTTTTGTGAGTTTGTGTTGTGAAGCTGTGACGTAGATAGAAAACTGACAACTGCATCTAATTTTCATTTAGCTGAACATGACTGCAGCACACAGGCTTTTAAATGCTGCTGAGCAGATTCACCTCTGCAGTTAAATATAAAGGCATTCTGATCTGATCGCTGCAGAAGTGGAAGTGAAGTTCAGTTCCTCAGAGCAAAAACTTCGGCAAAACTTTGTGAACTTTGACTTGAACTGTACCAGCCCCGGGGTTGGGTCTGTTCTCTGACCTTTGACCTCTCAGGGAACAGAATTATCACAATCTCTATATCACTGTTGCTGACAGGACACGAACAGTGGAGGAGCTGGACCAGAGGTACATCCTCACACCGGAGAAGGTGAAGGACGCATACCTGGTCCATCTGATCCAGACGTTCACTGATGAGCATGACGACTGGTCAATCATCATCTTTACCAACACGTGCAAGTAAGAAAACTGTGACCAGTGATCCTAATGTGTCTTTGGGTCTCTAAAGGAAACCTTGGAGCCTTGGAGATTCGACTCCATGATGATCTTTTCAGGCTGCAGTTTTGGTGAATGGGACTGCGTATTCTGTAGCATAAAAGCTGGTCAACATAGCATAAATTTTTGTCTTATATTGTTAATTAGGTGATTAGAAATTTAGCTACCAAGGTGAAAATAGTAGTCAGTAGTCAGAGGTCGAGGTGCATGTAAATGTTGATGTTGATGTGGTGTGATTGAGATGAAAAAGCACATTTATTACATAAATGTTTTTTTTCCCCCAGGAACTGCCAAATTCTCACCATGATGCTTCGGCAATTCAACTTCCCAACCATCTCCCTGCACTCAATGATGAAACAGGTGAGACCGACCTGCAAACTTCAATTTTGGAGCTCTGAATTCAGTCCATCACTGTGAGTTCAGCCGCCGACGCGTAACTGTTTCTGTACCGGAGGATTTCTGCAGAAAGTTTTTCGGGGTTACGAGGGAGCTGCCACCGTGTCAGCTGATGGCAGTTGAGGAATTGTCTGAGTCAGCGTTAGTAGTTAATTAAGTTTGCACGTACAATAAATCTGACTATGCTCTGTGTGAGAACATTGTGATGTGACCCTTATTACTTAGTCTTCAGAGCTCCTCGATGAGCTCAGGCTGGATGGTGAAATCATTTTTGTCTTTGGTCTAAAGGGAGAGAAATGAGCAGCAAGTACAAAGCCTTTGTGATAAAGTAGAGCCAGGCAGTGGAGGGGATTAAAGCGTATTAAACCAGATGAATGGGTCTGCAGAATGAACGACTGCTCTTTATCTTCTCCAGAAACAGCGATTTGCAAACCTCGCTATGTTCAAGGCCAGCGTCTACAAAATCCTGATTGCAACAGACGTGGCAGCGAGGTAAGAGGCTCCGCTGAGCCGCGTCAAATCTCAGCGATGGTGGTGGTCTTTCTTTCCTTTTTAAAACTTTAATTAGTCTTTCACAGAATCATCAGACAACTCTTCCTAAAGTTTCTAACTGACAGATTAACACAGACGGCTGTAGAGTGGCTGAGATCACCTTGTTTTTACATCCTTCCTGTTCTCTCACAGGGGTTTGGATATTCCGACTGTGCAGGTCGTCATCAACCACAACACCCCCGGCCTCCCCAAGATCTACATCCACAGAGTTGGACGAACAGCAAGAGCAGGTAACCCTGAACTTTTCCACGTGTCCCTCGTCTGTGAGCGACATCTCTAAACTAAATCCAGCTCACACATGATGAGGTTTTCTTTCTCTGCAGGGAGGAACGGCGTGTCCATCACACTGGTGACACAGTATGACATCCACCTGGTCCACTCCATCGAGGAACAGATCCGTAAGTAACTTGGTTAGAGAGACAGAGTTAAATTTAGCTTCATAGGAAAATATTTCTGTTCTTTTCCGATAAAGTGCATCTCTAAGAGCTCAACTAGAACTGTACTGACTCTCCAGCTGGTCAACAAGCAGCGCCCTTTGTGTACATTTTTAATTCTTGGTACCTGGCCTTAATTACAAAAGGGAAAAGACAGGACACTTGGAAAATAGATGTACAGTGAAAGAGTCAAGTGTCCTTATTTACAGAGAGAAAATCCTAACTGCTTGTTCAGTCATAAGTTTTAAAATTGAGGCAAATCCTACTGTTGTCTTGCAGATGCAGTTCTGTGAAATGTACCAAAATGTATCTTGTTTTAAGAAATGTTAACATTTCTCTA
>JAPXVT010000023.1:14267865-14279940 GCA_029823135.1 Acanthurus reversus
TTTTTTTTTTTTTTTTTTTTTTTTTTTTTTGTTTTTTTTTTGTTTTTTTTTTTTTGTTGTTTTTGTTTTTGTTGGTTTTTTTTTTTTTTTTTTTTGGCATGATCAACATTTGAAGGATTATTGATGATAGGAAAAAGCATATGTAGGGTGTGCATAAATTCTTAGAACATTTATTTTCAGTGATAAGAGAATAATCAGTCCTAACGGTAAATTTCATTACAGCACACAAATTAATTGGTGAGGAATGTGCCCGGCTCCAGGAACTGATTCTTCACCCATGTTCAAAACACATTAGACCAAAACATCTTTCACAATGTAAGATTACACAGAGCAGTGCTCTGATGGATGATACATTTAGATGAAGAGGGATAATTTGCATATCTTCCTTCTGGTTGTTCAGAAAAATGCATCAGCTCTGAGGATTTCACTTAAAATGTAAAACAGTATATATTATGACGCACTTAGAGGTTTTGTTATATGTAATTTAAAAGACAATTTATTTAAAGACAATTTATTATTAAAATTACAATATTTCACCACCAGCTGATACCATAGATTGTAAATTCACCAGCACATTAGAGAAATGAGGAGCAGAGAGATAATGCTGCTTTTAAGTCACAATCTGAAGCCAGTCAATTGAAAACACCACATTCTTCCCTCAGAGCAGAACATGGGCAACCACAGTAATCACAGTCTGCCTTTTCACTTCCAAAGATCAAAGAGATTCAATAAAGAACTGTGCTCAAACCAGAGAAGTCAGAGCAGACACCGGTATATGGTCATAGGTCATTTTAGTGGTTTAAACAGTTTAAACACTGTCTTTTTTTTTGTCTTTTTCTTTTTTTAATAGAGAGTGCAGTGGTGGGCAAACTGACATTTGCCTGTTTTAATTATCAAACCTGACAAATGCAAATGTTCATGAGAATTAATTATCAACTGCTTGTGTGCACTTTGGGTTAGATATTTTCTCATCAAATCCAAATTAAGAGATTCCTGATCATGAAAGTTTCTGATTTCAATTCATGATTTTGCATCTCTTTCAATACCAGCAGCTTAAAATTTTAGGATATTTACATTTTATTGAAATGTCAGGTTGAGTTAAGCCCATTTGTTCCTCTTTTGGCTTTGCTTTAAGGTTTATTTTAAAAAAAATGATAAAAAGCTCTCTATTTCCTCTTTTTTTTGGCAATTATTATCATTTAAGGCTGACTTGGGATCGACTTGTCCTTGAAGCCGCGGATTTGGATATTTTTCCCTGCCTTTATTTTTTCTTTTTGAAATGATGCCAAGAGTATGCAGTATTCAGTGCCTGAGAAGCTGCATTCATGTCACAAATCATAGATTTCTTTTAAAGCCGAAGCCGTTTTTTTTAAGATGCATTTTGGATCTATGAAGAGCTGCGACCTTGGCCTGTTAATGTAATGGAACAATGGAGTCTGACAGCCTTGCCGTGCTGCAATCTTTGAGTTTTTGTTGTAATCACACTGCATTTCCTTCCTTACCAGAGGTGCCATCAGCTCCATCCATCAGTGAGGTGAAACCCTTTTCCACCACGGCACAGATTCAGTTTGAAGAGCCTGAATCCACTGGAGGTGTTCCTGTCCTTAAATACAGAGTGGAGTGGAGGACCCAGGACAGGGGCGGCTGGAAACAGGTTCTCTATGAAGTACAAGATGGTGAGAACCGAAATTAGAAGAAAAAAAATAGTTGCATTGCCGCTGCCACTTCACTGTTACCGTGGTTAGCGGGAAACATCCCATTCATCAAAAAATTTAATCATTTATAGAAAAAAGGAGGAATAAGCACACATTACAAAGACAGACTGAAAAAATGACTCGCAGTACTAACAGTGGTACCAGAAGCAGTACTTGTTGTAGTTGTAGTTTGCTGTTGTAGGTTCCTTATTGTCGATTAATCGAACAGCAGAAGAGTTACGAATCTGTAACACAGAGAGAGACAGAGAAAGCCACCCCAGCATCCAAAATGAACCTCTCAGCTCACCTACAGGGTGACAATTATAACTTTCTATTGGTTTCCCAGTCAAGATAATAATGTAAATACACTACAATACTCATTCGCAACACGATCCCATATGTGTCATGAGATTACAACTAGCCTTTAGAACTATTTTGGTGTGTTGAAGTTCATTTCGGACCCCGGTGCTCGCCCTCTTTGTGTATCCACCAAACTGTAACTTGAGCCCTCATTGGGTTGAATGCATCAAACTGGAGGTAGAGGTAGATTTTCCTGAGAAGTTGTAAAGAGCCTTATTTCAGTTCTGAAGTTAACTTGAAGACACGTGACGCCCCCACACACATCACATGCTTCTCTAAAATAATCATATTATTATCATCATTATTATCGCTATCTTAATAAATCTGCTCTAAATGTAATCTCTGTGTGCTGGGGTTGCTACAGCAAAACCAGGAGGAAAAATAAAAAGCAAAGAGAGAGCAAAAAAAAATAAAATAAAACAAAAAACAAAATACAAACACGATATAATTCACAGCCCTAAAAAGCCATAATTCAGAAATATTCTATTTAATGAATCTTAGTAATACAGGTTAATTCATACAACAATTGTCACAGCAGAAGGCATCTTGTTATTTTTCATCATCATTTCCTTGTCCGCAGTCCGCCTGATGGAGGTCAAGTCAGTGGTGAAGTCCAGTCAAAAGCCCCTAACCCACATGCACCTTAACCCGTAAATCTTGCAGCAGAATTTCCATGTCGGCGACATGTGGGACCAAGAGTCGGAGTCAATTTTCCATGCAAAGACACTGGACCTTGTAAGATTTTGTGAGGTTCTTAAAGCTACGGCTCTGGTGGGAGTAAAAGCAGCAATATTTCAAAGACTTTCTTATGACATTTCAACAAAGAGCAGGCAAGCCAACAGAAGAATCCAAGGGTCCAAGACAAACAAAAATGAATATTAGTCCAGCTAAGTCTTTGTTCAGATCTTTACAACAGCACGTGAATGCACCAAACAAACAGACTTTTGAATTCAATCCAAGCTTTGAACTGCACACAACAATAATGGAACTTTGATCCAAAAAAAGGAAGCCAAGAACTGCAGACACGAAGTCTTGAGCGAGCATTTTCTAATCTAAACCACTTGCACGATCTATGAGTGAACACACAGACACATAGAGCATAGACGCAGCAGGCAGCGCTCGGAAAAAAGTGCCTTTCTGAACCAAAAATCTGCTAGAAACTCTTCTCAAAACTCAAACTAGGTGCCACAGAGTTAAGACTGAAAGAATCTTTACAGCTACATTGTTCTGGTGTTTCTGCCTGACCACTGCTACAGAGAAGCAGGCAAGACAAGAGTTTGATTACTGATTTTTTTTCCACTGATTTAAAGTAAATGCATTTTTTAAATGAAATAATTATACAGTTCCAAGATGATTTTTAATGCTGTATCAAGGGCTTTATTGAATCAAGGACAAAACTTTGGAAACACTGGGAGGAACAAGAACACGTAAATAATCTTTTTTTTTTCTTTTTTTTTAAAGGAAATATTCATACTGAAGGACACTGAGTCTGTGCAGCCGTGGGTCGAACCCTTTTGTGTTTCCAGTTAGGAAATCTTAACTGATTGTGCGTCATAACAGAACCCTCCACTGAGGGGCGCTCTAAGTAAAGAGGTCGAAGCTTGATCTGAATCCTCAACCATACTGACATCTCTGGTTCCCCTTCTTAAACTGAAATTGATTCAACGGTGAGAGCCACATTTTGAAGCTGATATTTGATTGTCTGTGGTTTTCACAATATCTCTTTTATAAATCAAAGTCAATGAACCAGCATCAACACCATTTTGATGTGGTTTTCCTGCACGAACCTTCGACAGGCTTCTCTGCTGTGGCCGAAGCAATCTGCCAGAGCTTTAGTTCTTGAGGTAGAAACAAGGGTTGTTGTGGTTGAAGGGATGTCCGAGTGTTTAGAGGTATACAGTGTTGTCTTAACGTCACTTGATTGTCCCTACCACGCAATTAAGAAGATGCCAACCTTCCCTGAAAATGCTGCCGTGTCTTCCTGAAAGCGAGAGAGCTGCAGTACCTCCGCTGTTCAAATGCAAATATCTCACAGAGCCTGTCGATAGATATATGATAAACATGGATCCATTGAAGGGTGCAGGTGCTTGAATGTTGCCTCAGGGGCTAAAAGGTCACAGGGTCAAATCTAAAAAAAAGCCTTGTTGATCCTTTAGATCAGTATTGATTGAATTTTGCTATCTCCAGCCGCCCTCCCCCAAAACCAATGCTTTCAGCCACAACACGTCTCAATTTGATTGTCAGCCATTACCAGCAACTGTAACATCTGTTAGTCACGCAGAGAGAGAAAGACATGGAGACAAATGCTTTGCTTTCTGTGTCAGCAAACACAAAAACATTGTTTTACATCGCAATGTATGAGATTTAAAGGAGCAGCTTCTTACATGGAGGGATCAAGAAAAAAACAATTCTTTAACGTATTTTTTCTTTTTCACCCTGGGTCCTTTTGTCATAGTTACGGCCTTCGCTATACCTAAAAGTTAGCACAGCATGTATTCACAGCAGCTACTGTAGAGACCAATATAACATTGGATACAAAGGAAAATGCTATATATTTGTCAAAACTGAACTAATAATGAAATCCGAAATTTTTAAATCTTTCCTCACTGTAGAAATTCTTAAAACATCAGCTGTATTTTTTGGGGGGAAAAATGGTGTGGAAAATTTATAAGAACTATGAAAAAGAGCTAAAAAATCAACATTGACTGCACTTAACCAAAAGCTTGCTGGCGGGATGGCCTTAGCTAGAGCTAAATAACCAACAACTTACTCAGTCTCGGTAACTAAGCTTGTTACAGGACGTAAATGGAGAGATGCTAACTAGCCCGGCTAGCAAAGAAGCGGTAGCTGCTACCACTGCAGCCTCAGAACATAGTGATTAAATGTAGTCAGGCTACCGTTAAATCCCATGTTCAATGTCTATTTGATTGAAAACAATTTATTAAACAAAAAGTATATATTGATACTGTTGTCAATGGTTCAAAGAGTGTGACACTTGTATCTAAATGTTTAAGTGTCATGATCTGTGGTCTGTGGCAATAATAATAATAATAATAATAATAAGCAACAGGCATTAAATTAAAGTTTTAAATCCTAAATGTTTCACAGTTTGGCTGCAAGCTTATCTCAGTTTCATTACACATGTGGTTACTGCTCTCACACTTCATGAGGCAGTATGGGTAAGCGTTTTATCTAACTTTCTGGCTAGTCTAAAAAAATGTTGACAAAACAAAAAGACCCAGACTGCAAGAAAAAGAAATTTCACGATGGCTGTTGTTAAACAAAAGTAGCTGTATGATGCTTTGGATGAACGTGTCTATGCAATGCAAATAAGCCAGTTCGGCATTGGGGTGCATCGGTATGTGACTCTCAACATGACTCAGATGTCCTTACCGAAAAAGCGGAAGCTGCTGCCTCTTTACATCTGAACTACATTTTGCACTGCAGAAACATTTTGTCTTTGTCTGTAGCAAAGCTACAGAGAACCTGATCAATAATCAAACAGGCTTTTGTTCTTAATGAAATCAGGCTGCATCAAAACTGCATAATGCCATTCACATTTTTAATGGCCAACTAGCCGGACAACAAGCACTTCCCGGACTAATAACTAAATACATCGCATAAATAACGTATCTGATACCTGTGTCTCTGATACATCTGTCAAAGACTTCTCCAGTGATAAATGACTTCATGTTAGAATGCTCAGAGATTTATACACAGCTAACAAAAAGCAACATGGCAAATATTTTTTACATATAAAAATTATTTCGCTGGTAAAATAAACCTTGGTGGTACTGACAGCCAGTGAGAAAACTAGTGGTAGTGGACAGAGAAAGCTATGAACAGCGAACCACGCAGCCTCCTCCTTATTTAGATTCGCTGTTTCACCTTGATGACATCATATTCAAACTCGCTTTAATAGTCTTGCTAGCCTGTGTCTGCACGAACCCTCACCTAAAATCAGCCAACAAAACACAGATCAACAAATTAAATCAGCTGCTGAGTTGTCCAGTTTTAATGCCACAACAACAGCAGCACTTTCATTAATGCAAGTCCACTTGCAACAAGACCAAACTGCGCCACCCTTAGGTGAAGAATAATAATAAATAACTGTTGCAGTTTCGAAACTTGTGCCACCCTCCAGCACATTAACGCTGTTTGTGTTTGAGGTTTTGCATTTATCACTTCAATCTGGCAAAATTCAAGCTGTTTTAAAATGCTTGACTAAGTTCTGTGCTTGAACTATAAACTCTAAAGCCACTGAAATCACCAACATGACAGAAAAAATATCTCATCACAAGGTCCACTTAGCATCCGGAGCTTTCAACTGACCATCTTTATCGGTAGAATAGTGACTCTTTCTCTAAATAATCAACATTTATGCTGTCATGTCTGAGGGTCGAGTGCCTGAGAAAGCTCAAGGATTTAAAAAAGCTAATACTTTGTGTTGTGCAGCCACAAGCTAAGTTATAATTCAGTCTGAGTATTTAAAAACGACTTCAGGTTAGTATAACACAACAAACTTCTGCTATTTATTAACAGGTTGATGGCTCAAGTGCTCTTTGCCTCGTTACTATGTAGTGTGTGTGTGTGTGTGTGTGTGTGTGTGTGTGAGTGTGTTGCAAGTCCTTGGCTTGGTGAAGCTGAAGTGCCATTGTGGTAATGGGAAACATCAGGCCAGGGTTTCTTTTGCATTTCATTGAATTGATTTTTACGTAGCTTGATTGACTTCAATTTATTACTGCCAAGTTTGGCTTAAGTCTGTTCATTGATATGGTCTTCAAATCAGTCATAACGATTAATATTAATATTATTACGGTGATTTTAATTACATAAGGTCCAAGTGTAAAATGTAAAACCTCAAACAGTCACGATGAAGCCTGTGGCAGTGGCTTCCACTGCCAGTAGCTGGTGAGATCAAAATATCTACACCTGAAAGTCAAAACCGCTGCTGCTGCTACTTTCCATGCTCCCTTTTGGAAAGCCTCCCTCATGTGAATAAGTGGATTTGTGAGTGAGTTACAAACTGGTTTAATTTGCTGCTTCACGTCAGAACAAATACATCATGGCTTGTCTCTCAAGTTGCACCAGTTCTTTTGACCAGAATTCCTCTTGTCAAAAAGGAAAAACTGTGGTTTTCTGCATCATTAAGACATAACTCAGCCAATGCTACCCTGCCTCTGCTTCCTGAGAAGCTCTGCCTCTGATATACTTCAAAAAAAAAAATCCAACTTAAATTCCACTTTTCTTTTCTGGGAAGTAATAAAACCAGTGAGGCAGAACACTTCACTCCTTTGTGTTGAGAGGTACTCTCACTATTTTAACTAAATTTTACATTGAATGATTGCATGTGTCTTTGAATGAGAGTCTTTGGCTGTCTGAGAATAAAGCGTACTTTTTAAGACTGACCAGTGTTTGTGTAGCAGCTGGAGGTGATTTCCCACTGAGAAGCGAGTCCAGAATCAAAGCCACGACAGCCATCTGGTGATATTTGACTGGAACAGTAAAAACTGATTAGACGGAGGTACTGCTCGCTCTGCGGCCATCTCATGCTGTGTTAAGGCCTCAGAACAGAACCCACATACAAAGCCTGATTTACTTCCTAACGTCTGTAGGAATGAGGCTGCTTTGCATAGGGGTGGGGGGGTGGGGGTGGGGGGCTGAGTAACAATCTTTAACAGCCGATAGTCCAGAGAGGTAACACAGGTTAAAGTTCAAAAGGCTGAATGATTGATCTACTTCACGATGCAGATGCACAACTTCTTATGAGTGATATGGTATCTCCAGCGTGACTGATTTAACTTTATATAAATGTGACTGCAGTGAGCACTAGTACAAACACTAGGAAACAAGCTGCAGCTACCATTACCTCTGAGCTCACATCGTCAAAAGCCCCGATTAAGCAACATCTAATAACAGTCAGAGGACACAAGACATTCGGTTTTTTCCTTTTGTCGGGTGGCAAGCTTGTCCCAAGGAGACTGTGTCCTTGTCACAGCGCAGGATAAGAAGCACTTGGATCAGAAGAAGCACTAAGTCATGCAAAACACAAAGCTGAAACAAAAATAAAAGTATCTGTGATCAAAAATACAAAAAACAGAACAACAAAACGTCAGATATGAGCTGAAATAAGTTTCTTCTGAAGCTCAGATAGCATCAACTGACACCTGATTGTCCATGTGAATGCTCCACAGCGACAAAGATCTGTGGACACAATGACTCCTGTGAGAGTTTAAAACAGGAAGTGGCAGTTTTCCTGCTTCACTCCTGATCGTCGAAGGGCTTTATCTACAAACACGGGCATGCATCTGACCTTAAGACAATCACTCCACTAAAAGGCCAAGTTAGAAAAATGATATAAAGAGATCTTTCTGCAGAGAAAGATGCTGAAACACGTTGCTCTGTCCAGATTAGGTATAAAGCGATGAGCAGACGGACACCTGAGAACAATCGAAAAAGTGTATTATTCACAACAGGAACAGTCGGTGTTGACTCTGCTGGGGCTCACAAAGTCCAGCGTGTTGTGGTGCAGTGAGGGGAAGAGAAAACCCTCAAGGAAAGCAATAGTTCATTTCTCCTCCTGCACAACTGACCTTACTCGTACAAACAGCCATTTTGAACACTGAGCATGACAAATTACCTGCAAGATTGGCAAAGATATGCATTGAACTGGCCTTATGTCAACAAACAGGTGGGGATTTTAGATAAAAATTAGCCAGGTGTCTCTAGCTGCGTGAATCCAGCTGGGACGTCAGCTGCGTAGCCTTCCAGCTTAACAGCTATTATCGAGACTCTGGTAGTGATCAGTAATGGACCAAATGTATTGATTAGTGAACCAATAACCTTGCAGACTCTTCAGTCCAGTTGTTTCAGTGGAGAATCTGTGGCATTGATACAACATATATTTTTTAGGACATGGCAGGAGCGCAGATCTGCACCTGACTCGCTTTTCCACACAGAGATCCAAAATGGCTGCCATGTGAATAAGGTGATAAGTTTTACACAAAATGAGGTCACAACGGTACATGGTTATATGCCCTGAAGAAACAACATGTGTCTTTAAAGCTTTTCTGATTAAAAATAGAGGATATTCATATTTTCTTTTGTTTTATAGAATTCTAAATATATAGATTTTTTTTCCTGCAGTGAAGGATTGTTAAAGATTTAAATGATAAAACACAATAAAGAGAATAACAATAAAGATAATATGACAACGAAAAGATCAAATATAATAAAAAAAAAAAAAAATCTCTCCCCTAGAGGATAAAACATTGCTGTCAATCAGTAGCTGTGTTTGTGTGTGTAAACAGTGCATTACCCTTCCTGGTTATTTTCTTCTCTTTTGTTCTCCAATAATCTGTACATTTATGCAGAAATAAATAATTCACAGGCTGTGCATACATATTTGTTTAGCATATACTGGCTCTAAGTTGGTATATATTCTTTTTTTCCGAAATTATTTTGGCTATGAAGAACAAAAGAGGTGAGTTGGTGAGAGAAAACCTGAGATAGTGTACTTCAAGTGATGTGAGTTTCAGTTTGTGTCTTTCTGTACAGTTTATGGTTCTTCTCTTTTTGGCATAGATTATGTAGAAAATGAGGTTGATTTTTGGCTTTACTTAGCGTGATAATTAAAAAAAAAAAACAAAGGGGAAAGGCTGGGGGTTTGTTAAGACAACGAGTTGCTGGAGGTTGAGGTTGAGGTAGGTGTGTTCTGCTGCTGCTGCTGCTGCTGCTGCTGCTGCGAAGCAGCTCGACTGCTGACCGTCTTATTGGAGATGGACGATCCAGATGCACTGGACAAGGCTGAGCCTGCCGCTGCTTGAGCAAAAAGAACGCCTAGATGGAAAGAAGTACAAGAAACTCAAAAATCAACATGAAAACACCATGTTACAATGACATTAATTTTTTAATTGAGCACCAATAACAGTACAAATCCTCATAATTTAACTCTCGTGACTGAGCTTCAAATCTGATCTGATCTTATTAGAAGGATACCAAAATAAAGTGCAGAGTTTAAAATGTACAGGTCCCATATGGTTAGGGGGCTGGCTGTCACTCAAGTGGCCAGAGTTCAACTCCAAGTATGACAGCGGTTTAAGGTCTTGTTAAAAACTGTACAACACGAAACGCAATCCTGTAGCATGGTTTAAACTAGGCATTAACCCTGCACACAGTATACATTACTAATCTTCCCTCTTTATAGGAACAGTAATGTAACTGGTGGTAAATGTTAAACATAGCAACTATGAAAGTAAATTCGAAAGAATAATTAAATGTTCTCTCTGTGATAATCACAGAGCTTATAGCCCGGAGGAGATTTGCTTAGCTTACCATTAAGGCTAAAACCAGGTGGAAACGGCTAGCATGGCTCCAAAGTCAAAGGTATTTTATATTTAAAGCAATTGTTTGACATTTTGGGACACATGTTTACTCCTTATTGATGGTGCCAAACACAGACCCCATAATGTGACAACAAAGCTCTGGGGAGCCACTGCAGCTGGCCGCTTCTCACCCAAGAAATAGTAAATAAAAGAACTCTCCCTAGAGCCACAAACTGTTTTTTTTTACATTTCTGTTTGAGTGCACATTAAATAAACAAGATACAGCAAGGTAAGAACTGATGCTTGAGTTGCTGGTAGGCAGGATACTAAACAAACAAGATATAACACAGTGATTACTGATGTTTGAGTTGTTGGTAGGAAAATTCTTAACCGTCCAGTCTTCATGCTACGGTAAGCTAATCATACTCTGACTCTAGCTTCATGCCAAACACACAGATGTGAATGTTGATCTTTTCATCTTATTCTTGAAAAGACAGGAAATGTAACAGGAAGTGATGAGCTGGACTTCCTGTGCCACATGACAGTGATACTCACCAGTGTACACCACTCCATTGAGCTCCACTGACATGCTGATGCTGCTTGTGCCGTTGGTGGTGAGGTTCAGGGCCGAGTCCTGTCTGCCTTCTATGAGTAAGAAAACCACAGAACAGAAAAAGGCTTTGTTAACACAACCAAATTACTTACACTGCTCAGTAAAGAGACAGCACGATTTCTTTTTTAAAACTAATTCAGAGGTGATCTCTCCCGTAAAGCAGCTACTAGGAACTTAGAAGCCATTAAAAGAAAGACACGCTATTTAATGACATTACTTCTCCTTTTAAACACAACTGTTTTCATGATGCATAGAGGCAGGGAATGTACACTTTTTGTAGCAATGTAAATTTAACAACAGTGATAACAGTAAGAAGATGCTGGTAAAACAAAATAATACTCATGGGTTAGTTGTAACAACAGATTAGGTTGCTCTGTAATAATAATTTTCCTGAGCTGAAACTGATGTTATCAGCATTTCCCAGCATGGTTATGTCTACATAATTATAAGTCAACAGTAATATATTGCTCGGTAGCAAGTCAACATAAAGTGATACGTCATAAGCCAGTTGTTCGGCTGGTGTCTGGCAATATGAAAAGTATTCACAGCTGTGCCACCACACACAGGCCTTCATCTCCAACACTCCACAAAGAGTGATCTGACCCGGTGGCAAGAATTAAACTGGACTTCACACAAACAGTTAATCTTCTCACTGATCGTGCCATTTGCAACATGAGTAATAAACTGAGACTGTTTCATAACCAGTCAATGATTCCCTGTAGTTTATACAACCAATTGCAGACTAGTGAGGGGTGCAAATGAAAGTTTTTGGCAATGTTTAGGTTTTGTCTCGTCTGCAGGTCATATTAGCTCTGTTACAGCTGTTGACAGTTGCGCAGTCTGTTATTTACTGTAGTTGGCCCATTGTTTATGTTTTTTTTCTCACATTTATGAAAAACCCACCCTAATCTAATCTGTTGTCTCTGACTGGCTCCAAAGCTAGCAAGTGATTAGCCGTTAGCCAGTATGAGAGCAAATTAATAAATCTGACATTCATTAAAAGTCTGTATCTGTACCAATCCAGGGCAGCCTTCCTATATACTTGTTTCTTACTTACAGTTTTTTACAATTGCTTAAGCACGAT
>JAPXVT010000023.1:14559046-14569616 GCA_029823135.1 Acanthurus reversus
CAGAAAACATTTCTGTCATTGCTGATTATTGTGCGATCTGTGTCACCTGGTGAGAGAGGGCATTGGTCTGCCTCAATGCCAACTGCTGATCATAGAAGGAGTCGCCGAATATGCTGCCCACTACAGGAATGTGCTGGAGGAGAAGCAAGCCACAAAACTTAGAACAAATGTCAAGAAAGCTGCTGTAGTTTACACATAAAAAACAAATTAGCCAACACACGTTATCTGGGCCCACAAGCAGACACTTCAGAGATGGAATAACAGATAAAACGAGCAAAAGACAAAGTCACACAGCTGTCACACTCCGCAGTGGCCAAAGCAAATGGTTTTCATGACAAGGGCTGTGGTGGCTGAGAGACAAAAAGAGGAGGTGAATTAAACACTCGAAAAAAATCCAGATGATCTTTTTCTCATTTCCAATAATTCTAATATGGCACAAAAAAAACTTAAAACTAAGACATGGGATGGAAGTATGAATGTGCAGTGATGTGTTGACCACAGCAGCCCTGTTCACCATGACGCAAACACACACCAACTGTTGAAAGGGAAATTCTGGTATTTGTCAACCGGAGTGTAATTCTGATATTTTTGTCCATTACGACAGCTGGTCAAGGTAACTTTAATCCCATGTAAACTCCTGTGTGAGCCTCAGCTTTAGCTGGACAGCAATGCCCTCATGTTTTTGACTTCCTGCAGCATGGATCCACTCTGCTACGCAGTTCACAGTAACAGCAACACTCTCGGTCGGAGTCAAAGACAAAGTCTTTGGAATTATTCGGATGTTAGCTTCACAAGATAATAAAGGGTAACTAAACTCCCAGAGATTTGACTAAAGTGCCTCCTTTCTGAAATTCAACAAATGCATCTAGAAAGCGGAAAAATCAATTAAGGCAGCACTAGGAGGCAGAACTTTACTTAAAGTAGACCAGGAGAACTGTATAGTTTGAGTATTTAGTGACTGTTGTTAGATTTAGCTGTTAGCATATTTTAGTTTTCGCACATGTCCAAAGTTCATTTAACAAGCAGGTGGCTTCTCTCCGCTGGATCCCCCCCACTTTCACAGCGATGCGCTACTACCAAAGACAAAGCAAAACTAAACTCCAGGCGGTTGTTTCCTCATTTCTTTAACACATCTGAGTTAAACTCGACACTCAAGTATGAGGAAAAACGGTACGTGCAATCTCCTTCGCTGCAGCCTGCCTCTGTCTGTTCAAAAATCCGTCGATCAGTTACTTCCTTGTCGGGTTGCCGTTGTAGTATTAATGTTATTTGCTCTCCTCACTCAGTCAAACCGAGCAGAGACACTGCACGTGGCGAGCAGTAACATGGTTTAGGCTGCATTACCTTTTATCTTGCTAATCTATGGTGGTGTGTGTGTGTGTGTGTCTGTTGGTGTGTGCATGTATGTGTGTACTGTTTCCTAGGTGATTTGTGGGAGGGTATAGGAAAGAGCAACATTTAAGAGACTTGGCGGGTCTCTTCTCGCCACAGTCTTCCGAATCGTGAGCCGTTGTTTCTTTTTAGAGGGGGCGGGGTGCAGGGCTTGGTTGGTGACGAAAGCGAGCACCAGACACGTCACATTTCACCTGATCAACCAATCGCAATGCAACAAAAAATTGCATCGCAATAGCAGCGTTTCAACCAGTAGATGGCAGTTGCCACACGCATTTATAATGAAACGTGGAAAAGTCAGTTTATTTGCACTAAAATGTCAAGATTTAGACCTGAATCAATCAAAAACACTATTAAAGAAAAAAGTGGTTATGGAGTTTAGCTACTGTTTCAAGCTCGGAGCAGAGTGTTTCCTAAATCTCTATGCTGGAGAGTAAAATATCATTTTACAAGCAGTGATACAGACAAAAAGACAGAAACGCTGCCCATGTTGACAAATACTGGAATTTCACTTTAACATTTTCTGGCGATGAGAAAAGCAGCAACACTGTTTGACTGGCATGTTTTTAGTGGTGGAGTCCCAGTCAAACTGTTTCTAAAATTAGCCTTTGAGTTGCAAATGCAACAGACGTGATTTATTCAGTGCACTAAAGCCTAAAAATTCAGATGGTTGTACATTGGTCTTGTACCTTTAAAATCTAGTTTCTCCCTTTTTCCAACTGATCCACAAAAGATGCAATATCAACCTTACTCCACTCCACTCCAATATGTGTTGAAATAACGAACACCTGAGAAACTGATTTTGCTGGACATGGACACTGGCACCAGAGGCTGCAGACAGTCAGAGTTCACCTCCACACATCAAAGTCCATCTCTGTGAGCATATTCCCTCCCTAACCCTACCAACACACAACCGTACTGCCAGATCAAACATTGAGACCATCAAGTTTGCCACTGACACAACAGTGGTTGGTCTCATTAGCAAAAATGATGAGATCTGTATACAGGAAGGAGGCGCAGGAGGAGCAGCTGTGCAGATCTCACAATCTCTCCCTCACTGTCAACAAAACAAAAAAAAACATGGTGATTGACTTCTTGAGGGCTGGCTTGAATTGGAATTTGTGTCTATTTGCATCAAGTAACGCAAATGACATGACATGAAAATGTGCATAACTATTCTCCACATTTAATAACTTTTAAATGTATTCTGAAGTTACATATTTTAATTTTTTTGTTTAAAAATTGCCAGCAATAACTTGGAGCACTGCCATTTAGCCTGAAAATACTGAGACATGACGCTGGTCCATCTCGCCCAACACTACTGCTTGAATACTTCATACTTGCCAAGACATGAGAAAAAAATCCTTTTTAAATGTTATTTTTACTTAAATTCACATTCAGTCATTCAGTTCATGTTCAAATTCTGGAAGCAAACAATCTCAGACCACTTGTGAAACTAAAACTCATCCATATCGAACATCTCTCAATCATGTGTGGTGGTTCCAACTAAAAAGACTTGATTTTTACTGTTTAAAAGATTAACACTGCAAGAACAACAACTGGAGGGCCTCCATCAACAAACTATCGCCATTTTGACATGCACACAGTGAACAGTGACAGTGGTGATGAAGAAATGAGTTATGCAGCGGTTGACACCGTGAGTGGTTAACTGCTGATACTAAGAATGAAAAGCAGCCTAACTCCACTACAATTAGCTTTCCCCCAGGTGCAAAGCCCTTCCCCAAACAGCAGCTAGCTCGGTGGCTGGGCCCTTACTTGAGGCGAGCCGCCGGGGGAGAAGCCTTGATTGGAGACTGGGGAGGTTGGAGACTGAGTGGCTGGTGAGCCAGTCTGATTGCGGTACTGTTGGAGGGAAGAGGGTTAGCTAGCACTAAGCTTCATGCCTGTCACAAACAAATCTCAAAGGAGGGGACGTGTGAGGGCATCAGCTCTGGATCTGCTCATTGAGTTTAGTGTGTATAATTGGGAAATATTACCAATCACCACCAAATAAACTGAGGGACATCTTTGTGGCTGGACGGCCTTTCTACACTTCTGGAAAACATGACTGTAGATTAGGAACATGTGGTGCAACTCTAAAATGGTAAAATATTAATGGTTGTAGCTTCATATAGTCAAAGGTGTACTTCTGTATCTTATACGCTTACATCATCCAATTTCTAGCTTTAACAGCACACACAAGTTTAAAGCAACTACCCATGTTTTAACCCACACAAAAGCAGAGAGATAACAGAGGAAAACTGAGTAAAAGATATTATACTCTGGTATTTGAGAGTAAAGTTGTGTTCCTCCTACCGAAGTGAGTCTAATAAAGCCAAGTCTTATTAAAAAAAAAAAAGAAAAAAGAAAAAAGGTTGTAAAAAGTTTTACTGGGATGTTTTCAGGGCAACTGAAGAACTTTCAGACTAACCAGGTGACAAAATGAACAGAAGCTTAAGAATCAGAAAAAAGGTCTCTGTCATTTCTACAAATTAACAGTTTCCTCTGCATTCCACTTTCTGACTGGACTTCCTGGTTTCTTACCGAGCTGACACTGATGCTGGCGGTGGTCTGGCTCTGGCTGTCTGGCGAGGGGCTGCTGGCAGTGGCCGAACCAGGTGAGGCCAGAGTTGGCAAGGTAATGAGCTGGATGCCCTGCGACAGGGCCTGCTGCTGCTTCTGGAGGTCACTGAGCAGCTGAGCCTGGGCCTGAGGCGTCAGCTGGTTGAACAGTGGGTACTGGGCCAGCTGCTGCTCCAGGGTCAGCGACTCTGTTGGCACGGCCTGAGAAAAGATAACATGGGCTCTTAAAATGCAGCACATGCTGAACTTACTTCTGTTAAACTAGACAGTTGTTGGCCACTCTCTTTAATCAGGCGTATGGGGATCTTACCTGTGTGATGTTCACAGGTGAGGAGAGGGTGGGTGAGAGCTGCTGTGGGGACTGTTGGAGGTGGAGGTCAGAGGTGAGGGTGAGCGGCACCACAGGCGGTTGTCTGCGCTGTGCCGTTACAGTCATGGTGGGCTGAGAGGAGGTGGGAATCCCTGGCAGGGAAACAAATAAGAGGACACGTGAAAGCGCTCAGACATCCTCCCAAGATGCGCATTTAGAGGTTCTAATGTTTTACAGTTTTTAAATAGTAGTCATTACCATGGCTGGCAGCGCTGATGCCCAAGTGGGTGAGGTTAGTGGTCAGGCTGCCCGTGCTGTTGGACGAGCTTAGAGAGGGGAAGGCCACGGTGTCCTCTGGGTCCAGCGGAGTGGACAGTGGAGGAGGAAACTGGATGTTGGTCAGATCAGGGAGCGAACCACCGGTGTTGTGTGCAGCTGGGAGCACGGATGGGTTCAGCTCCTGGTCTGGTGATGGGAATATACTGAAAAACACAAGTTCAGTCAGACCCCTCCTTACCCTCTCACATTACTCCACTGCTGAGGTTTTTTTTTTCTTTCTATTCAGTGTAAGCTCTAGGTTTTAACTCATAAAAACAAACAGCAATATTTTCCAACTGGACATGCTGACGCTTCGAAGCGATATCAAATTTCAAATTGAACTGATTAAGCAATGAATTAAGAAGCATTCTGTGCTTCTTATGTGATGACAATGTAAAATGTGGGGTTGGCGCTAATGACCCGAAAAACACTCACTTGATTCCCGGAACATCGCATGTGTTGGGCTTTGATGAATCATCCTAAGGAGAAACATAATTATGAGTCGCAAATCTTCAGTGGTTTACATGTATCACAACAACTGTACAAGCGCAGCCTTTGTCTTTTCCCATCAGTACCTTCTTGTCATCCCACAACTGCTCCTGCCCATCCTTGTCTGCATTTGACTCGGAATTATCCGTCCCAGGCACTGTTAGCAGCAGTACTAATTAGTGAAACAGCAAGACACAGTTGCTTGCAATGACAAAAAAATAAAATAAATAAAATAAAATAAATAATAATAACAATAATAATAATCATACAAATCAGTGCAAGGAATGAGTCATCAATTTCCGGGCCAGTCGAGCAAGATATAGTACTGTGCTGTGCACTAGATTCCTGAGAGTCTAAAAATAGCAAGGTGACCAGCAGACAGACAGACTGAGTGGATGCCAGCCAACATTGGCTTCATTAAAGCAGAGCCTCACACATAAAAGACATAATCCATGCAAAATAAGAATTATTGATCCTCTTCTCTAGATCAGTCTGAGTCAGTCCCATTCGAAGTTGGTACTTGTCAGTCGGCTGAGTACTGTACCAGCAGGCTGAAGCAGTTCTTTGCCAGACATCAGTATCCATTTACTCCATAAATATTTCATGAAGAGTCTACATATACTTCTTTGTGACATTAACCCTTTCATGTCATCTAAGGTTTGCCACCTACGTTAGTACGTCGCACATTAATAAATAAAAGCGGCTCAATGTCTTTGTAACTGGATCTTCCATTACCTCGTTTAGGCTGCAGCTCCTGTGATCCCCCTGCAAACACCTCCTGGGGCTTCGGATTCATGGCGCTCTGGTGTAAGGCAGAGTCCGAGTTTGTCCTGTATGTGTGAGAAAGATGAGATGTCAGCAAAATCAAGGCCAAAAGCTCCAATGCGGGCAGACAGCTAATTCTGCAGGATCATATCCTCCAGAAACTGCATTCTGTTACAGATCTTTACGTGCCATCACACAGCTCAAAAAAGAGTCTCTCACTTTTTGGTGGAGATTAGTGATTTTGTACCAACGTGGATGCACAGTGTCATGTAATTAATTTTTTGCATTTGAGCTTTGTCCGCTGGTTTGTTCTACTTATCGTTCTGGCAAACGGTGAGGGGGAGGCGGCTTACCTTCTCCAGCTAGTGTCTGGCGGTGGGGAGAGGTAAACCGAGCTGTAAGGACAGCTGTCAATGTGAATTTGGTTAAGGCTGATAAAGCAGAGGGGATGAGAAATAGATCTCAGTTAATCCATAGCTTCGTGCCTGTTTGCTGATTCAACCTATTAGACCTAGTACATAATAAATGACTGCACGCAAGTGTTATTGTGATCAAATTACTTTGAAAAAGGCTTCAGTTTGTGTCTTGTTATCCTGTGAAAAATATTTCCCAACAGGAGCGTAACTATAGACTGTAATGAATGGTATAATTCAACATCAGCTCTCAATACGTGTGTTAAAACAAACAATTTGCATCACTTGTTGTTCAAAGTCTGTTGAACAATGCCAGGAGCCTCTTTCACGACATCTGGTGGTTTTTATTATGTGTGATGCCGACACATAATGTTTACAAACCATTGCATATGAACCAGGAGCAATCTACAGTTCTTCACTACGAGGTCTGATGTTTTTATTTTTTTTTCTTTAAAACCCATTCGAGGCGTGGCTTGGTTTCATTCTCATGTTGCATTTATGGTGATACGTTTAATTACAGACACTATTTCGACATATAAAGGCGTAAATTTCTCCTGGAAATCTTTGGCAGTTTGTTGTTTATGGACTGTTACCTAAAGTATGCTTGTCATGTTAGCCCAGCCGGTATTGTTGCATGGCCCTTGTGCCCTCCTTAGGATTCCTGGAGGTTTTTTCGTCTCAATTATTTTTGGATTTTTGATCTGTTCCTCCAGGGTTTTTTTTCTCTTTTTTTTATAATCATTAAAATGCTTTCAAAACAGGAGGGCGAAAAAGCCTGGAAGAATGTATCCAGGTTTGATGGAGGGTGGGGACAAAAAAATGTGCCTTGACCAAAAATTGGTCAAGGGAGGGCACAAGGGTTTTTTAGTAAATGAAAAGCCAGAGTTGGAGGAGTTCATACTACTTAAATCCCCAAGTATGAATTAAAATCCAAGTTTGTCTTGCAAAATATAAAAGTAACAGCTGTAATGAAATTAACTGTATTTCTTTCCGTGAGCATTTTGGATTCTAAGTAAATTAAAGCAGCACTTGAGCAGCAGTAAATCAGGCGAAGACTATGTTAACACTTCAAAAACCTACTCAGAGTGTTATGTGTCTAACCATGCCAACTTAATTATAACAACAGAGTCAGGTGCAAGTCTTCCGAAAAATGTTCCAGCAGCCTCTGAAGCTTCAAAAGCGATAATGAATGCAGTTAAAACGTCCTCAACATCAGATGCTTCCAAAAACAAAAAGGATATCTGGCGTCCATGTTTGTCGACTGACAGCGGTCGGCGGTGAGGGGACGTGATGCGGTTCCGGTCACGATAAACACGCTCCACCAGCCCGTGGTGCCTGGTTGTCCGACTGGTATCCAGCACAGAGTTCTACAGTGAACACATCAGGTGAATGAGGCCAGCAAAACAGCTTAGTTAAATCACAAAATTATGTCTAAGGATAATGTCTTAGGATAATGGTGCAAATGTGTTCATTTCAAAATGAGTCAAGCCATGGGCCCCCCATACTGATGCTCGAGTTGGCAAATGTATTTTAAGATGGAAAGCCATGACAAGCAATGATATTCTTTAAAATTTTGGAACCAAATTTTATTGCAAGGTAGAACTGATACACCTTGTATTACACGTCTGGCTTTCGCTTCCTTTCACTTCTGAACCATGATAAAAGCCTGACTGGACTGTGCAGCTCTGACCAGCTGGTCATTTCTGAACATTTGATTTGCCTTCAAAGCCTAAACTTAGCCTGCAGACTTTCTTATATTAATAAATCTTTTAGGAATTCTCTATTTTGAGCCAATCTTTCACCAACAGAATAAATAACTGTCCAATATTATCACCAACAGCTAAGAAAGGTACACTGCTCGAGAACAAACCATTGATTTACCAGCCGAGAAAGGCTACGGGCTCACCTGAAAAGGCAGGTCAATGTTGCCATTTCCAATCTGATTGACATTGGGCAGTGAGCCTCCATAGTACTGTCCACGATTCTGCCCTAGTTGCAAATACTGGGTCTTCTGTAACTGCAACTGTGCAAAGTAAAATTGCATGACAGCATGAGTGAATGATTGATCTGATCCACAAAAAAAGTGATGCTCAAAGTGAATGACACCTGCCAGTCCACAGTGGTGACATGAAAGATGGATGAGTCTGTAAAGTGACAGATGAAACATGAGACAGGCAGATTGGCTGTTTCATGAACAACTAAGACAACATCTTTCATAGCAAAGAAAAATCACATCAGTTGATGTGAATGACACCTGACTGACAGCTGGTGTAATTACAGTCTTTCCATGAAACAAACGTAGTGATTACATTAGCCGAGTTTCCTTTCACAGAACTGGTCACAAAAGTAATGCATGTTAATACAAAAACACTGTGATGAAGTCCTCTGTTACAAATAATGAACTGAAGAAAGACTGATAATAATCTGATGATTGATGTTTGGATGGCAACACAAAGAAATCTGGCACAAAACTGACCAAGTGATTTGTTTTTCCCTGCAGTAAATGACAGTACAGCTCAGGTTTACACTGATGCAGCATGTGGTAAGTGGGCATCATTTCCAGCAACAGGGCCAACAATTAGCCCAAACGTTTCCTGGCAACAAAATGTTCCTTTTTTAGGGGGGCTGACACTGATCAATTGATTAAATGACCACCAGCAATACTTTTTCTAAGTAATAAACTGTTTCATTTTTAAAGTAAAAACTCCAAACCGTCTCTTGTCAAAAAAATAAAACCTAAAGATTTACTGCTATACTCTGCTTCGTATGACTGTAACCTGAGTTAACGGTACTGATATAAAGTAATTAAAAAAAAAAAGTACTTCACAGTTCTTCTTGGATTTACGAGCAAACAAAAGCTGCAACTATGACAGTTTTATTACTGTTTAATCAATGGATTATTTCTTGATTATTTTATTGTTCAGTCACCACAATGTGAGAAAATGAAGGGAAAAAAATGCTTGTCAAAATGTTTTGGAGCCAACACTTAAGACTGCTTGATGTGTCCATGTCCATCCAATGGTCGCAAATCCCAAAACATTAACTATACAATTTTATAAAACAAATGAGAGCAGACAATGTCTGAAACAACTGCCAAAATGTCTGGTTCTGCTACGTTTAGCACAATAACGTTACATTTCGATAATAACCAATATTATATCCATTATTTTCATCAATGGGCAATCAACTAAATGACTTATCATTTCTGCTGAAGAATGAAAATCTATTGTGGAAAATAATCAGCACATTTATCGATAATGAAATAATTAGTTGCAATCACAGTGTTTCAGTCATCGCACGATAACGCTAATAATGACGTTAACGCTGTCGCGAGAAAGTTATAAAGTTAACGTTAACGTTACCCCGACGTGCGCACACTAACGTTACAGGTAAATTAAACTGCTATAGATGGAGCTGAGACCGAGGCATTTGGTTTGTTAAGAGTTGTAGAGATAATTTTTCTATCCACAAGTCTAATTCTTCTTCTCAGCTAGCTAATATGCTGCCAAGCTAACGTAAGGTAACGTCAAGCTAATAAAGGATAAGTTAGACAAACGGAGGGGAAAAACAGCTGGCAAGGCTGGCAAACGTCTGACTGGCTAACAAATGCTAACAGAGATTTCACTCCAATTTGGCTTCTGGCACCTCCCGTTCCTTGTGTTGTTACACTGTGATTTACATGTCAGAAGATTTGTTTGCTAGTAATATGACAGCAGTGACTGTTTAGCCAGCCACACACGGAGCACAGGTGCAAATTATTCACAGCTTCAGCAACCTAACGCTAGCTATGACAGTTCATGTGACGTTAGCACTGGAGCAGCTTGATGTAACGCTAACGTTATCTGAATAGCGCTAGCGCAGTTTTAGCATTCATGATGAAAACATACTTCGGTGGTGCTGAGCTCTAGCAGCTGAGGACGTTAATACTGAGTAACATTACTGGTAAGCATCCCACCGTTCAGATTTAAGTTAACATTATATCCGCAGCGTTCGCTAGCTGCCAAACAACGATGCAACAACATGTAAACAGCAGCAGGGGTGCGCGAGTCTTACCCGTGCAGCTCTGGTGATGTTTAAGTCTTTCATCACTTCTTCAAACGCAGCAGTCTCCTCCGCCTGTTTCTGATTATGCAAAGCGATTTTTTCGCTAAATTTGCGAGGATTGTTAGAGGACGCCATCTTTCCCTCTTCTTCTCAATGGAATGTTACGTTACACACTACGCTGGGGCCTTCTGGTGTCGTCATCACGCACGGTCAGCGGCACCACATTGGCGTGTGGATGAGCTTGCTTTTTCTTCAG
>JAPXVT010000023.1:14614919-14625006 GCA_029823135.1 Acanthurus reversus
GTGAATTCCTTAACACAGCGCAGTTTTCACAGAGCTTATAATCTGGTCCCACAGCACGGCAGATTGAACATTTGGTGCCATCATTCTTTCCAGCATTTTGCATTGGAGGCTCCCCTGTTTTGTTTCACCATCCAGAAACATGTTCATCTCTTGCATCAGATTCTATATTTGCATGCAAGTAAATTGCTTCCCTTCACAACCTTTGAATCTGATGCACTGAATGTGCAAAGGTTGTCTTTGATTTAAAGATGTGTTGACAGCTACAACAGGAATCATAGTCAGTGTGTAGCAACAGTGCAATATATGCTAAAACGGATGTTTAAAATAGGAAAAATGCATTAAATGCCTTAAAGCAACGTGAAAACACAATAAAACAAATTTACATTACATACGAATAACAAAACTGGAAAAAGTAAAAGTCTTTTTAAAGTCTCAACTTTGCAGCCACCTCCAAAAAAGTACAGTAATGTGATTAATTCTGTGGCCTACATCGATGTACTGCTGTAGCAGATTATGATGACGTTACCACACTGTGCAGATTTGAATGCAACTTTAAGAATTCTGAAAAAAAGCTTCCAAGGGGTGTTGCTAGGTAAAGTACAGAAGAGGGGACAGAGGGATAATTTCACAAAATAGACACTTGTGACGGTACTGTTGATAGCATCAAATAATGTTTTTATGTGCTAAAAAATAAACAGATGTGAAAAGATGTAGGGCCTTTTCAATCATGTTCATGGTATTGGTAGTGATCTTCACAAATTTACAATTTCTGTTAATAATCTTCATATATTTGCCTATAGTACAAAAAAGTTGTCCTTACATTATAATTACATCTGCATATAGCTAGAAAATAGAATCTATATTATTTATAATTTAGGTATGCCTGTTGTTTATGTATAAACATCTATATTTGGCTAAACAATTAATCATCAACAATGAACATAGGTCAAAATAAATGAATTTAAACATCATTACCTTTTGATTTTGTTGCAGATTCAGCATGCTAAGTGAGCTTTATACCCTAATGATGGTTTTGCTTTGATACAAAGATTGTTATATGAAATGCGTACATACACCCTGAAGTACAAACGAACACTAGAGGTACTACAGGCAGTGGAAAGTACCACTGTTAAAAGTTTTGCAAGGATTCTACCTCTACCAAACTCCTTATGGTACAACCCAATAGCATCTTACGCTGCTTTCAAGTTCTGTAGGATATTTACAGTAGCGTATGAGTCACTAAACAGATGAACATGAAGAGTGTTTCTATAGCAATGGTTCTGACTATTTTTAACTTGGAACACAGTCTGCAGTCAACTAGACATTAAATTAGGGGTTGTGCAATGTTCTATGGTAATGTCGTACTGTAAGTAAAGATTTTTTATATATGCTAATTATCCAATTTTTTAAAAAGTATAAATTGCTCTCAAAACATTCGTCAGGGTTGGTTTAGTCAAAAAAGTTATGTAAAACAGTCAACATCCCATATTTTTTAGTAAGGCTGATGTGCAGATGGTTGACCAGTACAGTTTTGCAATCATTGCACTTGATAAACTGAATAGTAGCTTAAACTCTTTAGAGTTGTGACAGTGAAATTCCCACAATCCATCGCTTAGATATTTGTCATCAGGATATCATCACAGTTTTCAGTTATTCATTCAATTTTCTAAGATGAACTCTGTAACACTTAATGTGGATTTCCACTGTATCCTCACAGAGAGGGTTACAGTAGGCCTACTAATAACCCCTGATGTGAATCTGCTGAAGAACATTAATAGAGAAGAATCATCTCCACCACACAGCTGTGTTATATTGTCCAAAAATGTAGCCTATAAATAGTCAATACGTTAAAAGGAAAAGTTTCTGGCTGTAATCAGCTTTTAGTTGTTTTGAAGAACTTGTGCGATGTAGGAGTTTGCGTGGCATGAAGGTTAGTTTCACTCCTACAATCTTTATCCGCCTCAGTTCTTTGGTCTGCTCTCTTTTGCACTGTGATAAGAGCAGCAACAATTTATCAGTGTCTTTTGTTGCTGTTAAACCAAACAAAAAATTACCTAATTGTTGCTTTGAAACATCAAATAAATAACTGGAGTAAACTAAAACAATTTGGTTTATTAATAATCCATCAATTGATTAATGCGTTGATAGAAAATTGTGTATCTCAGCATGATAGCCTATTTCTTATGTTGTATATCTTGTGAATTACAGTAACGTTGCTTTGTGCTGTTTCAACAAGCCTTTTCAATATCTGTCTGTGGACAAAAAGCCTACAAATAAAGTTACGGTGATCACACTCAGACCATAATGTTGGATGACTTGGTGCAAGATCACAGTACAACTAAAAGTGATCAAAAGCACAAGCACTTTATCAAGCAGAATGCCAAACATTCATACCAGCTGTTCAAATGTGAAGATTTTGAGCTTTTTTTGTTTGTTTCTGTTTAATAGCATTGAAAAATGATTGGGTAGACAACATAGACAATTCAAATTGTCACCTTGGGCTTTGGTAAAGTTTGAAGGTCAATATTACTTTACTTTTTTTCTGACACTTTATAGATTAATTTAGCATATTTTGGCAGCAGTGAGCGGCGGGGGTAACGAGCAGCACTTGAACGCAGCATGGCTCACGCTCGCTCGCTCAGATACACACGCAGCCAGCAGCGTCTGTTTGGTCAAAATAAGTGTGCCGCCGCTGTCTGAACGCCAAAACACAGCAAACGACCCGTCATGGAGGGGATGTTTCTGGGCCAGGACCAAAGTCAGGGAGCCGACCGGAGGATGTAACGACAGTCCCGGAGCCGTTGGGACTGCACGAGGCAGACAGACTCGGTGTGAATACAAAAGGAACTGCGGAGGAGAAGAGACGATGGTGGGACTGGGGAGAGCGGTAGCAGCAGGGACGGCGGGTTTCTCTTCGACCCCAGTTTCAGTTTTCTGAAACCACCATTAACTTTGTAACAGGGATAATATACGAGAAAATCCCCCACAATGTCTGATCCGAGTCACTGGTCTGCGGCGCCGAGCCAGAACAAGTCTCATTTTGTTCCGGGAGCGTTGTTGAAGCGCTCAAAAAGGTAACGTTAACGTTACTTGTCAAAGAGTTGGATTATGGAGGTTAACACTTGAGCTAGTCTAATGGTTTATTTTGGCTTTTTGTATGTGAAAATGCTGTCACGTATTGATTTATCAATAGCGTCTGGTCTTTGTGTAACGTTAGTTTGACATGTCTTATTTAAATGCTTTAATGGGGACGTTTTGTCAAAACGTTTTCAACGTAACGTTAGGCTAACTTAGCTTTTCCCTGCACCTTTCAGCAAGCCGACTGATAACGCGTTGGTTAACGTTAATCCTGTGTTTGCTCAGTGTAACGCTTGAGTTTGTAATGATACTCAGCTTTTGTCCAGAAGAAAACGTTACTGGAAGTAGCCAATTCAGTGTGCAGATAACATTTGCTCTAAAAGAAATATTCTGTAGGGTAATACTTTAAAATTTGAACGCAGCATAAATTTTTTCTTTGTTGAAATTGGATATAACGTGAGCAGGACTACAAATCCAAACTGCTGCTTTAAGTGAAATTGACTCGCACAACTGTGAGGATGGCCCAAGGAAAGCTGAATAGCCACAAAAAGCTCTTTTACAAACAGAAAAGTTCTTCTATGTTCATGTTGGTGGCTGTTGGTGTGAAGATGATTATTGACTCATAGGTCATAGTTAATCGTTTGTCATGTTTACAGTCTGATGACTGGAGATAAAACCTGCTCGCTGTCTGATGGATGCCATGACACCAAATGAACTGACATGTTTCCTAGTCACAGGTCAAGGATAATTATTGATTTATTTCGATCCTTAATCTATAAAATGTCAGAAATCAGTGAAAATGCTCTTTACTAACTGCTTGAACCTAAGGATCTTTTGTCCAATAGCTTGGCTTTGGCAGCCCCAAACCCAAAGATATTCAGTTTGCACTGAGGATCAGCAAACCCTCACATTTGAGAAGTTCTAACTTAATCCCAATTTCCTAGAGCCCAAAGTTTTCAAATTCCTTGTTTTGTTCAACAAAGAGCCCCAAACTCAAAGATATTCCAATTACAGGTTATAAAATAAAGAAAAACAGCAAATATTCTCATTTGACAGCTGAAACCAAACAATGTTCAGAAAGTTTGCTTAGAAAATGGCTTTAACTTATTGAAATATCAAAAAATGTTGATTAATTTTCTGTCAGTAGACTGTTTGACTCATTGTTAACCCTGTTGGACAGTAAAATGCTCAGCCGAAAGTTATTGGTTAAAGTTTGCCCCTTTTCTTTGTAGTACCAGAGGATTTGGCACTCCCTCCCTCCCTTACTTTACACACGCGCACACACACATGCAAACACACACAAACAGAGTCTTGGACATCTGTGGCTCAAGCTGGGCCTGCTGTTGCTGTGGATGCACACAGACCCCTCAGCCGTGAGTCCGATGACAGGCTGTGAGTCTGTTTCCTCTTTGTATCATGGCTCTCATCAAGGTTCCCTCTTCAGCTGACATGGCCATGCTGGTCTGTCACGCATCTGTCTGCAGATTGTAGTTGTAGTTACATAAACATTTCTCAAGGCAGAGCTTCTCCGAGGGCGGAAATAATCCCATCGGTTGAGTTAAATCTCACTGAGCAGAGACAAAGAAATCTCAGTTCTTCTAGCGATGCATCGTAAGCCTCATCTGAACCAGATCATGAAGCGTGCACAGTATATTTGGTGACTATGAAAGCTGCAAGTGTTACTTTGGTTTTGATTGCAGTTCATAACAGCATCCAGTCCAAGACACAATAGCATTGGTCTCTTTAGTGCAAAATGTAAATATGACAAAGTTATAACTTCAGTTTTATGAATTTTGGAAGGCAGCAGAGGAGATCTCCTATATACGTACGCCATGCTAATGCAGGCGAAACATATGAGAGGTGCAAGCTGGTGTGAAGGCTAGCACAAGCTACTGTCCGAAAAACCCTCCAATAAAGGTGCTGTAAGTGGTACTTACATTTTTTTCCCCCGAAAAATAGTAAAATAGCTCTACATTCAGACAGACGCCACTTAATTTGAAGTGTTCTGTCCGTAACATGGATCCCCTGCTCTGCCGTACACAGAAAAGACATTTTCTGGTAACCCGCTCACACTCTTGTCCAATCAGGAGAGAGGATTTCAGAAATGTGTTTTCTGTTTTACTGCAGAATGGAGAGACTTTCAGACCCACATTACTGACCAAACTGTTAGCAGAGAGGGCTGTCAGAATGTGGTGCCGTTTAACACTTATTTTAACAAAGTGTAAATCACTTACAGCAACTTAAATTACTCAATTGACAGCAAAATCATTTCAGCTGCTGGATTATCAGTTTCAGCCACTTTTCAAACAAAAATAGTGAAAAATGCTACATGAAGTCCAGCTTCTCAAACGCAGGATTTTCTGCTCCTCTTTTTAACATGTGAAAGTAAACAGAATGATTTTAGATTTTGGATTTTTAGCCAGACTGTGAGACGTTTGAAGTCTTTAATTGGCACTTTTTTAAATATCTTATAGTCCAAGTTATTAATTAAAAACATTATCATTAATGAAAATACTTGTGAGCTGCAGTTAACTAAGTTAGCTAAAAAGAAGGTACACATTCACATTTCTTTATAAAAGATAATATTGTGTTCCACTGAGCTAATCTGGCATTACCAAACCTGCGTATTAAAGGATCACCACGCAGGCCCTTGTTTACGTGGTGCGCTTCAACCAGCAACATCTGTCCCTATAATGGCAAATTGTTTGCAC
Source organism: Acanthurus reversus (assembly GCA_029823135.1). Classification (NCBI taxonomy): domain Eukaryota; kingdom Metazoa; phylum Chordata; class Actinopteri; order Acanthuriformes; family Acanthuridae; genus Acanthurus; species Acanthurus reversus. The sequence goes on from JAPXVT010000023.1 coordinate 14,620,709, forward strand.
TGTCTTAAAGACCTGTGGGTATACTACATGTATGCTAAAGCAGGACAAAATAACTGAGTCTGCTGAAGGAACCCCCATAATCCAGTTTCTTAATAAATTATTTTTAAAGAAAACATAAATAAACTGAAACAAAACAACCATTATTTTAAATTTTTTTAGTTTCATCACAAAGTTGACAAGCTTTTATCTGGTCTCCTTTTGTTTAATCAGTGATGTCTTATATGTTATTTAAAATAATTTTCATTACATTTAATAATAAGCTGCCATAGAGGAAAAATGTTACACCCAGCTGACTTTTTTTTTTTTTTTTTTTTTTTTAAATGTGGTTTATTCGGTGTGTTAGAATGGTTGCAGCTTGGTGCATCATAGTCTGTTGCTTTAGAGTTCAAGTGTCTTCTTAATCTGTCCAGTTTTACACTGTCGTAAAATGCCTTTTGTGTCCTCAAGCTGCTGCTCAGTGTACTCAGGAACACACAGTTTCATTTAAATACATGCTGAAACACTGCATGAGTCAAACATGTAATTATAGGTGGATAAACCAAAGATCAAAATGATTACAGTCAGCTCAAAGGAATATACCGGGTTATTTTCATTCTGGATTGTTTTTATCATTCATCTTAACTGTCTAGTGAATACAAAGAAACCAGAATCCTCCACGTGTTATGTCTTACATTTACATCTGACACAGTTTTAGGTTGTTCATATCCATTTAGAGGTGAGAAAATGACAACTTTTAGCAGAAACTTAGCTAGAAACACTGATGAGAAACAGAACAATATCGTGCACAAGCGTTGGTATGGCAGTGATAGTGAATATAACAGCAACACTGCAAATTAACCTTATAGAAAGATGTCCATAGACCTGCCTAGCATACGTTACCCATTTGACACATACCACAGAATAAGGAAGATAAATGTGGGTTCTGATTGAATTAGCTTTATTTCATATTTGAAATCCTAACACTAATTAATAAACACCCTTAACAACCGTGACAAGGAGCCTTTCGTTAAAACAGATTTTCCTGGCTCCCTCAGGCCACGACAGTCACGTAATATGCAAACTGCCCGGTGATATTTTCATACAAATTTTGATATGAGATGCAGATGAGTGAGGTGAGTTTAGACTGGTGGTCTGTTGACTTTCTGCCTTTTTGTCCCAGCTGTCGCAGCAGCAACAGGAAGAACCTCGGCGTTGGGACGCCATCACCCACGCTGTCCCGGCCGCTCTCCCCACTCTCACTCCACACCGGTAAGACCTCTTGCTACATTTGGTAACATTTAATCCCAACAAGTCCCAGCAGGAGCTCTGCTGCCAGAGAGCGTTGGCGTCGGCTCTGCCTCACCTGCAGTGTAGTGCAGTGTCATCTAGCAACTCACTGCATTGGCTAATCCAGTACACACAAGTGCAGCTAAAATACTATGTAGCATTGTGCTTATTTTTTACTTCATCTCAAATACTGAGAAGAAAGAAATAAAAAAAAATACCGTCTTGATAACCAGAGTTGTACAATCTCATCTCAGAGAAGTTAAAAACGCCATCTGGTGTCTTGGAATTAATTGATCTTAAAGCTTGACTTCCTGGTTTGTATTTTAACCGTGTCCTGTAGTAACATGTTGACACAAACGCAGCCCATTACATTGTTATCTGACTCCAGCTCTCATAATTTAAACTCAGCAGGATGGACTCCTCTGTGCTTTTCTGCATGTTCATACCGTTTAAGAACAGACTGAGATATTTCCGCGTATCAGTCCAGCTGGCTTTCAAGTTAAAATTGTGTTGTTGTCACTTGCCAAACCACTGGACATGAAATAATGAGCTTCAGTTAATCAAAATGTGAAAGCACGCAGTGTCAGAATTTCTCAGATGTCACGTTTCCACTTATTTTGATGTAATAGTTAGCAGTATGGAAACATTCAGTGTCACTGTGTTTAGCGTGCTGCTACAGTATCATCTCTGCTCACGTTAATGTTTGTAAGCTCGAGGGCACCTTGCCTTGCCACATGGCCACTAATACAAGATTAGCTTGTTCAACTATAACTTGTAAGCCGCACCATTGCCAGTGTCTGGTTGGCACTGCAGAATATTTAGACATACTTAAATGATTGAAAAAGAAAATTAAACAATGTTCTTTTTTCTACAAGCCAAAAAACTTGTTCACTTTGCCCGCTTACACTCACTTGTGGATCCTAAATTTATGTTAAAATCACATTAATGCCTGTTATGAAATACAGTCAATTGTAATAAAATTATTGATAGGCTGTCCACCAGAGCTAATGTAAGCGGCATTGAAAAATTCCCTCTCAGTATTTATTCTGGTCAAAAAACAAATCTATGCAATGAAGACTGTGTTTTTAAATTAAATATGACATGTTCTGACATCTGATTACTCATTTTTTTTGTCACTCTTTGGCCGCCATGTACTGCAATATGGCATTATATCTGCAATAATCTAGTATTCTAGTAATCTTGTATATAGTTTTGGCTCTGGAGTCTTGAGATGGTTAAATTTGATGTTAGACTAAAGGAGGTGCAGAAAGTGTTAAATAAGTGAGGGTTAGGTAATTTCTAAATGATCGATGTCTCTTTCCTGTGTGCATCAACAATAGTACAGACAGTGTAAAGCCTTTTAATGCCCTGAAGCAGCTGCACTCTATGAAAAGAGTTTTGCTCAAGAGCTCTTCATACCAACAGTATGCGGATTTGCTCTCTTTTGAACTCAATCATGCCGAGGATTATCTAATCACTGAGTGCAGTCACATTCTAATTGGGTCTCTCTCGTGTGCCCTAATTGGTACTCAACCACTTGTATGTAAACGAACCGCACTCCCAAGTGTATCCAGACCTCCTGACTCCTGTGAGACCAAACTGGATGAGCCACCCCCCCCCAAAAGAATAAGAATGTCCTTAGAGACGTGCTGTAATATTCAGGAAAGTAATACCAAGATGATGTTCTGGACCTTTCCGTGGTGTTGCTTAATGCTGCTGGGTTTTGCAGTGATTCAGGGTTTCTGCGTAGACATGATGTCATCCTTTTTGGAACATTCCCACTTGTAAATATAACCATGTGGTCTTCTCTGTTCTGTTTTCTTGGGTTTATTATTTCAGTTGTGAACGGTATCTGAATAGTAATTTTGTCTTTCCTCTTTTTTTTTTTTTAGCTGCAAGCAGCCCCCTGGACAGCCCTCGAAATGTGTCGACCAATACTTGCCTCAACTTTCCATTTGCTCGAAGGTATGCCAACCTTCTTCTGTTGAACGTTTTTCCATTTGAAGTGATTTTTTGACTTTGTCACCTCTGAGGGACCTGAGATCTTAATGATTGTCTTCTATTTAAACAGTTAATGAAACATTAACACATTAATTTTACAGGTCTTATTTTGTAATAGTTTTTTTTTTTCCCAAACAGTTGAAGATATAAAGAGAATGAGTTATTACCCACTGTACATGGTATAAATGAAGTTCCTTAAAGAAAAGCTCTGGTTAAAGAGCAAGATAGTTGTCATGTATTATGCCTTTGTTATTATAAGCGTAATATTATATATAAATTTTATGCTTGTCTGTGAACAAATTCAACTTTTTTGCATGCTGAGCTGAGCTGCTGTTCACTGACAAAAGGCCCCTTAGGTTACATTACGGGGTCACTTATGTGTAAATCATTTGAAAATATATTAATTAAACTTTGTCAGTAGATTCCCTATAATGAAATTTTTTTCCCCGTAAATCTTCTTAGAAATTATGTTGAAATACTTTTTTAAATTCCATCAGATAAAGTCTTTTCATAAGGACTTTCATAAGGGTATTACTATGTTGAGCTGTTTTGTGTTGGGGAAAAAAAAAATTAAATAAGGTTTTCAACCAACAGCAGCACTTTGTTTTCTTTGACCCAAAACTCCTCTTAAAATGAGCAAGTGAGTATACAGAGAGTAGTACTACTTCACATCATGAAGTAGTAGTACTGGCTGTCAGTTAGTTCTTTGTCTGGCAAACTGACTAAAATACATTTTTTAAACTACACCTTTAGACTTAAAGCTGCAGTAGGTAACTTTGGGGTAAATATCAATAACTTTTTGTGTTATTTTTGGAAAAAATGTTGTAAAACCCATAGACAGTAGTTAATACGTGATGTTGTCTGAGAGTTTTGCGAGATCTCTGTATTTTCCCATCATGCCTCTGTATTCAGGATTGATAAAAATCCCATTGCTCCCTTTCTGTTTGCCCAGTCAGTGGCACTCTCTGCACTCTCTGTTCTAATTGGTCGGTCTACGGTACGAGCTGATTAGCTATTCATGCCCTATGCTC
>JAPXVT010000023.1:14650397-14661219 GCA_029823135.1 Acanthurus reversus
CTCCTTAGAAGGGTGAAATATTTGCACCCAGTAACTTTCACATGTCCTATAGTGTTTCTATACCCTGTTTCAACATGAATTGCGGTGAATGGATTTTAAAAATGCAGTCTGAGATCTACTAAAGTATACACATGTCCAGAATTTTACAACAAGTGATTAACAGCTTGTAGGATGTTTTGATTGATAGGTGCAAAAAATAATCACAGGCAAAACACTCTAATTTCATCTATAACTTACACTGTTTAAACATTAAAAGCTGATAATGTAGTAGGAACTTTCTGTGATCTTCTGCTTGAAATAACTACAAGCCGACCGACATCACACTGATGAAAGTGAAGAGGCGTTTTGAGAATGAATTTATTATTAGTTTGACAAGTTATTGTAAAATGATGGGCTATGTTCGAGGCAAAAGTAATGATAGCCGATGGATTAAAAATATCAGACAAGTAAAGGAGTTGTGGGTGTTAAATTATGTTCCAGCTCTCTGTAACTGCTACACAGTGTCGTTATAACTCTTCCTGTTTCAGCAGTTTTTTCATCCAGGGGTGAACAGAGAAAAGTGGAACAGGTTCTGTGATTCCATGGAGAAGGTGTAAAAATCAACCATTTGTTTAACTTCCGTCCTTCCATCCATCCGTCCATAACAGATTGTTCGGGACTTTTCCTTTTCAGAAAGCATGTCCTTTGTTGAGAAGCTGTTATGTAGCTTAGCAAAAGTTCAGCCAGGAAGAATATCTCTTTCTACATGCACACTAATGCTAAGGTCAGACTACAAGATATTTTTGTATGTTAAAATGTTCACTGTATCAGATTAGGCGATTATAGAGTCATAAATTCCTGCCATGTCGTGGCTGAGAGATGTGACTGACTACACGTTGCTCCCCGATCAATCGTTTGCAGTTCACGACGTGTGTGATGACACCAGTTCTCGCCACTGACCACTGCTACTTCTGACAAGACGTAGTGGGAGGTAAATTGAAAATCAAACATGCCAGTCTTTCTGTTGTTAGCGGTGAGCCGTCCTAGATGCGGCATTGGTCGTCATCCACTATGACACACTACACCAGATGACATGATCGTTTGTTGTGCCAGGTGCTCATTGATCGTTTCCGAGCCTACCCAACACCCTATGTCTTCCCGGTCGGGCTATCATCGGGCTGATATCCTGTAGTCTGACCTTGGCATTGTATGAACTTGCAGATTTCTCAGTAAATTGACCAACAAAATCTAAGCTTGTTGTATCTTCTAATATTTATAAACACGTATGTAAAACAGGCCTATGTTTAGAGTGTAATAAAAAAAAAAGTAACTCTTTGGTTGAGTATATCAATTTTACATCAAATTTATCTGTATAGAATATTGAAAAATATAGTTATGTTTTATTCACAGCCCCTTTTTATTAATAAAACAATTTCTGTGGATTGCTATTAAAAAAAAACAAAAAACTGTTCTATATCTGTTTCAGATGACTCGCCGGGCGGCCTCCAGCCTGGTCCAGTCTCCCCGCGCTCCCTATCCTCCAACCCTTCATCCCGTGAATCCTCCCCCATTCGGGACCTGTTGCTGAGCCCCAGCAGTCTGAGGCCTCCCATTGTCATCCACACCTCAGGAAAAAAGTACGGCTTCACCCTGCAGGCCATCCGAGTCTACATGGGTGACAGCGATGTCTACACGGTGCATCACATGGTGTCGGTGGGTGTCAACACAAGATTTAAAACTGTCTGGTGCCTAACAAGACAAACATCTTTTACTAGTCCTTTGGGGGTTTGAAATTTCTTGTGTCCCTATCGTATGATTACTCTGATTATACTGAACCAAAATACAGAGGTTTAACAGCAGAGGTTTAACAGTGGTTATGTAATGATGAAACGAAACTCTCTATTACTATGTTGGTGTTTTAACAGAGTGTGGAGGAGGGCAGCCTAGCTCACCAGGCAGGTCTCTGCACTGGAGACCTCATCACCCACATAAATGGAGAGTCTGTCCAAGGCCTGGTTCACCCTGAGATGATGGAACTGCTGCTGAAGGTGCAGCAACTCACTCACGCTGGTTATAATCATCTGTTAGGTTCGATATTCACTTTAAATGGCCTTGTTTTGTCCCTAACACAAGTGAGTCATACTTTGTTCTCTACAACATGTGCAGAGTGGAAGCAAGGTGGCACTTCAGACCATAGCACTTGAGAACACCTCAATCAAAGTGGGTCCAGCTCGAAAGACCAAGCACAAAGGGAAAATGGCCCGTCGCAGCAAGAGGAGCAGGAGGAGAGATAATTACGACAGGTGAGAATCTGAGGTTTGGTTTTCGTTCCGTCCCTGCAGCTCTGCAGTGTTACTCATCATTTGTTTACACCATGAGGTCGTCAGAAACTCTTGCCTGCAAAAGTCGGTGCTCTGTCTCCCTCTAGTGATAGATACTGTGAAGTGAAGTTTAGTTGCAGCATAAAATTACTCTGATTTACATTCAGTGCATGTTTAATTCTTCTGTAATAGTGAGTATTTTTACTCCTGATAGAATTTTTTTAATCAGTATTAATCTAAAAACAGTTTTTCACAAATTTGACATTTCTAACATAGAAAGTAGAAGTACGTATTATGTTAATGAAACAATTTATATGTATATGAAATACAAAATGCATCGCTCCATAAAAACAAACAAAAACCAAAACAAGATTCATGTTGATAAGAGATTCACTGTGTTCTAAATACATCACAAGGCCCTCAAAAAAACCTGAATCTGGTGTCGGTGACATCTCTCAAATCACCGAACAACAAAATATCCCATCGCTGACTCTGGTTGTTCTCCCTTCAGGCGGCGAAGCATCTTGAAGAAGCTGTCCAAGCAGAGCACAGTGATGCACAGTAGTCGCAGCTTCTCTTCAGGTCTCCATCACTCGGTTTCCTCCAGCGAGAGTCTTCCAGGCTCCCCGACACACAGCCTCTCCCCTGGCCCCTCCACACCCTGCCGCAGCCCAGCACCCGACCATCAGGCCTGTGGTGAGCTCAGTGTGGCTTCACAATTACTCATGATAACATTAAATGTTGTGAAGTTACTGACTTAATATTTAAAAACCAGGGTCACCAGAGACTTTCGGCCCTACATCATGAATGGTATCATAGTGTCCATTTTGTGCAGAACTGACTGTGCGGAAATGTGATAAACTGAGGTTTCTGCATCTTGTGATATGTAATATTTGAAACATTTTTTTTCCTCTGCTTCCCAGACACTAACTCCCCTCAGAGCACATCTCCTTGCTCCAGCTCTCCAAGTTCCCCTGCTGCACACATCCGTCCCAGCTCTCTGCACGGCCTGGGCTCCAAACTCAGCACGCAACGCTACACCAAGGTTGGCCGCCGGAAATCGACCAGCAACATTCCTCCCTCGCCCCTGGCCTGCAACTCCTCCTCATCCTCCACCCAGCCTCTTTCTCCACAGCGCTCTCCCTCTCCGCTGTCAGGCTTCGCCAAAACCCTTCACACCTATCACGGCAAAACCCTGTCCCCGCCCACCATCGTTAGACATATTGTCCGGCCCCGCAGCGCCGAGCCACCTCGATCCCCTCTGCTGAAAAGGGTCCAGTCCGCTGAGAAGCTGTCTGGTGTTTATCATCCTGACAAGAAGTCTTACACCCCTCGCAGACACACCCTAGAAGTACCATTTTATGGTGAGGGGGACCTGCTGGGTGACTCAGAGGCAGAGGGTGCCTGTGGAGGCTCCTACGTCGGGGCTGATCACACCAGGCTGGGGGGATACATCAGCAGCCAGAGGATCAGGGACTCTGGGATTGAACGATCCGAGCAGCTGGTGGTAATGCGAAAGCTCAACCTATCAGAGCGCCGGGACTCTTTTAAGAAACAGGAAGCAGTGCAGGAGGTAAGCTTTGATGAGCCAGAGGAGAAAACCAACACCACGGATACAGTGACCACAACAGCTCCAGGAACTGAAAAACAACATCAGCAGCACAAGATGGCCTGGACGCGCAGTCGACCCCAAACCAGTGAGGAGGTGGAGCTGGAAGTGCCGGTGGTGAGGAGGTTCACACTAGTACCCCAGATCGCTGTGCAGGGCTCAACAGAGAGTGAGCAGGACGAGTGGGAGCCGTGTTCAGATGGCGAGGAAAGCAATGAGAAACCAGAGCTGGAGGTGGCCGTCACTTCATCTCAGCCCCAAGAGGCGGGACTTCCTCTTGCAGACTGCGGTCAGTCGTCAGAAACCATCTCCGCTGGTCCTCACGTTGGACCATCAACAGAGTGCAGACAGGAAACTCCACAAAAAGGACATCTGACAAAGTGACATCTCACCACCGCACTCGTTTCAACTGATAATACCTTTTCTTCTGAAGTAAAAAACTGACTTACAAACTTGTCTGCTTGAGAGCAAATGGGAGAATATTTTACTTGAATTTTGTAATTGTAAATATGTGCTGCAAGGAATCGTAGACGTTCTGCTCTTATTTATTACATTTATAAACTATGATGAGTGAGTAACAGGGACAGAGGGGAAGTTCTCAGTGGTTGAATAGCCAAGGCTCAACATTTTGTATCCATAAAATGTGGTTTTACGTGTCTGGACTTTTTTTTTTTTTTTTTTTTTTAAATGAATGTCTATTTTTTAAATAGTGGTGATACAGAGTAGTTCGATAATGCTGGGCATAATTTTTGAAGACCAAAAGGTAGAAAGACCGTATTTAGAAACTCAAGTTGTGCTTTTGTTTTTTTTCTTCTCAATGTCACCTTAGATCCAAACAGTGCAGCTTCCAGTAGTGTCAAACTGCTTTTCCCTTGATAACTATAAACCTAAGAATAACCTCTGGTTCACACTGTGAGCAACATGGTTGACATCTCATTTTCTGATTAATTGGCAGCCGGACTCTTCAGTTTTATCTACAGTTTACAACAAAACTGATGGTGTTGCCGCTTTGCTTCAGCCTTTAACAACCCTACATCCTAGAATAAAACGAATCCATGAAGCACTACTTAGCGTACAGGGGAAAAAAAAATTGCTCAACTTTAAGACTTTCTCAAAGGAAGGAATCTTTGCACAGCTATAATTCTTACATATTGGAAAACTATTGTGTACTGAAACAATCACTCGTCGGGGAAAGAAAAGGCTCTGAATGAAGGTTTTCTGACATGAGATGGACAACAAATGACATGAGAAGTTTAGTTTTGTGGCTCATGTTTCTGTGACAACTTTGTCTCTTTTGTGAGAAATAAATACTAGTTGATCATGTTTCTGCAGTGTGAATTCAGTCACGGCATCGTTCTCCTGAATGCGGAACAAGTCAGTGCAGTGTAAAATTCCACGGTGACTCTGTCCAAGTACGACTTTTGCAATCAGCTGTAGAACTGGAGTAAAAGGAGAATATATATCCTATGGTGTCAGTGCAGAATCATCTGAGCAATATCTCTGAAGACAGATGTCAGTTGTAATCTCAACTTTAAGATGCTTCTAAGGATGATTTTTGTTCACTGGTTTGTTGACAAAAGAAAAACAAAAATGAAGTGGAAGAACATGAAACATTCTGCTTTGTGGCTACTCGATATAAACCCGATGTGATTCCATATCATAGAGGAATCTTTAGTTAGTTTGAATTTGTTTTCTCCTGCTCATGTCTGTAAACGCTGGCTCAGCATGCCTCTGCGTCTCTTTAATAACTCTTACTAAAAGCATGCAATATGCAGGAAGAACACTGAGCAGCCAAATCAAAGTCTGCTTCTTCTTCAGAGCCTGGAGGGAATATCTTTTTTTTTTCCAAACATCCTTTTTATTTATTTTTATCTCTTTCCTTATAGTATCAAGATATTTTGTACCTTGGAATGTGTTGGAATCTCGTGTATTATTCCTGAGACCGTAGCTTTCATCATTGTTTTCTCCACATGAGCATGTGAGAGTCACCATGCCTAAAAGACCTCTTCCCGCTTAATTTACTGTGTAGTGATGTTTACATCTTATCTTTACATCAAGTGCACTAATGTATTTTGACATGAATTTTGTAAGTGAATGCTCAAGGTAACCTGAAAATGGCTGAAGGAAACCCTTACACTGAATCCAAACCCAGGGCTTCTTTGAACAAATGTTTTGTGTCTTTGTTTTGTACAAATATTGATGTATATTTTGATAACACGGATGTATATTTCCAAAAGTGTTTTGATGGACATGATATGCACAATGACAATTAGAGGCTTCAAGATGTCAGGAAGTCTGCCTTGAGGTAATGGGATTTTTTTTGGGGGGGGGGATTCAAAACAGTATTTCACAGCCAGCACTGGCTGAATGTACTCCACAGGTTTTTTTTGTCTTTTCATCAGTGGCTGTTGCTGGTTTTTGTACCAACTTTCTGTCAAGTCTTCTGTTCCTAAAATCAGAATTGTTGATGTGTTACTAAAGTCCTTTTTCTTCCTCCTTTTTAAAAAACAAAATTGAATTCTTAAATCTCATGGTGACACCTTTACAGGATGCTATTATCATGTCAGCACGGAGAGATGGGTGTCACTCAACAGCTCAGTTATTCTTGCAGTCTGACAGAATTGTTTACAACAAACAACCATGCTGTGTACTGTACAGACATTTTATATCCTGTGGCTGTATATGATGAAACTTCCCTCTTTGATAACACAGAAGAAAATAAGATGCGTAGTCCTTACTTATCTGTTTTTGTTTTGTTCTCTTGAAACTGTTCATGAAGAGTTATTTAGCACCAAGCTGAGAGGCGTTTAGTGTTTTACATGCACTTAAGTAACTGGTTTATCGTCAGCTTTTGGAAATGACCTGTTTTCAGAGATGTCACACCTGATAAACACAACTAGATTACTGCTGAAAAAAAGCTGGTGTGTACACTGAAGCTGCTTTATTTTTTACATGTGCACATGTGGCATGAAGGACATGCCAAACAGGGATGAATGAACAAAAACAGTGTTTCTGTAAGTAAAAAAAAATAGAATACAAGTCAGACAAGCTAGCAACTAACAGCCCAGTTAACACTATTTGTTCCATTAACACAGATTTCGCACAGCAAGAGACAACCGATACTTTACTATACGAAGGCTTTGTGTAAAAGAGTAGATCACCAACATAGAAAATATGCTAGTCTTACCTCCAAAATGCTGTTACAAGAAACCTTTTTACAGTGCATGTGTACCTGATTTCTCCACATAACCTGGTTTCTTATGTGAATGTAAATGTAATTAATGCTTAACTGATCTCTTCTGGTTGAAAGCTTTACGTCCGTTGTGCACCTGCGTTACCAAACCGAACAGTTTGGAGGTCAGCAAAGACAAGAATCTCAGCTGGTGTTAAACTTACTCATAAAGAACAAACTGGCAGGTCAGACTTGTACATGTGCATGTGTTCTCCTGTGGACTCTTCTGTTCAGTGCATGCTGCATGAGAGACAAGCACGCATCTGTAATACTTGATTGCATGGTATAACGGCGCTGTCGCCCGGGGCGACTCGCCCCTGTACTGTGTTTTCTTGTGCAACAAATAAAATTTGTATTTCTCTTTGGCTCATCCTGTCTGACTCCACTGGTAGTTGAGTTTTATGTGCTTCATCGTTGTTTAACACATACAGAGTAGTGCTTTTACACATGTGGGACAATAATTAGGTTACATGCAGGTTGCAACAGGCTTTAGAGGTTTCAGGGGATACTTGACTTGAAAGTAAATTTTCCATTATTTGATCTAGAACCAATAGTCAGTCAAAAGTTCAATTAAATATGCTGCAATGCTTTAGGTGAGGCGAATGTTTACGTTTGCAATGGCGCAGTTTCTTTTCCAGACCGCCAGGTGTCAGTAACGTGTTCAGCAAACGATATTTCCCAGAAGAAGTCTCGTGCCCTTCACAACAGCAAATATGGCGACTGCTACGAAAATCATTCAGAGGCTCCGAAATTTTTTATCTGGGGTAAGACACGCGACCACCGATAAATTTTACACGTTAGCCGGGACGTTACGTTGTTGTGGTGGAAAAAATGTTGATATCTGAGTGATTTGTTGTCATAAACTTGCTAATTTAAAGGCTGAAATTCTTGTAAACTTCTCAGAGGTAACGTTAGCCGTTCGAGCTTTAGCTTAGCTAAGTTAACGTAACATGTAAACGGTAATTATTTGCCAGTCGGTTTTAATAATGTGCTTTACAATAAATGAGTATTTAAAAAAAAATATATAAATAGTTAACCCACGTATGTTTCTTTTGCAGCACGACCTGCAAGCCAAACTGCAGCTGAGATATGAGGAGGTTGCAAAGAGGTAAGACTGTTACATTTTCCACAAAACGGTGAACTTGTCAGTTAGAGGCCAGATTATTAGTGATGTGTTGGTGTAGTTTGTCTCACCTTTGAGCAGTAACTGTACCTGCCCTGACGAAGACCTAGTTCAGATCTGTTGCATCCCTAAGGTTGAATCACAGATGACTGAATGATGTCAGCTAATCAGGGTTTAGACTTGAAACATCTGGATGTAGCCGGTGCCGCTTTCCATGAGAGGTCATCTCTAGAAATGTAGTGTCTGACAAGTTGATTTAACTTTTGTTACTTGAAAGGGACCAACTACGGCATTATGTGCCTTGAAATTATCCTTTCAGGCATCACCTGCTACCACATGGTGAACTGTGGAAGAGGCTGTGGCTAATAATGAAATCCATCTCAGGGGAAATCAGTCGTGGACTGACCTTTTAAGCTCTCCACACAGCTGTCATAAAATTCAATTGCACTAAAATGCCTTTTTTTTTTTTTTTTTTTAGGACACAGCCACCACCCAAACTGCCAGTAGGCCCGAGCCACAAGTATGCCAGCAACTACTACTACACTAGAGATGGACGCAGAGAGTCAGTGCCCGCCACAGTCGTCATGTCTTCACAAAAGGCTCTCACCGCTGGCAGGTAAAACACTCAGTTGATGCATTTTCATGTTCAAGACAATCAGAAGGTCATTTACACACGGATGCATCCTTCAACAAGACATCAAACCCCAAATTGCTCATAATTGTTGGGCCATTTGTGTGTGTGTGTGTGTGTGTGGATGAGAGGCAAACTAGAAAGCACTCCGGATAACAGTGCTACGGTATATAAATGAGGCAATTTACAATCATTTTCTGACTTAATTTTATTTAAGTTAAGTGAAAAAAGAAAACCTGATGATCAGGGCTTGCTTACCTTTATTTTATTGAATAGCATTTTTGTTTGTGACCTTACAAGTTAGTATATGATCACAGAGTGAGTTCTAAAAGCTGATGGTAAGTGTATTTTATCTATTTAGCAGTAAACACCAGCAGCTCCTAATATATTTAAGCAGTTATATCAACTATTGGAATTTGATGAAAATTTCTAAATGTGCATTTAAACCAGCGTCTGACTTACGAGTGACTTACACTCTTCCTGTGGTTAAATGTCATGGGTAGCTTAATAAAACCGTCACAGCACGGATTAAATGTGCAGTGACAGCGGACTAATAACAGAAAAATATTGTCCTGACCTGCAGTAAGCCAACACAAGAAAGGCAGTAATGTGTGTAAGATGGCATAGCAGTCATGTAAACAACCTGATTTAGATTGTGGTAATAGTTATGTTTTAAGTTGGCATATATGTGGCCACATTCATTTAAAAGTCCAGTTTGAAGGATTAAGCGGCATCTAGCTGTGACTCTGTTGTAGATTGAAATAAAGCGAAGGCAGTTATGCATAAGTGCTTGTCCACTTTGAGTGAGTTTCTTGTCAAATATTGTCACTTGTGGCTTCATGAGCCGAAATGTTGACAGTCACAATACAAAGCTTAAATGTCATGTCAATGAATATCGCTCTGCCTGACCTCCTCTAAGCGTGCAGAAAGCCAACGGTGGCCACGAAACTCACAAAAAACATTACGAAGAGCCAGTGTTTGATTTGTCTGCTCTGGGCTACTGTAGAAACGTGGCGGTGCAACATGATGGACTATATGGAAGAGGACCCACTCCCTCTGTGGATATAAAGGGCTCATTCAAAGGTCATGAAAACATAACAATTCTTATTTTCAGGTGATATTACAGCGAGGAAAACATACTTAGAAATATTGTATTCAGTTTTTGCCAAAAGATCCTCTTTTATCGTACACACAGGACCTTTAAGATTAGGCACATCATCAATGTCTTTAATAAAAGAAGAAAAAGAAAAGACAATTTAAAAATTGTTCTCCACACATCTGTTGTATCAAATTATGAAGCAATACGATGAAAGCAACTGGAAAGTAACATAAATTTCAGTGCTTGTGCGTCCGTTTGCAAGTAAACTTCATTTAAGCAGGGTCGTTTTTTAAATCAAAAGTTTCCTAATTTACAACATGCATACATATAAACTACATAATGGAAGACATACGACAGACAAACAACCCCCCACCCCCATCTCTCCACCCCACAGGATTTGCAGACAAATAATACATTATAGTAGCGCTTTTACACTTTCTGCTACACCAACTAAAACATTTAAGTTTTTCTGTTTTGAATCATGTGATCTTGGAACTGACTGTTCCATGCTGAGAATCTTCAAAAAAGCAAGTAACCACCGTTGTCTCTGGAGAGACTACAGGGCCTGCCAATGCAAAGAGACCTTTTTTTTTAGCTTCCATTAGGCCAGCCAACCACCGTTGATGAAAGAAAGCCTTAATAGAGAATCATCATTTAATAAGTGAACCAGTTGGAAGAATGGTACAATACATTCCATGATCACTGACAGACATGACAAGACACATTTCTAAAATTTTAGGACCTCTGGACATTCTTAATTCATATGCAGAAAAGTGCCCAGAACTCCCTGAGAACAAAACGTGCAATTGGGGGATTGTCTTGCTTTCA
>JAPXVT010000023.1:14675675-14687755 GCA_029823135.1 Acanthurus reversus
ATGTATATATATATATATATATATATGTTACAGATTGGAAGAGGTGTTGATTTTCCAGTTTGTGGTTGTTTGGGAGGCTGTGTTTGTGTGACAAACGTTTTTTCTCACACATGAGCAACACTTTCTGTCAAAGCTGGAACAACTTTGGTTACTTTGCCTGAGAGATTTCTGTATTTGTTTTTCATCTTTGCTCTTTTCAGTGATTTGAAACGGGTGCAGTTCAGCTGGCAAAAGGTGCTGTCAACCATCCGTGTACATCAACAAGTTTTCATCTACTTTTGAATCAAACTTTGATTACAGATGTTCAGTCGTTTGTATTGTCAGTTGAATCAGAGTAAACCACAGCTACAGAGCTCTGATAAAGCAGATGAGCTGAGTTTCATTTTAAGGTAGTGAAACAGAAGTTACTGTACCCAAAGCTTCAGTAATGGGACAGACATACAGTATGTGTAGGAGGGTTTTAGTTACAAGAGGGATTTAAATCAGATCCTTAACATGTGATTGCATTGTCAAAAAGTGGGTGATTACAGCTTGAATGTTGAGAGAACCTACGGCGGACTGATGGGAGGAGGATACAACAAACACAAACCCAGTCTTAAAGAGTTTCAGAGTGAGAAAGACCTCACCCTCTTTTAGTTCATCTTCATAGCATGGTGGGAACATTGTAAGAAGAACAGCACTCATCATCTCTTATCAGACACTTTGTGCCTGTATCTGTTTTTTTAGAGAAATCCCAAGGATTATATGTTTCAGGGTAGCCTCCAATGCATACTTAACTTATGTGATAAATGTTTAGTTTGCTTAGTTGGCACTTTTGAGTGAGTTTCTTAATCATCATTGTGAGGCAAAGGGACATGCTTTACATTAGAGTCTCTGAACTAGAAATGATCCGGCTCACTCACGTGTATGCAAACTGTCCTGCACGCTTTCATGCGTGTTGTAACACAGATAAGAAACAGATGCCTTTTAACGCCTAATTGGCCTTTGTCATTTAACTAAACGTAATATGAACAGTGAATACAATATTTTTCCAGTGCAGTTATACCGCAGCTATGTTTTAACAATATTATTAAAAGAACAGTCTGTGGAATCCCATCCTGGTAAAAGCAGTGCAGCCATCAGTGTAGAAGCAGAGAAACTGCTATGAATTAAAGTTAGTGCAGCAATTGTCCCTGACCAAGAAGGAAAGCTGCTGCTATTGAAGTTACAGGATCCACAGGTGTTTCCTCCTCAGGAAGTCCTGTTTTTCCTAAAACTTTGGAACAGGGGCTGCTTCATTGTGGCCATGCAGAAATAAGACTCCACTCCCAAACTGCATGAAACAATTAAATGAAGATTGTTGTAACTGAGACCTACCTATGCACTGTTTGTTGGAGTGTTATGAAGCAATTTGGGTTTATTCCTCTTCACCATCTGGTGTGAAGCCTGAGCAAGCAGCACTCACAACTGCAGAGTATGAAAGCAAGTCAGTCAGGCAAAAATAACCCGGATCATTAAACTTTGAGCCTGTGCTTTGAGCTCAGGCAAACAGCAGCATGTTAACATGCATATACTGACAATGCTCAAATGCTAGTGTTTAGGCAAGGCTAATTTATTTTAAAGTGCCATTCAAAGTAATTTAAAGTGCATTACATGGGCATAGAAATGCATTAAAATTGAGAAATTAAGAAAACATGAAAACTCAATTTAAACAACAATGCGAACAAAAAAGGATAAATAAATAATTACAGACTGAAAGAAATTGTATATAAACGACATTAAAAAACAAAAGCAAGTAAGGAGCCAAAACAGCAACAGATGGAAAGGAACCTATTTAACTTAACAAAATGTCACAGTAAACAATTATGCATTAACCCTCCTGTCGACCTCGGACAAAATTTGACCTGTTTTCAAATATTTTAATGTCAAAGATAAGGTTTTCTTTAATCGAATTGCCTGCTTATTGACCATAAATTCTAAAAAAAAATAGTGTAAAAAATTATTGCAATGAGTTGGACTGGAGTTGGCTAAAAGGGTGTAACACAGAATTCAGTGATTATTTATACTTCATGCTTTACAAACAGTCAAACCAGGCCGGGTCAAAAGTTGCATGTTCGACAGGAAGTGGACAGGAAGTCAACAGGAAGCTTAAGTCCTGATTTAATTGAGCTGAAAGTTGTAGCAGTCCTCTTGGATTTGGGAAGCTTGTTCCACAGGTAGGCAGCATAAACCATAACTTGCTTCGTTTTGATTCTGGTAACACTTGGTTAACATGTCCTTGATTATCTATTAATTAAACATTTATTAATTAAGCATTTATGTAACCTAACCGGCGCTGTCAGATCACCGCCCACTTTGAGTCTTAGATCAGTTCGAGGTTTCTGCCTGTTAAAAGGATGATTTGGGACGAGCTGCAGCTGTCTCATTGATTTTTAACAAAGACCTTTCAAGAAACTGTCACAGTAGTTTGGCGTGGCACACATGAGCAGGCTAGTGTTTATGCAAAAAGAGGAAATAAAGTCCGCACACAGAAATGCTCCCACGAGTATTTATAACCCTCACAGATGATGTTTCGAGCAGAGCCCTTCTTCCAACCTGAGCAAAACAGGAAGAGGCACACCCACTAATACCTGTGCCCTAGGTCACCTGACCAGTCGTGACTAAGTAACATCTGAACGAATACAACACATAGATTTACATATTATTTACAAAAAGAGATATCGGATGAGAGGTACCACCTTTAAAATACACCATGACACTGGGGAGAAAAAAATGAAATACAATAAACTTAAGTGACCCAAAAGTGAAAACAATCTTAAAACAGAAATTTTGAGGAAAGAAAAACAAGAGCAAAAATTCGGGTAAACAAAGACTAAATAAATAAATAAATCCCCGATGTAAAATATGTACAATATGTACAAAATGTGTACTCATATATACATCAACCTCAAATGTATTTTATTTTCTCTTCTTGCGTTTTCTCAGTCTGGTCCAGCACCTCGGCTAAGTAGCCTGGGTGTGCGCGCTTCTACCCCTTTATTGTCACATACTAGTGTTTAAACCATGTTCACCATCTAAATGTAGTTTGTTAGCATGCTAATTCTGCTAATTATGCAAGTTCAGCTGAGTTATGAAGCCATATTACTGAGCTGTGGTGGCACTAGATGAAAGGTTAGGGGATATAGAGTTAAAATACGTAACTCAAGCCAGTAAGCATCTTGACTGCAATTATCAACATTTGTTCGCCATTTGACTAAAGTTACAGAAAACTTGATTTTGAATAATTTTGTTTATAGTTTCAAAATAGCCAGAACATCTGAGGTTACACATAGTGTCAAATAACATTTTAAAAAATTGCTGCCGTGTATTGAAAATTTTCTCATTCAAGCTGAGGTGCTGTGGTGGAAGATTTTTCAGTAGATGTAAGTCTAATTTAGGAAGACGTGGAAATAATGCAAATGGCCTCAAGACAGAACAAAAGTAAATCCACGTAGCTATTGCTGCCGTGTGCATAACATGGCAGGCGGTGTCAAGGATAGAAATTAATAACATAAACCCAGGAACTACTTATTTGACCAAGATAAGATTTTATCAAATGAAAATACAGAGAGCTGCTTCACCAAGTGCAACCCAAAGAGATATCAATCGGTGCTTCTGAGGAATGAGATGGGCGTGCTGCGTGTGATGGCTGCACAAAACCAATCAGCAGCCTGGTTTTGTTTACATGTTCAGTTTGTTGTGTATCCGGTTCTGGTCTAAATCCTCCCTGAATGCAAATATCCTTTATCTTCCTCATGTGACGGAGGTTCGTTGGAATTTAAATCTAAACAATAAATGCTAACAGTTTACTCTGAAGTAGCTGTTGTGTTACAGTCAGCAATTCACCTGCTCATAAATCAAACAAATTAATTTCACCAATGACCTGTTGATCACACAGCAAAGGTGACACTAAGGAAAGAGCAGCGCATCATTTTTGTGGATACTTTCTATTTGTCTGTGTCTTCTATGATGGTAAACAGTCAATCATTTAATTGCCATACATACAAGGTAATACACATACCCCAATTTTTTAAATATAAAGAAAGTCAAATATACATATAGTAAAATACATAGTTCCATTTTTTTATAGTTTATATACTGCATTTGTATATTTTCAGCACTTTGTTTTACACAATTTATTTTATTTGTTGTTGTTGTTGTTGTGATACCAAATTAATTTCCAGAGGATTAATTTCATTTTTCACTGTAAAATATCCATTTCAATTCATATATTGGTACTAACCATAGTACCAGTATATGAATCGGATGCTGCACTGTTTTCTGCATTTTAACTCACATACATGTTGCACTGGCCTTAAAAATCAAATATCGGTTTGAGTTCACTGTTTTTTTAATCCTCCTGTGATTGAAGTGCCTCTGTTTTTCTTTAAAAACACTCCGTCAGCTTCTCAGATAAACAGGTTGGTTCAGGTTAAAGGCTTACGGTGCGCAGTATATCAACTAAGCTGTGTGTGTCTCGCCGCCAGGAAACTCTGCTTAAGCTGGACTTGGAAGGGGAGTGAAGAGGGTGTGGGTCGGATGGCCAGCTGACAGGGTTTTCACCAAGTGCCTTCTCAGCTCCCACACTGACCTCAGGGAGTCAGGACAGCAGGACATAAAGCCGGCTGATCAGCCTGTCGTGACTTGTATTTTACCTTATTTTTCAAAACCTGTTCTCAAGCATTTTCCTTAATAGGTTCGTCATTTTGTTTCAACTCCAAGACAGTCAGCATAAATGTGGTCTGTCTGAGTCCATAGACTGCATTTCTCTTCCTCTGTAGCATTAAGCTAAATATATTTTGGTTTTGAACTGACATTTTTCGCTATTTTCTGAGATTTCAGAGACCAAATGAATGAGCAGGTGATTGAAAATAATAAGTAAGTTTCAGTCCTGATGAAGAATTTTACTTCAATGTTTAGTTGCACTTAGTCTCTCAACTGTTTAAATATTTATTTTATCACGTTGCAGTTGAGTTGTGGATTGTTTTTATTTTCAGACGTCAAACAGGGAAATTACTAGTAATTTGAAAAAAGTGGCGTTTTCTTGTTTGTTCTTGGCCTTCAAGATTTTCACACTCAGTTTGTCAGACTGTGTCAGTCCGAGATGCATAATTTGCCTTGTGAGCATATGCTGCGCTTTGTTAAATGAACTGTGTAATCATAATGTGTAGAAAAAAATGTGCATATAGAAGTAGTTCATTTTGGGAGACAAGCCCTTGTTTAATCTTCAAGAGAAGATTAATACCACTTTCATATCTGTAACTATTGATGTACAAGTCTCTGCTGATTGTGTGGCAACTTCACTGTAACGAGCGCAGCCATGGACAAATAAGATGTAAATGAGAAGCACGAGCACAACATGTTATAATACACTTTGGTTTTTGGGGCAGTTAAACAAACGAGATAGAATGTGTTATTTATTTGGCAGTAGAATTGCTTAGGTAAATTTTATTATCTTTGAACAGGGCCTGGCTAGCTCTTTTGTTCTGTTTTCAATCTTTATGCAAAGCTACGGCAAGATAACCAGCTTCTAGTTTCTGTTTTGTATTTGCTGTGCAGATATATGAGTGGTATCAGTGTTTTTCTTTAACTCCCTATAATAAAGTAAATACATTAATTATATTTACATTTTGAACCAAAAAACAAATTAGGCCTTATGGGCACCTCTGTGCATTGAATCTGTTATTTTAGGCCTTGCCTACCGTAAAGGTAGGAGAGGATGCGCTGAACGACCTATAATTTGCAATGTTTTATCAAAAGCTGACAATGACGATTATTGCAGAGTTGATCGTGATTTTTGGTTGTTTTTTTTTTCTGTTTTTTTTGTGTCTACTTGCAGTCATGTTTATTGGAAGTGTCCTTTTGTAGATTAACTGATATCAAAGGTGATGTCAAAGATGTAGGTTTGATTCTCACAGGGGAATCTTCTATCATCTTCTGATTAAATCATTCATCAAATAAATACAAGGCACAGATGTCCTCTTTTCTCAGTAAATTACTGCTGTTTTCCAGCTCCATCGTCATGCCACATCTAAATTTTCCTGCTTTTTTTTTTAAAGCTTTGAAAGTTGGAAGAAATAATTGGGTAGAGAACCATATTTCATTTATTTTTTTGTACTGCATAGGAATATTTCAACAATTGGGGAACTTACTGTGTACCACTTACCCGTCTGTGATGAAATGAAGCCACAGTCAGCAGCCTGTTGAACACAAAGGATGGAAACAGGAAATGTAGCCAGTGCCAGAACCCTTAACATTAACTAATGAGTGCCTTGTTGTGTCTTTATCGCATTTCTTGGCAGAAAGTCATTTCCGAAGTATTTGCTGGTTGACTGACATGGTTTCAGAAGGACAGAGAAAGATCAAAACAATTCAAGTCATTTTTACTTGTTTTTTTGTGCAGATTGAATAAACATAATGAGATGATTTTTGTCTTTATGCTAAACTTAGCTAAACGGCTACTCGCTGTAGCTGTGTTTGCTGCACAGATATCTGAGTGGTGTCAATCTTCTTGTCTAACTGCAAGAATGTGAAATTCCCAAAATGTTGAATTATTGCTTGAAACAAAGATCTGTATGTGTACTGTAGCAACAATGATGTGATGAACTTGGTGAGGTCAGTGTCAATAAAGGGGCGAAGAGGATTTTTGTAGTTGGAGGTTTGCAACATTGATGCCCTCTAGACACTGGTGAACACTGGGAAAAAATTCATGTTTTTTTGTATGTCTTGTGAAGCTTTGGTTTTGCTCTGGAGCGCAGAGCCTGTCAGTGTTGGAGTGTATGTTTGGTGGATGGACGTGCCTTTGAATTCAGTCTTTTTTGTGTAATTTTGTGTGTTAGTCTCAAAGAAGTAAATACCTCTGTTCATCAATAAAAATTAATAGGCACTAGTTAACAGAGAGTCCTGTAAGTGTGCTCGAACTGCTGAGTTTAGTGGTTGGTATTTATTTAAAAGGAACAGTTTTATTTGTGGACAGCTTTACAGTCAATGTCATACTACATTTGCACCATGGACGAAACCGTTAAGACTGTAAATAAATCAAATAAAAGTATTTTGTTTCCTACTTACTTGTGTCCACATTTCATTGGTGGTGGTTGAGTCCTCTCTTCTCTTTCTCGGAAGCTATAAAATCTCAGTTGCCAGTAGTTGATTAACTACTGAGTAAATATAATTACTGCAGTATGATGTGAATGTGCGTGTGGCAAAGCAAACATGTCACGTCAAGCAACTCAATACAATCTGGGTCTTTATCAGTTTCTTTATCCTCAGTAAGTACAGCAGAGGATTGTCTTTGAGTAATCACTGTGAAACATCAGGGAAAGAAGTGATTAAAAGAATGAGTTAGCAGAACCTTCCGTTTTCTTTCTTTTTTCCACTGTCAAAGAGAATAAGAACTGGATAGGCTGCGTCACATCCTGCCCTATTGACCTTCTCTTCAGCTACGTAAACGTTTTTACGTCGTCTCTAATTAATGACTCTTTAAAGTATTCCTTAGCTATTTTAAGGCTTTATATGTGTATATAATTTTTGAAACTGTATTACAGGTTGCAATCTGTTAAAAATAAAATTCAATGAAACCCACCTGTATTCTATGGTTTGTCACAGTTTACACAGGACATTATGTACAAGTTGTCAGTAACACATGCAACTTCTTCCTGTTTCCTTACTGGGCTATTGTTTGCCTTAACCACAGGCATGAGCAGATAATTAAGCTATTAATTATTTTAATTGCACGTAATTTTACACTTTCCCGAGCGTTATTACAAAGTGCATTTGTATAACACAATGCTTAAGATGCACACAATGCAAAGGTTAGGTGTTTATTAATGTATTTGTCAACAACCATAAGTGGGCAATCAGGAGTGGAGGCTGGTGTAACCACATGATGAATGATGATATTGTTTTATAGAAAATTTACAATTGTTAATAAAATGTTTATGATAATTAACAGTTAGAAATGTCCTTATATTTGCTTAACCACATTATAGTGTGCTTTAAATGATTTATTAAATGTCTGTATACTATTTATAAATGCTAATATAAAGGGGACTTAATGTAAAATGTTTCCAAAATGGTTGTCGAGAAAATGAGATGATAGTAGAGACATTTAAAACAAACCATATACACAAGAGGGGAAAGAGATGGCTGTCAGATACACAGCCATTATGGTGAGCGATTTAAAATAAACGTTGAAATTGGCTGCCTGCAGCTCATTGGGCAGGAAGCTCCACAGCTTGAGAGGTGCGGCCATAGCATCTCGGTCCAGAATCTTGAGGGGTGTGATAAGAACTGTTGTAATATTTTCACTTCCTGTTTGAAAGTTCCTGTTTTGTATCAACTGATGCTGGCAGGTATTTAGCCTGCTGGGGGGGGGGGGATCAAGACCAAAAATCGAAAGCAATGCAAGTGCTACTACCAATGCTACTGCTTAGCGCTAAACACACAGCACAGCTGGGGATGATGAGTGTCATTATATTTACAGGTATTTGGTTTTAAACCAGAGTATTGGATACATTTAGATTTTGATCTGACCTTGGTTCTGCTGGTGGCACAACAGGAGGTCAGGTGATATCCAGAGTCATTAGGATTCATCCTCTTGGCACCACAGATATCTGTAGGAAGCAGTATATTGAAGGAAAATTGTGAACTGTTGATGTGCTGGTTTGCATCGAGGTAAAGTGAGGAAATCATCAAAGTCAGTAGGGCTTGAAGTTTTTAGTTGTAGCCTAACATGAGTAAATCATCTTTTTTTGTACAAATCTGAACATAACCTTTTTATTGAGCTAAATGCTAGTGCTGCAAAATTGCTTTGTTAGAGCTCTTTTTATCTTTTTTTTTTTTTTTTTTAAGGAATCAGCTGCCTGAAAATCTGAGTTCATCAGAACACCTGTTGTTCAGCCACAGAAAACTTAAAATCTGATTGATGCTGCCTCTTAATAATGCTTAAAAAACTGACAAACAAGGTAACTGTTGTTTATCCAGCCGTTTCTTCACGTGGTGTAAGGAAGAAAGATTAATGAAGACTCTCAGTGTAGAAGTAGATGGGCATAGATAAGGCTATCATTGTTACTGAAATTGAGTTTGTTGGAATATTGGCAACAAATCGAATCCCGTGTTATGAAATATCTTGACATTTTCCATTGTAAAAAATTAGTATTTACAGACCAACCCATTTATTTTCTGTTTGCTGGAGCAGTGCTGACGCCACTACAAACGCAAGGCATCAGTTACGTAATCAAAATACAGTTGGGTAATGGAGGATGTAGCTGTAAAAAGTGCTGTAAGGAACTCTGCAAAGTATTTATAATATTAAGACAACAGCACACTTGACAGCTGTCCATAGAGATCAGAGGTATCATCTGTCTGGAGTTTATAACACCTGTATTTTTTCCTGTTTAAGGTCATGAGTGGAATCACCTTGAATTATTATTTTTTCCATTGAAAATAATAGAATTTTCTATTGCAGCCTGAAGGACCTCTGACATTGTCTGTGAACCTTGTTACTTTCTGTGCCTCTTCATTTATGAGTAGTGATAAAGAAAAGCTCTAATTTTAAAGGGCATTATAAATTCAACGTTTAAAATGATCAGCCTTTGTTTATGCTGCTCCCTCTACCTGGAACCTTCTGTGATTAGGTATACAACTGCAAAATTTTGGATGGATTGCAATTAAATTTGATGCAGATTTCCAAGATGCCCAGTCATCCCCTGACTTTCGATGAAAACTCTAATTTACCCAATACTTTCATGAAGGACCCCAAAACCTGCCCAATCTCTGACATTCCCAATTGTCTCAGCTCTACTTGTGTTTAGTGCTAATGCTAAAATTATAGTTCATTTTAGCATGCTTACGCACACATACAAAAATAATTAAATTGTGTACACAGGAGACATTACGTCTGCTAAACATCAATATATAAGCACTATGATTGTTGGCATGTTGATATTTCTGAATTGTTTTTAGTCAAGCGAGTTTTACAGGAAAATACTGTTGTAACACAGTTGACACTTATCAGTAGGGAAAAAATACATTTTCCCCCATTTAAAAAACAGTTTCATGAATCAATTTTAGTTTGATGCTTGAACAGATGAAAAAAATAAATTACTGAAAGCTAGATAAAATGGAAGGAGGGGTTATTTTGTTGGGGGGTGCAGTTGTTATGTTTAAAACAATGTGAGTTGTTTGAGGAAATGACGGAAGACTGGAAAAATACTATTTTAAAAGAGGAACAAGAAAAATAAAAAACAGCCAACTCAACGTAAGGCATCTGTTGGCCTTTGTCTTGTCACTTCAAAATCCTTAAATCAACTTTGTTTCCTAATCCCGCCTCCTCACCTATATTTACTACTGCTTAGGAAACTTGGAACGACACCAATGAGATTAAATGGATGGCATCCCTGCTGTTTGCCCTTGGTCTCCCAATCTGATGAATCAGATGCCTATGTGTTGTCTTCACGACAACAGACAGAGAGGGGAATCTCTTCCTCTCCCCACAACTCTCTGCACTACAATTTTATCCACAAGTGAGTCGGAAAAACAGGAAGAGCTGCTATTTACTGGGATATCAGTTCCTGCAGGACCAGACACACGCTTTCTGATAGCTCAGCAGGAAACCATGTGTTACTAGAATCATTTTCCTGGAGTGCTTCCTGTTATGCTTTTCTTCTTTTACTTCTCTCTTTACTTCTGTTTCATTGGCTTCCTGCCTTGAACAGCAGTTGCAATGGCTTTAGAGGACATCCAACTGCAAAAATGCTTGCAAAACCGCCGCTCAACCTTCAACTGTCTGTCAAAGGGTGTACAGGACAACAAAACGTTTCCATTTTCACTGGAGAAAACAGTCAAAGCATGGAGATCTCTGGAGGATCTGGACAGTCCTGGCATCAAAGCAGAGTGCCCCAAAGCTGAGGATAGACCTGGACGGCAACAGAGCATCAGCGTTAATGTTGGTGGGAGAGTGTTTCATATTCCCAAACAGTGTGCTGTTAAGTATCCTCAAACCCGGATAGGTTCATTGGCCCTCTGTAGGGACAGAGCAAAACTCCTTACACTGTGCGATGACTACTCTGTACGCAAGAACGAGTTCTTCTTTGACCGTGACCCTGCCTTCTTCCACCACATCTCTCATTTCTACTCAAGTGGGGTGTTGTGGATCATACGCGAAATGTGCCCCATCAACTTCGAGGAGGAGATTGCATACTGGGGCCTGAGCCTTAAGGACACCAAGCGCTGCTGCTGGATATTGTTCGAGGAGAAGGTCGAGGAGGTGAGGGACAACCTGAAGGTGGACAGGGAGTTGATGGCTGAAATTGAGGTTAAGTATGATGATGAGTGTTTCAAGGACATGATCTTTGGAAATATGCGGAAAACTCTGTGGAAAATTGTGGAGGATCCCTATTCTTCAATTTTAGCCAAGGCCTTTAGTATTCTGTCCAACCTTTTAGTGCTCTTCTCCATTGTTGCAATGACTCTCAATACTGTGCAGGAACTTCAAATATATCAAATTTACAACAGAACACACATGGAATGGGTGGAGGTTGTCACCATTGTGTTCTTCACCTTTGAATATTTAGTTCGTCTTGCCACCACTCCTGATGTCAAAATGTTTTTAAAGAGTGGACTCAACTTTGTGGACATGGTGGCGGTCATGCCTTACTTCATCCAGCTTGTCTTTGAAGCCTTTACTGACACCGAGGACATTAATGCACAGAAAGACCTCAAGACCATGGCTCAGGTCAGCAAACTCAGCCACGTCCTTAAAGTTGTCAAGCTGCTACGAATATTTCGAATTTTGAAGCTGGCTCGACACTCCACTGGCATGAGAGCGTTTGGGTTCACTCTGCGGCAGTGTTACCAGCAGGCCAGTTGCATTCTCCTTTTCATTGCCATGGGAATCTTCACTTTCTCTGCTCTCCTTCATTCTGCTGAGAGGGAAACTGAGGGATCTCCCATCAGCAGTATCCCATATGCCTGGTGGTGGGCTGCGGTGAGTATCAGTAATTGTAACAACAACACAAAAAAAAAAGCCTTCCACAATGTTCAGTGTCTATTGTACAAACAAG
>JAPXVT010000023.1:14869566-14879805 GCA_029823135.1 Acanthurus reversus
CAAACACTGCCTTTTTTTAAAAAACATTTGCAGCAGCATTTTCAATAGGCTATTAAAAGACATCTTGCAAAAGGAGGGTTTCAACTCTGAGCTGTTATTTTGGGATGTTGGCATGAAAACGTTTTGGTACTCCTGGTTTACAGCACTGGTGTGGAGGTGTCTAGAAAGACTGGTACACTGTGACTGCCGTTTGTATGTTTACTGAGGTTTATGTAAGTGTAAGCCCCACAGGTGGGTAGACTAAACTATGTAACCAGATACATGCCTCTCTATACACATATGTTTGAGAGCTTTCCACAGTGACATCTAACCAGATAACACTGCTTTTAAAAAAGAAAGAATCACAAGAAAAAAAAAGAAAAAAAAAAGTTGTCTTGTTTCCTCGCCTGCCAACATAGAGGCTCCAGAGCTGTAGCTGCTTCTTGGCTCAGTAAGTGGAGGTTGTCTGTTGGCTTTGTTCTCTGCTCGGCACCTTACGACTAAACCTGGCAACCTCAGCACCTAATCAGGCTGCTGCGCCACTGCGACAAACGGCTTGACAAGGAGTGATGGCAGGAAGCCCCAGTGGAGAGACAAGCTGGTCCAAAACTCGACAGACACAACTGCCAATGCCGAATCTTCATCTTCGTCAACATGTCCCACAGTAGCTCTCCATTGCCTGCTGCAGGATTTGACTTCTATAATGTGTGGACAGTCGGGGAGGAATGTTTAATTAAGTGAGCAGTTTTAACGACTTTATCTTTGATAAATTAAAAGTTCATCATTACAGTGTTTAGATTCAGCTGGTTTCACACAGATTAAATACCATTTACCTGAGCGCACGCGTCTTGCAAAAAACAATTCTCAGTGGAAACGTGCAAATTAGTTAATTTGCAACCTTGTGCAAAAATAAATGATGATAGAGTGTGAAATAATAAGTGATTGTTATATTTCTGTCCTGGAGTCAGCACAGATTCATATTATAATGCGGTGTGTAGCTTTAATTCCTTCTCTGCCACATTTTAATTATGCTTTGTAAGTAATAAATTAAAACAGCCAATGAAAGGCAACTGAAAGGCATCTCAGCTGACTACTTCTTTTTCTAAACCACAAGTGAGTGGTTTTGAGGAGCTTTCCTCGTTGAATTATTCTTAATAATAAACTTGTATCTATAGAGATGATTGATATCAAGTGAGACTGATTTGTAGGCTACTTTTGAACATGCTTGTCTCAGGCAGAATACGTTTAATGAACACACATTAATCAAGTGGACACTTGCTAACATGTCTGTGTAATTGCTGTAGACACTGAAAAACTCTCTTTTGCCCTTTTTTGGGACATCAGTACAACATTTTATTGACACTTGCTTCACCTGACTATAAACATAGTGTCTGCACCTGCTATCATCAATCAACACCTGTGAATAATGCTCCCTAACCCACGTCACACCGCCCTAAACACAAACAACCAGAGAAAGGAATGACAGATTCAATATTGCATGTGTGTGTTTGCTTCTCTGCCTCTCAAAGTTAAAGGGTCATCAACACTGCTGCGTATCAAGTGATAATCTCCGGGGCTGAAAAATGAAGCCAATGAGAAAGTGCCAAAAACTGAAGAAACCCTCAAATGGCCACTTGAGGCTGGCTCCAGAAAGCGAGTCATCCCCATAGAGCGACACATTAAAATGGACAGCTTTACAGCAGAAACAAATATGTTTGCAGCTTGAAGGAAAAAAAGGATTAAGTTTCTATAGGTCTTCCCTGTTCTTATCAACTGTACTGGGGTGAATTTTCATATAATTCATATATGCATAATTAAGGCGTGGCCCCTTTGAGTGACAGCAACACATCACACAGCCACTGGTAACGGCATGTACTCTCCCCAGCTCCACCCTGTCATCCAAATATGGTCATTTCTGGCTCCAAAAAGCAAGATGGCAGACCTAGGAACAGTATTTCCAAGAGTGAGCGAGTGAGCGAACTGCCTGTCTGTCTGTCTGTGTGTCTAGATAGATAGATAGATGGATAGATGGACAGATAGATGGATAGATATTGTCACCAGTGCATCATGGTCGCTGCTGTTGGTGGTTGTTTTCTTTTACCACACAGTTATATAAACAAGGATGCAATCGATCAATATTTCTCCAACAGCAACAGCAGGTCAGTCTCACCGCGGACCCACAATTTCAGTCACACAAAAAAAAAAATTCTTGAACTTGTCAATGAATGAGAGTTGAAGGGAATGTTTGCAGACTGTTTCAAGTGTGGCAGAGCCTGAGTCGCTCCTCTGAACCTTTCTCCCTTTTCTGTCCTTTTTTTTTTCACTCTGTTTGTTAAGGACACTCCGTCTGTGCTTCTCGGTCTGAATTGATCTCGCTCCATCTTTCTCACTCATCACTCATTCTCACACAGACTCAAACACACACACAGACACACACACACACACACACATTGCCACCCCTCATTTCATATTACTGGTCAACTCTTTGTCCACATGTTGCCACTAGGGGGCAGTGAAAGTCCACATGTTGACACATGATAACATTGTGTTAACACGTCCACACCCTTTCTCTCTCTCTCTCTCTCTCTCTCTCTCTCTCTCTCATATACACGCACACACATACACACAAACATTCACATTCACTTACTCATACAGAAATGGTTGTGAGATAAGTAGTTTGAACGTCTAATAATTGAATTAAATGAGATATTGATCTTTAATAAAGTAAACTTTGCACATCACGATTTTAAGCCTTCATATATGATAATTTAATCTCATAGTCAACAACTGTTCTATTAATCTTGTTTTAAAATTCTGTCCAAGAATACAGACCATTCTCTGACATTGTATAGATATTTATGTATTTAGAACCAGTGTTATACAAGTCCACACATGCTTGCTGCAGGCAGTTTTTAATCTAAAGCATTGTTGATCCTCCAGTCCTAGTTCTGTACAGACTGTAAATGTAATTTAAAATACTATGCAGATGTTACAAAACAATATGGAAAAAGAGTGTTCACTTCTTGATATAATTGTTGAAAAGATCACCTTAACCTCAACAGTTCACAGTTTGACTGAGGTATTCTGATGTGAAAATAACATTTCTAGATACAAAATAATATGCTAAGCACATTTCAATTGTTCATCTACACACACATTTAAGAACAGATGCAAACAGAGGACAGTAGGCTCTTGAATTGAATGTGTGTAAGCGTATTTGTGTGCGTGAATGTGTGTGTGAGCAGTCTTCTCTTTGGCTGCAGCGTGGATCTCATTTCAGGAGTTGGAATTAAAGCTGGCTGAGACCTAATCCCAGCGTAATACCCCTCTGTCTCCCCGCCCCTTTTTATGAAGCAGGGAAAGAGGGAGAAGGCTGCGTGAAATCAGAAAGGAGGAGTTGGTTTGAGGGGTAGAGAGGTGAGTAAAGACGATGAGAGGCAGAAGGGGACAGAGGTGAGAGGCTAATGAGAAAAGCGACATCTAGTTCATACAGGAGCCTCATATAAATTATGACTACATGCGCTTTGCTGTGACATGTACAGGAATGTGTCAGTAGAATACTGTAAACTTCTCACGGGCACATTTTATCCTGAGTGATAACAGGTGACTCACTAGTGAGAAAATTAGAACTTCATCACCAATTTGACCTGATAAACATACAATTATGTTAGGTCAGTACTGTGTGAAATTCTAATTTACATTAAATCTGATTATGTTAAAGTAAAGGTTTTATCATAAACAAACTAGCATGTTTAGCTAATAGAAATGTGTTTTGTGATAAGGTTGAAAAGTCAGACATGAGGATTTTCTCTGTACGGATACAAATTTCTGTATAGAAATGTGATGAAAATCCCATCAAAAGCTTGGCATATTTTTATTTTGAACTAATTGCTGTGACTTGCAGACCAGGGCTGTTTTTAGTTCATGTAAAAGTGCAGGGGGTTTGTGATGACATTTAAAATGTAGGCCTGTTGTAAAATAATTGCTGCCGTAACGCCAAATTTCTAACAACGATCTAAAGAAAACAAAAAAATTCTGTTCCACTGCAGGATTTTGTTTTGCTCAGATAAGATTTCACAACGACAAGTTTTATTGTAGAGGCAATTATTTGATTGAAAATACATCGTTTATGTTGCAAAGTAATCCAGATGATCCTCTGCCACAGAACTTGAGTCCAGTTGGTGACATTCTGACTAATAAGAGGATCCTTCTTCTTCTCTGCTCTTTCTGTCTGTGGAGGATCAGTGTTTCATGCAGTTGGAAGCTTGTTGCTCGGTGGACTTCTGGCTTACTGTTTTTTTACATTTACCTGCTACTTTAAAAAAAAAAAAAAAGTAAACATTTTTATTAGGAGCTAAAACCATGAACCCTACCTCTTAATTGATTTACTACATCAATTAACAGTTTCCTAATGAGTTTATGGTCCTAATCACTTTGAATCTTCAAATCAGCGTGCAGTTCATTTTATAAACTATGGTTACATTTACAGTAAAATAGATGCTAAAGCAGGTTGGCTGTGATTTACAAGTTGCTACCATGGTGCACTCCACTCAGGACAGAGGCTGAGCAATGCCTGTCCTGTTTACTTATTGTCAGACATGAGCCTTTGGCAGTCTTCTGTTGTCTCTGTCCTGACTTGTTTGAAACATGTTGCCGGGATATTTTGACGCCACCTCTGATCAAATTACATATAATTTGAAAAGAAACCAAGTGGACCTGGAAAACCCTCACACCAAAATATATGACATGACTGCATTTCGGTGTCCATGTACTTGTTACATGACTGGAGAATTGACCAACACAGCAATGTCTTTAAACCTGAGCGTTTGTTTGTTCATGATCCTGGCACGCAGACTGACAGAGAGCACAGGCGAGAGACGAGAGAACATTCAAGGAGAGAGGACAAATCAATTTCTGCAAATGTGGGGGTTTAGACGACAGAAAGGTGTAGGTCACTGTTGTTGCACTCCTCTGTTATTTGGGCTTTCAGGGATGAGGGCCAATCAGATCGCTCCAAAGCTGTTTTCCCCAAATCCTCATCACATTATTTCGCAGCATAAGCCCCGTTGAATCAGCGGCTATTGGACTAGTAATCAGCTTAGCTTAGCCCCGCTGTAAATATGCAAATAGTATTTGATGATTAATTGACCCCAGTTGGTGGTGCAGCCAAGCAGAGGGAGGGAGGGAGAGTATGTGTGAGGGACAGAGAGTATAGGAGGAGAATATGTGAGGAACATGAGTGAATGTCAAAGAAAGTCATCAGAGTTAAGTGGCTGCATGGTGTCTAAGTGAAAAGGTTGCAAGAAATGACAGTGAGCGTTTTGACAGCATGTGAGTAAAAAGCCTGGTTAGTTATTTTTTTA
Organism: Acanthurus reversus; assembly: GCA_029823135.1. Taxonomy (NCBI): domain Eukaryota; kingdom Metazoa; phylum Chordata; class Actinopteri; order Acanthuriformes; family Acanthuridae; genus Acanthurus; species Acanthurus reversus. The sequence continues at coordinate 14,874,909 of JAPXVT010000023.1, forward strand.
GACCATGGAAATAACAGGTTTTCACTATGAATTTAAATTAAATTTTACTGGCCTCTCTGCTTGAAAGTTTCAAGCCTGTTTTACTAACATCACTGCTGTGTGTGGTCAAAAGTGCGCTTTGTTGCACCTGTAACCACATTCAACACTCTGCGTTTACATGTTAGAAAATGCTGGTTTATTGTGTTAGGACCACTAAAACTGCTTTTAAAACACATGCAGTCAGACTGAAATCGTACCAAGTCGAATTTCTTGAAGCTGGACCAACACACTTTGATAATGCATTTGAAGTTTAATTTACTTTTACGTGTATTCGCCTCGATTGTCTAACTGAGCATTCTGCTCATGCTCGACAGTCCCTGCGGCAGTCTTTGACCTGGAAGTTGAGCAGCATAAGTTCGGAGAACAAAGCTGGGAAGAAGACAAGACTACGATGGGCATGAGGGGTAGCGTGCGTCTAATTTGTAACAAAAGTGAAGCGTAGATATGTACGAAATGCGCAGTGCTGTAAAGTTGTCCATGTTTTTATTCTTTGAAATAGGTCAACAGGGAGAGGGTCCAATAGCAGCCAATATGTCAGACTACCATAGTGAAGTCTGAGATATTGATTCTCCATCACTGTTTCGGTAGGTGGGACAAGGACAGTGTTCCAACTAAATTGCCTAACTGAGCTATAACTGTAACTTGACTTAACTGTGCATGTAAACGTACTGACTGATGTCAGGGTGTGCGTGAGTTCACCTGAAAATCAGTGCAGCAAGGTGTTAAAAGTTAAACAGCCAGAGGTCAGAAAGTATAAATATTTTCAGGGGATGTTACAATACCTGCCGATACCTCTCTTCATTTTTATTTATTTTTTCCTGAGAATAAATATCTGTCTGGTGCAGTGCTATAAACCAAATATTCAGTTATTCTAGTAATCCGTAAAGTAATCCTGATAAAAAGGCCAAAAAACCCTTCATAAATAATATTGTATTTCTACAGCAGTAAAATCAGCTAAATCTGTGCTTGTGTGCATGTGAATGTTTTAATTAATGTGCTTTTGTGTTTGCTGTATGATGTTATTGCTGCAGCTGAGGACAACTGTCTTGCTCTGGTGGGTAAAAAAAAAAAGAGCATTTATATTGAAAATATTAAAACATTTCTGTTGCTCTCCATTTCTGTTGGGATGCAAAGTTTGTGTGTAATTTTCTGCAGTGTTTAATGTTGCTGAATGCAGAGAGTGTGTGTTCAAGACAGCATGATGATGAATCTCAGAGACAGTAAGTGAAAGAGAAAAAAGAAAAGATGGAAATAGAAGAAGAGAAGCATTTGTGAAAGGAGGTGAAGTTCTTAACGCTGCAGCTATGTACACACACACACACACACAAACACACACACACACACACGCACACACACACACAGAAACAAACAATGCCCCCACCCCTGCGGCTCAAATGTCAACAAGGAAAATTGGAAATAAGTAATTCTTTCAGAGTGTGAAATAGATTGCTTCTCATATACGTACGTCCCTGAATATGACAAATTGATTCTTGGGGAGAGGCGAGCAGCAAATCCACCAGACAGTTTTTATTGTATATATTTTTGAATTATGATTATGATTATTTATTTATATCTTTTTTCTGCTCTCCATTGTAATTGAAATCCCCTTGCCCGTAGGAGAAGTGTTTCTTCTCCAACCCTCTAATTTGTTCCTTTAGCAGTCTTGATTTTCATTCTGTCGATAAGTCGGAGTATCAGAGGAAGTGTGTCTGTGCCTCTGTGTGTGTGTGTGTGTGTGTGTCTGCCTGCGTGTGTGTGCCTGTGTGAGTGAGAGAGGGAAAAGAAAATGAGGGCGTGATTATTCAATATTAACATGCTGGAGCCATCTGAGATGTTTCCTCCAATTACAGTATTCATAATGTACCCTGCTGTCATTCCCAGTGTGTGTGTGTGTGTGTGCGTGTGTGTGTGTGTGTGCTGCTTGAGCTGAGAATGAGGGAAGTGAAATCGATTAGACGTCTGTACAGCCCTCTGAAATTGTCTGCTTTCTGTTTGTGTGTGCGTTTGATTGTCCAATTTTCCATCCTCTCATTTTCAGTTGTGTTTCCATACAGCCGAACCTCCGACTCCCCCTGAGCACATGATCAATTCTTTCTGTTATTCCTCCTCCGCTGGCTTTCTCTCTGCCTCCTGTTTCTGTCTCTGGAGGATCAGTGTTTCATGAAGTTGGAGGCTTGTTGCTCTGCAGACTGCAGAAATTGGTTGGCAAAAATAACTTGCTGTTCAAATTGCTGGCTCTCTGTTTTCTGCTATTACCTGTTACTTTCAGAAAGCCTAATGTAAGCATTTCTATTTGGGTCTAAACCCCACAGACTGTATAAAAGAAAGGGAGGTAGCCATCAGGTCTGAAAAGTGAAACAAATGAGGAAGTGCCTTTGACCTGTTTGCTTTCCGATGGCCCACAGTGCAGCTCAACTGGTTGCAAAAAGAAATCAGACTGTATGGAAGCTTAAAGAAAAATATGATTTATTTTCTCAGTAAATGATTTTTCTAATGAGTTTATGGTTTTCAATGCAGCTTCACTGTGTAAATTGATAAATTAAAGTAAAATCGATAATGAAGCAGGGAAAGCAGGGAAAACGTGCATAGCAATGTGTATCCATGGCACTGTGTACATTTGCTATAATTAAATTTTGCTACTGAGTTAATGTCAAAAGAAAGAGAAATAATCACATTCTGTTTTATTTCTGCTCTGCACAGCATTGTACAAAAACCCCCCTACGAGTCAGTTGTTCTTTTTCAATTAAATGTAGGCCTAATATGCAACATTTCCATATATTTTACACATGAAAATTGTCAAGTTTCATACGTGATCTAAAATGTCTCCAACACAGTTCATGCCCAAAGACCTTTTGAATAAAGATTCAAAGCAACAGTGCATTTAATTTTGTTACCTGTTAAAAGTACTGGGCAGTCTATGTAAATACCTGCAAAGTTTGTTTTAAACCTGTTTTTTTTTTTGCCAACCAATATTAGCATCCCAACTCAGACCAGATAACATGAGTTAAGGAACAACCTTACTAACAAATCATGTGCAATGCTAAAAGTAGGCTACTTGGCCCTGCCAGGCTGGTAACCCATGGTAACCACAGACTTTGTGGATGTAAACCATGTGTTTATGTTCCCCTCACCGGCTCTGCAAGCTCTCTGCAGTCTATGCTAAGCACAAAGGAATAGCTTGGTGTTATCTTTTTAAAGTCTTTTTTAAATCTCTCTTTCTTTTTCCTTTTGTGATGCAGGTCAACATGAACCCTGTCCTACAAATACCAGTGCATATTTTGGCTGATACAATACTAATACAAATAACTTGGAGGCACCATCATCAGTGAAAAATTAAACTCAGTTATTTTCTCTTTTTTTTTCTCTTTTCTTTCTTTCTTTCTTTCATTTTTTTCGCAAAGGGTTCATTACCGGATCAATAATAAAGCCTTCAATGATACATTTTCCACATGCATACAAGACTTAAGGAGAAAACAAACAAATCAGGCAACATTTATTTGGTTAAGTCAGAGCTCGTGTTTCAGAAAATAAGAAGTATTTTGGATGATGTGCTTCCATGTCTTTCACAGTAAATGAAGAGCAACAAAACAAAGCCTTCAAAGAAAAAAAAAAAGTGGATTACCAATAATTAATTAATAATAATAATCCAGAAATGTAATTTATAATGCTCTTACAGTGAGGTTTAATTAGAGGGAGTTATCAGTTTGCCAACTAATTCACAAAACTGCAACAATCTTTTTCAGCCATCTCTGTTTTTTCTGTCTCCACTATTTTATTTGCACACAGATAATTCTCCAGTGCATCAGCATGATAAAGCAGAAGTAGCTGAGATTTGTGTCGCAGCTGCAAAGCCTCCGATTCTGACTGAACAAAGCTAATGAAAGCTCTGAAACGACAAATCAACAGTGTAAGACAAAGGACAACAGCAGAATAAATGTTTATCAACATGATATCCGACTGTTTGCTGCGGCAGGTGCAGTGAAAACAAAATATGGCAGGCATGTTGTATTATTGCTGTCTGGTAATCTCTGAGTGCACAAGCCTGTTGATAGAATTTACTGCGGCTAACTGGAAGTGCAGAAATGTAGTAAAACATGAAATAAAACTGACAGTACTAGTTGTTCTCAGTCACATCTTTTGGTGAAATTGCAAGATTCATGTCTCTGATCTGTAGAAATTTGTCAGCATTTTTGGTCTGAATGTTTATCTGCTTCCTATAGGCTGCATAAAGATTGTAAACCTTCAGGGGAAGCTGAAGTCCAGCAAGAAGTTGTCAGCTGAGCTCACCTTCAACTTCCAGATCGAATCTATAGGTAAGGAGGAAAAAAAATGTGAATTTAAAATTACAAAAGCATAACTCATGAACTATATTGCAAATATACAGGTTCATTTTTAAGTCAAAGTGATAATCCTTGTTGTTGTGTGTCTCTGTTTCTTTGCAGTTTGTCTCCAAGACAGCGTCCTGGCCTTCTGGAGACACGGCATGCAGGGACGGAGTTTCAAGACAAATGAGGTGAGACTGATACAGCCTGTCTGTCTCTATCTGTGTGTCTGTGTGTGTGTGTTTTACAGCAGAAGTGACCTTTAAACTGTGTAATGAGGTTCACTTCCATGCATAATGTCAACATGTTCCTAGATCTCTGATTTTAATGCATTTTGCACTTGATTTAACAGTGTAAACACCTGTTTCCTGTGCTAGTAAACCCCTTTGAAGTTGGATTGAATTCATAAGTACTATTATTGCTTCTCAATTCCTTCTCAAAGTCCGATTGTAGATTAACACAAAATGTTATATCATCATATTATAAAAATAACATTTGGAGATTTATCAGACCTTCAAAATCCCCCAAATTTTTTT
>JAPXVT010000023.1:15144346-15154491 GCA_029823135.1 Acanthurus reversus
TTAAAATTCCAAACGTAGAAGCCTGCACCTTCTTGGCAAGCCATCCTTTCCATAAGTTTTTTTATTTATTTATTTTTTTTATTTCTCAGAAAAACTACATTTTAAGAGCCACCATTACATCTCTCATTAAAGAGGATTTGAGGATTTATTTTGCAGTGCAGCACACAGTCACACAACAACGTCCTGTGTTTCTCTGGCACATCACTTACTGGCCACCACCGCTGCTGCCTCCTGGAGAGTGAGCATGAATTTAAAGGCTCCTTCTACCTCTCCAGGCGATTAAATGACACTATTTGTCTGTGGTGCATTACATCCTGCAATGAAGGCATTTCGTGCCCATCCTTCTCCCTCTCGTCTTTCACCGTTGCTTCCCCTCTCACTATATTATACTTAAATACATCTCTGCGTTCGACACTGGGCATCACAGAGCTGTTATGGGCGCTGCTCCCTCTCTACTAACCCATGTAATCGAGGACCATACGTTAAGAAGACCATGACAGGCTTGTTAATGTGCAAAGTGTGCGGCAGAGATATAAAACAAGCCGTCAAGCTTTTCTGTGTTTTAAAGTAACAATATCTGCCTGCTGCGTGTGTTTGACTGTTGAATTCAATTTCTTGGTCATTAAAAACACCAAATCAGTGTGATTTGTGCCTCCTATCTGTAATTTGTGCTCATACGGTTGTTTCGGCACCTTGAAAACAATTCGAGGCATCTTTTTGTTGTTTTCATCATCATCTTTCTCTCTTTCTGTCTCTCTGTCCTTCCTTGATCTTCTTCTATATTCCCTCTTTTCTAAATTCATCACATGCTGAAGATTAAAGCAAGAAGTTGCAAAGCTATCAGGACTAAATTAGATTCATGCTGCCTTGAAATAACAGAGAAATTGGTGGGATGAAAAACGAAGGTCACATTCGGCAGTCTTCTCCCTGGACAAAAATAAATTATTAATTAAAATACAGCGCGCACACACACTCACACACACACACACACACACACATGCACACACTTTTTCTTGTATCATCTCTTGCTTGGGTACTATACCTCTGTCCTCTATCATTCTCTTCTCTTTCACCACCTCTCTTCTTTTTCTCCAAACTCGCAGCATGTGTTCATCTTTCTGTCTTCATCTTCTTAGTCTTTTTCCTCTGTTTCATCCTCCTTCACTGCTCCGATCTTACATTAGTGATAATGAAAGGACTGATCAGCAGCACCTCAATGCAAAACACACTTAAAATTATTGCAAAAATCCCATCAGCCCCCCAACTCAGATTGTTGCACAGATCTGTAAAGATACTAGAGCAAGATTTTCCTTTTAAGGGGGAATTGTTTTTATTGTTCATCAGTTATCAAACAGAGCAACAAAGATTCCTATCATAATAGCCTGGTTATTGGCAGGCGAGGGCGATGATGGGGTCTGCAGTCCAAGTTGTTAACAACGGGGCTGCGGGGGTTAACACTTTACAGGGCAGTTAACTGGTTATATTATATATCGTTCTAAAGGTTAACCAAAAGAAGATGGGAGTAAAGCATGAATCTGATGCTGCTCACATACAGAATATCTGTCATAACTAAGTGATCAAAATGCATGGTGAAATTTGTCTGTGAAATTAATACTGGTAACATTTAGATTATCTAACACTGTTCCTCCAACTAATTCTGGAAGCAGCTACAATAGCCTTTTCGAATGCTGAAACCTCTTAATCTCTACCACTACCTCTAGTTTACAAGGTCCCTCATGTGTAATGTACAAAGTTACCATGTGCTGGTTCAAAAACCCTTACAATGCTGGGAGACGAGTTCTCCTGTGATCCAGACATCTGGAGAGCAAAACAATCCCTGATGCTGCCACAGGTTTGATTTTTTTTTTTTTTCAAAGTACACACTTTCACTGAGCTATGATTCAAATCCTTTCACGGCCTGGAAATGAGACAAGACTAACAATAGCCGCCTTTAATGAATGTGTATAATGCTCTAATGATGTTTTCAATTTACAAGATTGAAGTTAGCCTTTCATTGACTCAACTACGATCCTCCTGAATGGATCATATGAGTCAGAAGAAAGTGCTGCTGATTGCTAATGGCACCTTGATAAATATAGAACACAGTCATGAGAAGTGCTTTGCGCAGGAAGTTACAGTGTAATCGATCTGCCGACCACATGATTCTGATTTCAAAGTCACATGTTGGTCAAGGGGCATTTCTCTAAGCATTTTTAGGTCTCTCCTTCAGCCACTAAACTGGGTCGTCATTGTAAGTTCAGCCATACATAGGGGTCAGGGTTAGGGTTAGGGTTCCCCTTTACACTTTGGTTTCTCTGTATATGAAGAAACAGTCATGGAAACTGGCAAAGAGACTTCTAGGCAGGAAAACAGTGCAGATATTGTCTCTTATGTCAGCATCTATTGCATGCATCATTTAACCGAATACAGTTTAATTTCTACATACACACAGAATTTAAAATGCAAAGAGTAATTCAAAATGCATGTGTAAAAGGCATGATATGGCAATAAATCAATTTATAATACTGAGTCATTCAATAGACCAGGCCAACATCCTTCGTCTGCATGACAGAGTATAGTCAGAAAAGTAGCTGTTGGTGAGGGAATGAAAATTCACAGTATTTTATAAAAGTACACAGTATTCTGCTGTTTGGTGATCACTGTCTGATTGTACAGCCTTTTGGGTGAAATATCACTAATTCAGACTGTTTTCACCTCAAGGCCTGTGTGCCCGTTTCTCATGATTCACTTAATCCGTCTTTTGTCTGGTTTACAAAATAATGGCACCTTTATAACATCCCTTTGTAAAAAAAAATAAAAATAAAAAAAAAAGCTCAGGGTCAAGTCTGGGAGTTATTTTGACTCGTTTTACTTTCATAAGCAATAAAAGAGAGACAGCTGAACAAAGGGTGATTGCTCAGCCGCACAAAAGCAGTGAACTCAGTTTCCCCTCGGAGCACTGACATCATCAAACTGTGTTTAAGACGCTTTGAGCACGTCTGCAAAATGATAACTACATTAAATTGCACATGGGAGCCTGCAATTAGAAATTCAAATTCAAACTCTGTGGGATGCTAATTTCCAAGGAACTGCATGTGGAGATGCACTGTGCTGAGAATTAAGATTCAGAATGCAAAATACTTTATTTACATGGCAATTATAACATCCTTTTTTTTTTCAAACTGTATTCACTATATGTAGTGTCACAGATTAAACCTAAAGTAGTTCTTACTCTAAGGTTAAGTTTCATTTTATAACATGAGGTGCCTCCCCAGATGGCAGGGTTACAGAACTGTCAAATGTTTGTGCCCGAACATCATTTAGTAGGAGCTTTTATCAGTGATGCAAAGAGTATTGATTAGCCCCACATTAGGTCAAATTGAGACAAAATATTTGTCCAGGGAGGCTTAATGTGACGCTCAAGTATGTTAGTAAAGCTGAATTCCTGGTATAAAAACCATTATTGTACCTCCTTCTGCCTCATTGAAATGTTATAGACTTACATTACATGATGTTTGATACTGCGACCAAATTACAGATTCTCAGAATGTAACTATAGAGGTTCAGTTTCTGCAGAATTAAATGCTTCAGTAGACAGTGGTTTATAGTGGCAAAATGTCCTCAAGCAAGACATTTACCCACGAAATGCACTTTAAATAGAAAAAGTCATCACTAAGTCATCAGCTACAAATGACATAAATCACTGCAATGGTGCAGAAAAAGACACAGCTCACACAGCAACTGAGAAACGCAGGTGCACAATTAAAACATCACAATGATTTCCAGCAATTATCTTTGATTACCCTCCCCCTCTTACTGACGAAACAGGCTATCACTAATCACTGTGCTAGACCGAAACTTTTCCAAGTGGCAACAATCACAATTATTGTGTGAGGAAGAGGAGGTGCTTTACTGGTTTGTAATTTGACCATATCTGTTCAGCCCAGAGAACGGACAAGAAATAGCAGTAGCTTTATATCGTCAAACAATACAGTTAAAAAAGACTTGACCAAGTCAGCATATTGTACTGTTTGAAAACTTCAGTGTCAGAGAATTGTACAAATCTCAGCTGCCCTTAATTGCTATATAATCTATGCAAAATAATGTAAATTAATGTGTTTTTATAAAAGTCTTCTGCAGAGGGTGAAGAACAAAATGCTCAGAGAAACACCTTTGCACTTTGGAGATTCAGTAGCTAAATTTTCTTGTTTACCTTACCATTTTTCCCAGCACCAGCTTTACTCAGTGAAAATGAGCAATGATTGAAGTCAAATTATTTGAATAAGCCAAGCTGTGGAGGCCTTTCAAATCCTTTTTTTGTAGCTGAGAGAAAATAAAAGAACAGAACTCCGTAATGTGTTGTATTTCTGTACACATAAACAACCTCTTTTTCCCGGTCAGATGCAATATTTTTAAATTGAACTAAAGGGAATAACATCACAAGTGCATCGATTCAGTTCTCTCAAATGAGAAGGAGCCTGTTTTCATATTTGCCCTCAAACTGTTGCATTATGATATTTTTTTTGTGTATTTGTAAAAATGGGCAAATCACCACATTTATAAAGCCCTTTATCCAAAGTGCTTTACAAGGTTTTTGTTGGTCATTAATGTATTCAGACAAACACTGGTGTCAGGGAGCAACCATGCAGAGTACCAGCTTGACCTTTGGGAGCAATTTGGTGTTCAGTGTCTTGCCCAAGGGTACTTTAGCTTGTGGACGGGAGGAAACTGGGATTAAACCTTCGGCCCTATGATCAGTGTTTTTATTACTAGTTTATCTCCTGCCATTTGTTGTCCAGTGGCATTGGATTAACTAAGACTCCTCACGCAGTGAAAAAGACTGTATTTTAATAAATCTTGCACAAGCTCTGCATAATCACTATGTCCCCATTTCCAAGCTGTAATTGCTGACATAACTGATGAAACAGTTACAGGAGTGATTCATCACTGTCGTGGCATCATTAGTGCAATATTCTAACTGAACGTGGGTCATCAAAACAAGCCCCAGCAAACCAGAATCCATTCATCGCTTCGCTGTCACTCTCTCGCCTGCTAATTTAAAGTGAGAGGAGAGTGGCACTAATGTTTTTGTGTGAGCATCATCAGCTTCTGCATAACCATATCTGATTGGTTGCGTGATTAATTGATAAGTGTACTGGGCAAGTGGACTGTTTGCTTGCTTGATTGATTGATGGGTTACAGGCATGCTCGGTTGTTTAGTGTTATGAGGCGTAACATGCAGGGAGCTCTGGCTTCTTCAAGTCATTTCTCTAAGTAAAAAAGGATCCTATGATGACATTTGATAACTGATAATATGAATGTGACATTTTTCAAAATTGCAAGAAGCGCCTACATGTCTGAAATTTTTGAGAGAATGTTGAGTAGCAGAGGAGGATTCATAGGATGGTTATAATTTGCAGCGTTGTGTAACAGAAAGTATAAAACTTTGCAGACAATGACATTTTATTGTAACTAGGAAACTGCCTGGGGAAAAATGCATATTTTGTTTCTAGCCGAGAGTTATACACTGAAAAGAGATCAATAACACTCTCATATCTGCATTCTTTAGCCAAGTGTTGCATAAAGACTAGAAACAGCTCGCCTGGCTTTGTCTGAAGGTAACAAAAGCCCCTCATCAGCATATTCAAAGTCGAGTAATTAACACTATATCTCTTTTTTGTTTAGTCCATATAACAAAATTAGAGAAGAGTGAAGTTTTGTTGTCACTGTTACATTGCTGTGCACAGATATCAGCAAGTTAACACAAACTGTACGATTGCAACAAAATGGGTCACATTTAAACTTTAGCTTTTTAAAAAGTAGATAAAAATAAAATAAAATATGCAATCACTGTTTTAGAACATTAACAATAAAGTGCTGTTTTTTAAAACGATTTTCCCACTTGTGGTGTTAATCAAGTTTTCTTATGACTGCTCTGCCTTAACTCTGTGATTATGCTGCAGACCAAGGCTGCAGCTGCAGCACTGGGTAGCTGTCGGGGACAGCTCTGCTAAATAAAAGGCTGCAGGCAGACAGTTGTAGGACATCAGAGGGAAAACCAGAATACATTTTTGGGACCCGGTTTTACTAAAATTGCAGCTTTGTGTGACGTAGCAGCGTTCGTTGTTAAGTTGTTGCTATACTGTCAACCGGCCAGAGTTTTTAGACATAAAACACTGACAGGTCTCTCTTCATCTCCTACCACATTTGCTGTGAACCCAAGTGCGAAATATGCGTCTGCATATTTTCTTGACTTGGGTGTGGTGAATGATTAACGTAACTGTTGACCAACATTGTCTTGCTTGTATCTGAGGCATGGCATGTTTGTCTTTTAGCCCCTGTAATATATTTCTTCATTTTGAAAGCCTAGAATATCTCTATCTGAATGTGAAATCACCATGAAAGCGCGATTTGTTTTTGTTGTGTCACCCAAAATGAGTCTGGGTGGTCCAATGTCAAAATTAGTTCCGTGTGCTACACTGTCCGAAAATAAAAATCAAATTAAAAAAAAAAAGGAGCAGTCATGGGCCTCCCTTGCCATGCCACGGTGCCCACAGTTTGAGAATCACTGCAATAACTGCATGAGCGTCAACTGCCTGATTCACATTTAAATCAATAGACAAGAGTCAGCATAATGTTAACTGAAATAGAAGGTTACATTCATAAGCAATGTCTCGATTATTTATGTAATTGGGATAGAACGCGGAGGACGCAGCCAAACCTGCCCGGGGGATTTTGGATAAGTCTGTTCATGTGCGCCCTTGTCCACCATAAAAATAGCTCTCCCTCAGCTGTGCTGCAGTTTAAACCTGATTCAGGATGGCGGAGACATAAGCGCAAATTCGCCACTAAAAGACACCAAAATTGCGATGTAGCAGCGCATCTTCACCGACCCACCCTCTGTTGTGCTGCTCCACCCATGTCAGCGTAGCCTGGTTCACGAAAATGGCAACTTTGCGCGGGAGGGGAAAAAATACAAATACTCCCAGATCTGCGCTTGGACCAGCTTTGCGGCGGCTCAAAAATAGAGCCCTGAATCTACATGTGTGACTAGGTCACTTTATCCCTCAGCATGTGTGCACAGTGATTGGCTTTCTTTAGAGTTTATGGCTTAGGGTGATTTACAATGTATATGCAGGTGTCAGTTTTTCAAGGTCCCCTCACACAGGGAACAAGGCTTTTGACAGACACATATCTGCTGCTGCAGGGTTCATCCTGCTAAGTTTCTTTATCCGCCATAACAGCTTCCACAGCATGCACCCACTTTAATTCTGGCTAAACAAAACAACAGCATGTGCGTTGCTTTTTCCCAAAGTGCCTCCCCCAGATATGTAAACAGCATAGACACAGCACTCAGCCCACCTCCTTGGACACAGCACCCTGTTGGCTGGCTTGCCGCCATGTGCGGGCTACTAAATGTCACGTAAAAAGGAATGCTATGGTTTATGAGCACCTGGATGAGGAACAAAGAAAGAAAAAAATATATATCTGGCTTGGAGAGAGGAGGAAGAAGAAAAAAAACATTAAATTAATCCTCTAAAAGCCTTTTAGCAATATTGCCCTCCCACAGCGATCTGGTAGCACACAGAGACCACTTCCCATCATTTAATTCCAGCTGAAATTTAATTTAGTCCAAGAGCTATTCATTTTGTTAAATTAATGCGCCGACCACCCCCAAACCACCACCACCAACCTAACATGCATACATATGCAGCACACACTGCCTGTGTTACACACGTACACACTTCCTCAGATGACTCAATGGCAACTCTGTCCCCTTTATTTTTGGACTAATGTGCGAATGACACACAAATTTAACACATCCAGCAATACCAGCCTCTCCCTTATTACAAAGACACTCAGACTGACTAACACACACACACACACACACACACACGCAGGAGTACAACACAGAAATTTCGTGACAAGAACTATATGCTGAGTCACTCGGCCTTTTTGCTTAAGTGCACTTCTAGGAAGGCTTTCCACATTTTCTCTGACTGATCCTGTTGCACTCCACGCATCATACCTCAGAGGTGTGTAGTTGTTTGTGTGCGTGTGTGTGTGTGTATGTGGTGTACGTAGGTATGCTGACCAGAGACAAACTTCAGTTTGACCTCAAGGTTTCTTCAGATTTACTGTATCCTCAGAATATAATGTTATGTGCCTTCTTCCTACTTCCTACTTCTTTAAAGAATACAAGTCCAAAACTAAGAATATAAGATGTCATGATGTCAATACATAAAAGATTTTTGACTCACAGTAAAGTCACAGGTCAGGAAAACAAGATATTAAAAAAAAAAAAACTTTGCTTGGCAAACCAGACTTCTAGTCTTACTTTAAGCTGCTAATAAACAATACATTTATCTACTCAGAGTGGAAATTATTTAAGTAGATACAAGTATTTTTACTGCAGTAAATAGCAGACTAATATCAATGTGAAACTTTAAAATGACCCATCATTAAAAATACTATTTATGTGAATCATAGACTTGATAATATTTGAAGGCAAACTGACATTCTCATGCCTTAAGAGCCCCTTGATAGCAAATCATTATTTGATTGGCTTTAGGCCAGGTTTTTCCTAAGCACCTCTGTGACAGACAGGAGTTTGTAATATTTTAGAAGCCCTGGCCTTTTTAGATACTACCTGGTGGGGAAATCTCCACATCAAACACTTCTCTTGATGCCTTAAGGAGCCAGGCCTGCAGCTGCCCCCAAAAAACACACTCACATACACACACGCATACACACACGCAAACACCCTGCCCACCACACCAGCTGATCAAAGTCCTTGTTTGAAGCGTACCCATTGGGAATCTGAGGCAGGCGGCTTCCAAGACCCAAGAAAAAAAGTGCATTCTGTAAAAGATTACCCTTCACTACTCACCACAGATGACCTTAAGGAGCAAAGGTTACAGACAGAGAGTCACACTTCTTGCAAGCATGTTAAAGTGGCTGTCCGGACGCGTTTAAACATATGTAAAAATACTCTGCTATGATTAACATTTTAACATGGTTCTCCCACATAAAAACATGTTTGTTCCAGGGCACAGGCTGTAACCCATTGCCATTATGCAAAAGGTCTGTGATTGGTTATTGTTAATCCTGCCTTTGTATAAAAGCCAGTTTTATTTTTTTGTTGGAACTCATACCTGAAGAAGGACGTTGACGAAAATGTCGAACAAAAGATCTTTTTGTGCAAGTGGGGCCTGAATGCAGGAGTTTCATTCTCCTTTGTATGAGCTTCTGTTTCGCCTACGCACCTGTGACAGAGACTATTAAGGTGTGCAAAAGACTCTTTTTTGATTTCACATAAAAAGTGAAAAAGAAGGAAAAGAGTTGGAAGCACATCTACTCTTCTCCTTCAGTGAGAAATTTTCAGTCTGTCATCCACAGGACTCGGACCCACCCACCACCACTGCTTTTGCTAGCATGAAGGGTGAAAGAGCAGTGTGTATCAAGATGGCTGACATTAGAGAAAGCCTTGCAGAGATTCAACCACACATGTTTGAGCCTCAGTCAGAGGGTAGACATTGAAAATAGTGGACAGAGCCACAGTGACATCATCCACTGGTCCTTGGAATACTGTTTTGATGCCTTTTTGCCATCTTGTTTTTTTTTTAAGCCAGAAAAGACAATAATTGGGAGCTGGGAAAGGACACACACTGCTACTGAGGACTGTGTGACGCCTTGCAGACAGCAAGAGGCTGCTGTCAGTCAAAGCGGTCATGCCCTTAATTATGCATTACTATGATAATCATCTGTGCAGAGCTTTCCTGTCCTGGGTCGTGCACAGCAAAGGCCCATTTGTGATGTTTCCAGCTAGAATGATTTCTATTGCTCCTCTGTAAAAGTTCACAAGAACTTGACATGAGATTTTGCTTTCTTAGGTTTCCTTAAGAAATGTAGTCTTTACTTTGTCTCCTTGATGCCAGCTTTCAATTTTGCTCTTACAGTGTTATATTCTTCCTTTTCACCTGACCAAATTGTCTTTGTTATCACCCTCAACACACGGGCTAAAATATAGCATGTATTTATTGATGCTTTTACCATTTTTAGCAGGAGAAAATATGCAGCAAAAGCAGGGAAATATGATCTGATAGATCAAAATGAGAACAAGGGAGAACTTTGTAGTCGCCAGG
>JAPXVT010000023.1:15238118-15249685 GCA_029823135.1 Acanthurus reversus
TTCTTGCATCAATTAGATTTAGTCTAAAGATGGACAAATTGACCATAGATGCCAATCTTTATGGATCCTCTTTTTTCCACTGTCTGTGTAATAAAAGGAAGCTAATTTTCAACATAACTGAACTCTAAAATGTAAAACTAGATGACTAAATCTAACAAGAAACTTTTAAAAAATGGAGAAAATTGGGCCTGATAATCTTAATTGTTAAATAAAATGTTTTCAGTAATACAGTAAAATTTATAATGCCTTCTTTTGTGTTGACTTGGGTTTTCTTCTCTGTTGAGAAATTTCTGATACTCTTTGAGGCGTCATTAGCTGGAAATGCACTTCACTTGCTGTTGGCAGCTTATAGGTAATTACAGCCTTGCAAACCCAAACACTGCAGCTAGAGAGTTTGTGCCAGTGAGGGCAAAACTCAGGGCTGATCTCCTCTTTAAAGTCTAGACAAATGTTTTTTTTTCACCTTTTCTTTTTCTTCTTTTTTTTTTTCCTCTGCTGTATTCCCTCAGTTCTCCAGAAAAAAAGACACTTATGAACTCAAAGTTCTCCACCTTATTCTCCACTAAAGTTTGAGATTTAAGTGAGGATGTTTTAATATTGTAAGATACATCAGACAGTTTTTTCATTAGTGACTCTTAAATTTTAAACCTTTTAATTAAAAATCAAGACATCAAGGAGGAAGTGTTTCTTTTCTCCTAAAAAACTTGCATGAACTTGCATATCATATATGGCATCAACAACTGAGTGGTGACTAAACCTCTCAGAATATGACAAAAATACAAGTAATGATTATTGATCTGGATGACAACCGGATAGTTAAAGGCTTTGCAAACAAACGCTGTAAGATGAGGTTCAAAATACCCCATACTCAGTACAACAGAGAACAAATAAACCAGAGGAAGAGGAATTCTTTTTTATTATGGTGGTTCTTTGCATTTAATCCTTCCCTGACAAGCCCTGAAAGGCAATGACAGAAGAGTATATGTACAAATAGTGTTTTTTGATGCTGGGGAAAACCAAAGAACCCGGACGAAACCCATCCTAACACAAGGAGAACATGCAAACTCCACGCAGAAAAAACCCAGCCTAAAATCAAACCTGCGATCCTCTGAGGAAACAGTACACTGCACACACCACATGTCTCACTTACAGCTAAGAGCATGTATGCTAATCCAAGTTAGCATAAACGGTAAAGTTTGTGGATTCTTGTATATAAAATTTAAAAAAAAAAAAAATCTGCAGAAACTGTATACACCAAAACAGTGTATAACATAAACCTGAGATGCAGCTTTTGTAGAAGTGTCAATCCAAAGTCCAAATATTTAACAGCCAAAACTGTTCAGAAAATAGCTGAAAGGAAGCTACAGTTTCATATGTTTCAGTCTGCACCTCTGTATTTGATAGAGAAATAGATTTTTTTTTTAACCTCACCTTTATGAGGTGCATAGACAGACAGACGGTGAGAAATCTGGCTTCAGTACATGACTCAGTGTCTAGTTTAGACATTTAGGTTCAGTTATTTCCTTTACTTTCTTTTGCTGAAAGCATTGCAAAAATAAGACCTTTCCCCTTTTAAAGCTGATATGGAAAAGACAATCCATAACTTTACATTAGAGGAACCTTTAACCATCATGATTCCCTTACTTCTCTTCACTGTCTGCAGTATAAGAAAAATGCTGCATCTGACCATTTGACTTTCAGAGTAGATCGTTATATATTTTTTTTCTCCGTCAAAGCTTCTCAACATTGGCCCCTGTCAATCAATCTAAGTAGGAATTGATTTTAAGAGTTGTTACTGTTAAAATCCCTCAAACACAGCCAAGCACTAAGTAACCTCCTGCACCATTTGACTCTCTATAAACCTCGACAAAGCCTTGAATCCTCAAAAAGTGCCTTTCTAGCTGTCCCACCATTCGGCCTTTAAACTGAAGGTATCTGGTTATTCTGCGTCATAGTCCCTTTTGCTTTTAATAAACTGTTTCCATGAGGAAGTTCTTTGTTGTTACAGATGCAGAGTTTGTGTTATCTTTGAAATTGCTCAAATTTGAGAAAAGTAGGGGGAAAAAAACTTCACAGGAAAACTTTTTAAAAAAATATCTAAAGGCATTTTCAGTTTGCAACCAGTAAAAACATCATCAGCTTCGCTTCAGTCAATATTTAACATTTAATTGCACATTAGTTTATAGACCAGCATTACAGTATGTAAAGCAGCTGATTTGTTACCATGCTTTGCTACTGCGACCCAGAATGGTTTGTGTATTCTACACGTACCTGACCCATTAAAATCATAACAACTCAACAGGGAAAATAATTATGGATGTGTTTCGTATTTGAAATGTATCTAGGTTATCTGACCAGGCATGATAGCACAGTAGTTAAAGCGCTTCCTTCCTGAATAACCAGCATTCCTACAGTTGCGAAGGGAGTGAAGAGAGTAGAGCAGTCACAGCTGTCCACATGTGCATTTTAATGCTTTTCTTAATCATAACCACTTTCATTGTTTATTTTTCTGTCTGAAAGCATGAAATACTTGTAGGACTTTCAACATTTCTGTTTGTCTAAACAGATTTCTGTGGCAATGTGGGTTCTGTGGCACTTTAATGTGTGTTCAAGATTTACCAAAGAAAATCTGTTATGTTTAAAGTGAAATTTTCTAAGCGTTAAAGGAGTTAAAGAAAATTTCAGAATCCCACTTCAGAAGGCATTTTTCAAGTCAGAAATGAAACTAATTATACTAATTATTCTGTGTGTTTGGGGGATTTGAGCTATAATATACCATTAACCAGGACAAATGCAGATTTTGTCCTTGTTTTGGAACAACCAATTAGCTTTTCACTCTCGGAAGGATCTTGGAGAGGGCATGGGAGTTTGCCCATGTGCTCTGTGCATTTCGGGTGGCTCTCAGCCAGGGTTGCGACTTGTAACCAATCCTGTTTGTGATTTTCATGGACAGGATCTTGAGGCGTAGTCATGGGAGGGGTCGCACCAGCTCACCTATGGTCATGAAAGATGGGTCATGACCAAAAGAACGAGATCGTGGATGGGTCATGACCAAAAGAACGAGATCGTGGATACAAGCAGCTGAAATGGGTTTGCTCACATGTGTTCTGGACTTGCCTGAATTTGACCAACTTTTGGTCTGAGATATCCAAAACTCTATCTACAAATTTTAAATCGAATCCAGTGACTGCTCTTTTCGGTCTCTCTCCATCTGAAAATATGCCCATCACGTCATAGCGTGTCATTGCCTTCACGACCCTGCTGGCCAGCTATACCAGCCTTTTCAAATGGCCCCCGATGCACAACAAGTGGATACAGGAAGTTCTACAATGTTTACAGTTGGAGAAGTCAAGGCTCTCACAGAAGGAGTCTCTGACATCCTTTCATGACACCTGGGGCCCCCTGCTAGCCTTTGTTGTATCCATAGTCAATATTATTTCTTACACAGTGTAGCGTATCATTCAAAAATAAAACTCACCAGGTCTGCATATGACCCTCAACCCCCGAAAATAATTCTTTTCTCCATGTAAGAATAACACCAGCAATTGTCCATCCAATTTGTAATTTGCAATTGTCGGACAAGAGCATAGGGAGCAACTACTTGACCAATGCACCAAAATGTCCTAAAGGTCACCACAGCATTATGTCAAAACAAAGTACAATACTTAAATTTTTAGACCCACGCTATTTTCTTGCTGTGAATTTGTCAATAAGGTGGTCGGGATTTGAATGTGACATAATCCCCATGTCACATGTCATTTACCAAGTATTTCCCCTCTGAATCCTGTTACTTATACTTTATATTTATAAATTGGAATAATTTAAGGACCCAAGTGTGTAAATATATTATATAGTATTATACAAAATGTAAAGGACTCATTGCAGCTTGCAGGAAGCATCTGTTTATGTTGTTTACCTGAGCCATAGCCCACATTAGCATCTCTCCAGGAGGGGAACCCAAGTATGTGAAAACTGCAGCTGCCCCACATCCCCACAGCATCATTTGCACCTGCATTTACTTTTTTGTATGCTAACTTAAAATATGAATCATCTGGTGCCCTGCCAACTCAGAGTAGAGCCATTTGTCACTAATTTGAAAAAAATTGTCACATTAGCCATTTTGAATTGATTTCACTCTCCTCTTCAAGATCCATTTTTTCTTTAGTTTCCATCCTGTCTCGTTTTCTTAGTGTTTGCATCCTTAGTTTGGAATAATTATCTCTGCATCTAAGGCTCCAATTTTTTTTAGGGTGGTCACAAAGGGCTTGCTGAAATAGTAGGTTATAAGCCTTGCAGTGATAGTTAAGTACGCAATTCAGGCTTTCTGCAGAATGGTCATCTAAACATACTGTACTTGATATGTCTGACAATTACCAAAACATATTTTTTTTAAACAGAAGTAGCAATGACTGCCACCATGGGCGCCATAGTAGAACTTGTGTTTGATTGACAGGCAATCTCTGGCTCTATATATTCATCAACCCTAACAGAGATGGCTAGTTTATGTGTTGAAAGTATTATTTCCAGTTTGCAGAAAATTGAAGGTTCATTAATCTTGTACTCCAAGCGGTGACACATTCCATATTAACTACGGTTTAGAATTACAAGCAGAGGAAGAATCAGAGCGTTAGAGTCAAAGGAGGGTGCTGAATTATTTCATTCTATTGCTCTCTGACCCCTCTGCAATGCACTCATGAATACTGCTTGTCTGTTTGATGTGTGCAGCCAGTTTCTACTGCACTGTGTGCAATATGGCGAAAGATACCTCTTGTGAAATATTTGATCTGCGTACAATGGTCTGGGTGGATACTCTTGGTTACAGAGTGTTCCTTAATTTGTGATAAAGAAAATCTACTAGGTCTCTAAGACTTCCAGTGAATATTCTGTAAACAGTTCAGAATTAATGTGTTGGCTACATAGTATCAGCTTTTATGCAAAATCTATAGCCTTAGCAATAGGGACACAGTCCAAGCCTCTATAAAAAATTAATTGCAACACACTAATAAGCGAACATCCCATTGCAGGGAGAAAATTCAACATTTCTTTTAACATTAAAGAATTTTATTAATTTGATGACTAAAAAGCAGCTGTGGAAACAAAAATTAGAAAGAAAAGGGAAAACAGGCAACAGACATAGTCTGTCCCTGCAATTAAACTAAACAATACAGCAAGAAAGTATTCATTTTTTTGCAAGAAAAATGCACAGCAGAAAGTCACTACATATGGATATGCATATGTCATAACAATTAACATTTAATTATGATGTAATTTTACCATGAATTGAATTTTAATTCAGCAATGTTGTGTTCAGCACCTGGACCAGGGCAGATTTAAATGAGGAAAAAGGGGAACAGGTGAAGCGGTAGGCAAATAGGCAACAAAAATTCAGGTAACAAAAAAGTGGAGTTGCACAATTACCTATCAAACACTATGATGTGGCAAGGTGGATGTAGATGAGCTGCGTATTTAAAGACTTGACTGCAGGATGAAATGCAGAGTAGCACACAGAGAAAAAGAGAGAGAGAGAAATTCCAGCAAAAGTAGATGGCTTGACCCTACAGCCTACTTACTGTACACAGATGTAAATAAACGCAATCAACCCTAAGAGGAAATGCATATTTTTCTCATAAGGCAATACAACCAATTATGTGATATTTTTGGTGTGTGCAAGATCACACATTGGTGGCTGCTCTGTGAAGAATTCTCAATGATTCTGTGAGCTTACTTACACTTTTGAGTGTAAAGCCAAATAAGTCATTTTAACCAAGGCAAGATCTTGCGACATGATCTAGCAAATGAGGATTCAGACGGAAGTAGTAATCAGCTAAAACTAAGCAGACAGATGGACAGTGGATAAGAGGGGAATGATGCAGATGTGCTTCAGGAACTTCTTGTGAATGTTGTAAAGTGCTTCCCAACATGAATAAGAGTCTTTAAAGGATGTTACAAATGACATGAATTTAAGCTGAACCAACTTTCTTTCATCAGTTGTCTTTCAAGCCCACAGTATTATTTATTAATACTATTATATTAGTATATTATTATAGTAATATATTGAGTATTTGATTTTTATAAATATTATTGAGAATCTGCATTTCTCACATTTCTCTCTCTGATCTAACATACTTGGTGGGGTGGGTGTGTGGGGGTTGTCCCAATATATCCCAACTGTAAAGGGTAAGTGTGTAAGTCAAGCCTATTGAGTTCTGGTGCAACCTTTTTTGTCAAATTCTATGAAGTATTTACAATATTTGACACTGAGGTTGGAAATAGGATACTTCAGCAAGCTAATGACTGAGAGCATGACAGTCCCATTGAAAGAAAACCTATTTTTGTTTCCTATTATAACTATGTAAGACAAAAATGTCTGCTCCCTGCAATGCACTTTGCAGCCCTGTATAAAAAAAACAAAATAAAAAACATCCATAATAAAGCATATGTTATGTCACCTTGACTGGTAGCAGGTGAACTTGATATATGATCTTTGTACAAGAGGTCAGATTTCACTTCTGGCATTAGTCATATCCTCTGATGCAAAACAACCTTCTGTGTTGCACAGTACATGCGCAGGCCAGCTACAAGGCATAAATATTCATGGAAAAGTGTCTACAAGGTGTTAAAGCTTACCCTTAGACAAACCTGCAAGAGACATCTATATTTACCTGTTGCATAGTAATGGTGCTTAAAAAAGCCAAGAAAAAAAAAAAGAGTTTGAAAGAATCAGAGAGGGTGGAACATGCATACAAAACACTTTAGGACGAGAGGCCTTAAAGATAATATATACACTGTTAGACAGACAGACAGACTTTTGAAGATAGCCAGATTGAAAGGAAATTGGACATAAAAAGCGGTGAATTATTGAACTCACGAGCTGATGACACAGTCCCTCCTTTTTTGCATGCTGACCTTCAAAGGGCAGTCACAGACTTGCTTGGATCAAGCCTGCAGCTCAAAGCCCCTCTGGATCCTCTAATGATCTAGCTAATCAGGTTAAGATTTTTTCTTTTTTTTCTTTTTTTAAATATGCCATTTAATTTATTCAAATATTCAGTGCACAATCCTCATTTCATTTGAAATAATGAGAAACAAGAAGAGAGGGACGGAGATGGGGAGGGAGACAGAGTGAGAAAGAGCAGCTGAAGAGAAGAGGAAGAGAGTGAATCAGAGAGGACAAAATGTAATTTGTCAGCCTATTCAGACAGCCAATGCCTGAAATGAGAATTAACAGAGAACGTAGAAGACTGCTCTTTAATTGGACAAGGCCACTCTTGACATTTTCAAGCCAAACTTCAGCACGGATGATGGGAGAGAATGTGTCATAACTACAAATTATTCTCTCCACAACCAATGCTGATGAGCAGATTCATGAAGCATTTTCCATTCTTCTACCATATTTGCATTATCTTTTATCTTGACTGTGCTGTGTCCTTTAAAATAATGCTGACAAGACTCCCATTTCTCATTCAAGGATGAGTAGACATGACATACTCGCCCTTACATGAAGCGTGTATACTTTACATAACACTTTGCTGTTTGACCCCAGGTGGCACCATTTAACTTTAAAAGATTCCTGAAGATGTGAAAATTGCTGTGTAGTTTAGGAAAGCTGATGTGAATTCATGTTGAATGTCTATAATAAAAGTGAAATGTTCAAATTTTTGGTAAGAAGCAGCTGAAAGAGCTGTTCTCAGGTTATATGCCGGTGTCTAACTTAGTGTTTTAATATTGGTACATGAGAGGGCACCATTAAGCATTCAGTGAGTTTCGTGTTTTTTAAGACGAGTGTTAATTGTATTTTTCGACGAATTAGCTGAGTGCACATGCTCCTCTGCTGTTTTCAGCCGTTTTCAGCCAGCGGTGACATCAGCAATGAGCTCCAGCTCTTAGGACTGCATCGTTCGTTATATTAATGCTGTCGAACTTCGTATATGATCTCAAATCCTTAGCTTAAAAATACAAACTTCTCCTTTAAGGAAAATGTGATCTAGTGTCAACACGGAGTGTTTTATTTTGAAAATTAACTGGATGTTTTAATGTTGTATCTGTGTCTGGCTTCCTGTTCTGCTCAGTCTGCTCTGTGCTGAATTGATACACTGTGCTCCTGGATCAGGCAAAAATAGAAGCCTTGCATGTCTTCTGTGGACGGCTCCAGACTGCCGTAGCTGTGATGGAGTAAATGGTGCCGCATCGCTGTGATGGCCTGTTGTTCCAACGGCTCACTGTTCTGCCCGCATGTTGGGAGATGCACCAATATTACAGACATCCAATTGCTCACTGCCTCCTCCATTCCTTTCAAGATGAACATGAACGGAGAGAGATGGCTGCTCTTTTAGGCTGTTTGAATGGCTTCATGCCAACTTAAGTCCACTCCTGCATGGCATTTGGCCAAATAACCCTAACCCTAACCCTAACCCGGTGGAACAGTGAGCGGGCCCCCTGCTTGCTGCAGCAGCACAGCTCGTTAAGCTGCCATGCCGGGGAGAAAGTTAAGTGATGAGCCGATGATCTGTGCAGAGGTTAAACACTGGCTGTAACGTTTCCATGGCATTTTAAAACATGAAGCAAAAACAAAAGGATGCTTTGCTTCCTTTTCATGTTGATTCTTTGTCAAAGGTTTAACGTTACTGGTGGTAAAAAAGATCACTTTGTGCACTGAGCCGCTCAGATGCATCATTTAAGGTGGAATGTTTTCTCACGTTATTCAATGCATGAGTTATGCCATTAATTTATCAACCCACCTTAAAAGTCAATATGACAACTTGAAGAGGTTTTAAGAGTAACATGCCACAAATACATTTCATACACATATGGTAGTGAAATGTCTAAACATCAACAATAATTCATTTGCTTTTTTGCCCTTCTTTCATGATGACATATGTTTTACTAACGACGATCTTCAAAAACCTCATAAAATGTGCACGAATTTCTACTGGTTTATGCAGGTGACATTGGCCTATTTTTCACCTGGTGAAAAAGTGGCAGAGTGTCCTTGCTGTGTGCAGCACAGCACTGCCCACCAAGTGAGGGTACAATCAGCAGTAAAAACGCAAACCAGATGTAGGGGTACTGTTCCAAAGCATACCGTGCCGTACCAAACCAGACTGGACCGCTCAGTGGACACAAGGCTTAAGAGGGGAGTTACATTCACGTGCATGTGTCACCATTTACTGCAGTTGTTTGGGAGATTACTGCAGTGCCTTCTTCCTGTGAAACTCCAGCAGTGCTTCATGGATTAAAAAACTTCACCGGACCATCTATCTGCACGAGGGTGAGTAGATAATGACTGAATTTTCATTTTTGGGTGAACTATTCCTTTAAGAAGAACAACATGACACCCTCTGCGAAGTTTAAATTAAACAAGAACAAATAAAAACTACCTCAGAAATTCAGTGAGTTTCAGTAAAAAGCAAAATACTATAAAAATAAACATGAAACTAAGTGCTGTTGTGTCATTTTTTTGGCTGTAGAGACGAGGCCTCAGGAAATGTCAGTGGTTCTTCTGCATGTTTAGCTTGAGCTCATCTCTGGTTTTACCAACGCTTCATGTGACATTGAACTAAACAGCCTTTCACTTCCCACACTACCACAGTGCAAATCACTGAGGGGTATCTTTGTGACATTCATGCCACAGTGTGAAAGTGAAATCACACTTTCTTAAAGGCCGAGCACCAGAGCAGCTTGTCGCCCCGATAAACTGTGGTTCCTGCAAGGAGACGTCCACTGCTGCACAGGAGCAGCCACCGGAGAGCAGCTCGCTGATACTGATACATACTGATCAGCAGTTTCATCAGATATTCTGTCTGCTGCTGTGCTGGTTCCTCTGTGCACCTCTGACAGCCCATTCACTGCGTGACTCCTGTTTGTCCAATGTTTTCTGCAGCTCAGGCACCACAGTCTCTATTGCTGCATGAGCTGTGTCTCTTTGGCAAGAAGTGATTGTTTCAAAACAAAGACAAGGCAGCATCTCAGCTTAAGGTGTAAGATAAAAGATTCACTTATTATCAAACTGTAGATTGTAATCCCTTTGTGCCACCCATAAAAATATACATATAAATAGGTTAATAATCCATAAGTTCATTAAACTATTTTTTATATTCAGGTGCAGAGGATGAGTTGAGAAGTCTCAGCCTGAGGAATGAGCTGCCCTGGTACCGCAGAAGATACTTCTGTATCTTTTGCCAGACAGCAGCGAGGTTAACAGACCAGCAGGGTGTGTACCGTCTTTTATTATTGTATGGCTTTGTTGAATAATCAACTGTGATTGGTCGATTACAGCATTCCAAGGTCTGTTATTTCTCTATAACAGACCGTTGCTATGAATAACAGACCGTTATTAGGGATGCAGTCTGTATGGAGGTTTACATCCTGTCATATGGATCCACGGAAACCAGTCCGGTGTCTGTGTGTCAATCATCCGTTCACTGTGGATGGCGTATTTTCAAAGGATTAATCAATGTCACAGTTTCAGTTTCACGTCCATTGGTTTGGGAGTTTATTCTTTGAGGATAGAGTGTAGAGCTGACTGTTGCAAGAGTACAGTGGCTCCTTTCAGGGAGTGTGGCGGAGCAAAAGTGAGCAAGCGATGAGTTTTGTCTGAGTGGAGTGACGGGAAGAGAGCAGACAGTTAGCAGCTAGTTTAGCAGTTGAGCCGTTGTTTCGTTGAAGTGTGCAAACTTGGTGAACTAAGCCCGCAGCTTCTCAAGTCCAAGGTGGAGTCTCTCGTGTCCTGTTTGACTGCTGCTGGAAAAATGAAGCAGCAACAACTTCAGCCCAGTTTCCCCCAACCACGGTCCAGATCCAAAACAGGAAACAGCTAATGCTAACACTGCGCTGATATGCAAGCAACTGTAGAACTGTAGAATCCAACGGACATTAAATCATTTTTTAGAAAATTTAAATCAATATTTTGTGTCATATTATTGATTTGTTTGGTAAATAGCCATGTAGTAAGCGGGATAATGTCTAGCGAGTCGGTCATTATTATGAAAAGAACCCTGATAGGGTGATGCTGGACCCTATCGGGATTCTTTTTCGCAAAAATGACCGACTCACTCGATATTATCCCTTACACATCCGTGGGGCTGTTCGCATGTACCTCACCTCACTATTATCATTGAAGTTCGGTGGATGGGTACCAATGATGTTCTTGCTGGTGTTAATAACTTGCTGCACAGCCTTCCTGTCACGGTTGTGCACATCCAATGCTAATTTGTGACATTTCCAAACAGAATATTGTTTACTGTAAAGCAAGGTGGAGACACAAGAGTCTCAGATTTCCCGTTGCTGAGTTAGCCTTCATCTTATTTCATTCTTTTTATTTTCCAGTGACCGAATCATAACCAGAAGTAGGCAGGATGGAAAGGAAGGCTTAGCTTAGCTTAACTCTGATCCCAGCTCTCTTCCCTCTTTTTCTGGGGCACTCCTACCGCTTGCAGTTAGGGATGTCCCGATCAAGTTTTTTTTTTTTTTTTTACTCGATCCCAATCCAAGTCATTTAATATTGATTTCTGTTGATGCCAAGTCCCGATCCGATACTTCTGCAATTCATTAGTTAAAAAAAAATAAAA
>JAPXVT010000023.1:15434041-15446245 GCA_029823135.1 Acanthurus reversus
CAGGAGCCGACCTTCTGTTGACGCCTGTGACTCCCGCATTCACTCCGGCCTCCCTCCCTCAAGATATAACACACTTGAACAAACATGGTGTGCAGTTTTGTTGTCATAAACTATACCAAACACTCTCATATTCACACAAACACCCTTTCACTTCCTTTTTCCTCTGGCCCTAATCTCATCCTCTTTGTGGTTATGAAGTTAATATGAACTGGTGTTTCATGGTGAGAAGTAATTAACACCACGTCTGGGACAGGAATCTAATGGAAATGTCTGGTCCTGTCTCACTGTCTGCATCTCCTCTGGCCGTCCCCTGATGCTCGCTGTTGGCTTGTTTTTATGTTAAGTGTGATTACCAGCTGGCCTCACCCAGATTGATGCACAGAGGTTCCCCTTTGGGCGTCTGCATCCCCCCTCCTCTTTGCAAACTAGGTCTGGCAGAAAGGTCTGCCCTGCGCCCTGACAGTTTGACCCCTGTGAGGGTTTCAACACATGGTAGTGGTGGGGCTGCGGAGCCCCCATCCTTACGCCTGAACGGTTCGAACAGGTTGCAGTTAGCTCATTTAAACGCAGCTCATGCAGGCCTTTGGATGGTCCACACCAGCCTGTTGAGCCATCTGTATGAAGAGTGTATTTGTGAAGCAGGATGCATTAAAGTGGAATAGTTTCCGAAACATTTCTGTTTGTGTGTACTCTATAATTTCCGCCCTGCGAGTCGATAAACTTTTGAACGCTTTGCCAAGATTAAGTGCCTGACAGCCGACGCTTAAGGAAGGTCACTTGTCTTGTTCTCTGCAACAGGCAATCTGTCTGTCAGGAGGAGTGTGTCCTGTTGCAGTTTCACGGAGTAACGCACTGAAGCCTTTCATGCACACTTGCTGTATTTACCATCAGTTCAGTATTTGTAAAAGCCCCTATTATTAAAAAAAATGTGATTGGCTGTCAGTTAGTGGGATAGTATGATTCAAATTGTTTGATCAAGCAGCTGAAGAACACCGGTCCTCTTACATTATCGCCTCTGATTGGTCTTAAATGTCAGAAATGAGTACACTTTTCATTATGATTCTTCTCCTCACATGTTCCTCCAGCTGCAGACGCCATGTAGCAATCAGCTTGTACTTCCATTACTGTTTGCTCTGTGCTGCTGTATTTAAAGGCAGTTTGACAGCTTTTCCAAATGTGCCAAATTCCTTTTTATTTGCAGTTTTTTTTTATTTTTTTCATTTTCAATTTTAAAGTTATTGCACAAAAGGCTGTATGTGAAGCCAACAACTGTAAATATTGTCTTAAGCTAAGTAGAGGCACATGGCTGTTTTTTATGAGTTAACAGAGCAGTGTCTGACCTGCATGAAATGCTGGTTGTGGATCCAGTCAGAGATGCTGTTCAGTCACCAATTTATGCTAATTCACACCAAACATGGACTTTTATCAGGTTGCTGAAGAAGTGAGTGGTTTTGAGTGTGTGTGTGCGTGTGTGTGTGTGTTTTAAAAGTTGTTAATCTGATGGTGCTCATTGTTCAAATACAGAGAGCCTGGAGGCCAATGGCTCTGCCCATTCAGACGATCCCCCAGACCCACCCATCCATTAGCCCCCCACCCACAACCCTGTTTTTTGGGGGGAGGGTTTTGTGTGTGTTTCTGCCCCCTCCACACTCACACCCTCACCCAAACTTTAGGGACATCTGTTACGAGGAGTGGGGCATTAGGGGTGAGCTTCAGGGGAAGAGAAAAGAGGAGAAGGCGAACAAGTGTGTGGGGAGGTGGACTCAGCTGCCTCGAGGGGGTGGGAGGTGAGAGATGGGGGTCGCAAAGAAACATGTGTATGCTGGGTAGTGGGGGTTGTTGTGAAAAGGATAGAAAAAAAGGGGAAGTGGTGTAGTTAAAGAGGAGCGGGCAGATAATTGATGGATGGAAGTAATTGTGTGTAATTCCAGCAAGGAAACATGGGCCTCTGGAAAGGAGAGAGAGAGAGAGAGAGGGGGAAAAAAAGGAGAAACCAGTGAATAGAGGCAGGGAGAGGAGGGGGATAAAGAGAGGAGAGAGAATAAAGAAACATGGGGAGTGTGTGAGAGAAATAAAAGACTTTGGAGGTAGAGAGAGAGAGAGAGAGAGAGATGAGGAGAGAGCGCAGAGGGGTACAGGGAGGAGAGGAGACTGGAAGAGGGAAGCAAAAGAGGAGGAGGAGGAGGAGGAGGAGGAAAGGGAGGGGCCCTGCTGTTCTGTTGCATCACTCAGCGTTAGCCGGGGTTAAGAAGGAGTAACTACCTGCCTGTCAGGCTGATTGTTCATCCCTATGCATCAGGGGATATGCGTCCCGGTTTATGAGAGATGGCGCAGATTCACTATGTGGGCCACTTAACCACAGAAAATGGCTGCCTGTGCATCTATGGGAAAATAAGCAGCGCTGCCAGTTGAGCTTTCTGAGCCGGTGATGGTTGTACTACAAGACGCTCGCTGTCACACTGCTTTAAGAGTTCATTTACATCGTACTGCCTCTGTTTGCAGCTTGGCTCACTGTAATAATTTATTTTGTATTAATAATTTCCCCAGCACAACAAAACCGCTCCATCCAAAAGCCCAATAATAAGACCTCCTCAGTAATTGCAACTCCAGCAGCCTTTTCAAACAGCACACTGCCTCATCTTTCAGTGAAATGGAAACAAAGACTGTGTGCTTCAGTCCGGATACACAAATTACAGCGTACCAGTGGCGCGTAAAAGAGAAAGAAGACAGAGAGAAGGCACCAGCGGCAAAATGCATTGAATTTCCCCTCACTTTCTCACTGTGCATCACAAGCTTGTCTCCCGGACAGGGAAGAAAGGTTTGTCAAGCGCATCACGGTGGAGAGAGTAAAACCTTCCCCAGCCCCCAGGAAGATAGAAGGTGACATTTGTATGTAAATGGAGACAGGCCTTCTCCACTGTATTCAAGCTGACAGGGAACAGAGTGGGCAACCTGTCGTTTCTTTGTTATAGAAGTTGAAGATTTAGATGTCTCTCTGACATTTGATTTTAGGGGCAAAAGATGAATGTAAAAATGCTGCTTTATGGTATGTGGTTGTGTGTGTCCAAAGAAATTGTTTGTATAATTACCTACATGCATGCACACAACAAAAGGTTCTGTGACCTTTAACTAAATTTTTTGTACGTGCAGCATGTAAGAAAAATTGTTTGAGTAGCTGCTCCACCTCTGCTCATGTACTTCACTGGCTGCACCATGTGTAAGGGCAACTTGTAACTGTTGTGCACTTGCCACACTGCTGCAAGAAATAGGCCAGTCTTCTGTTTAGAGTTTTTACGTGAGCTGTGTTACGCTCTTTTACACAAAAATGTGTCAAGGGTTGTTGATTTTTAGTTTTAGTTTTTTGGAGGGGAGTTAAGATCAGCTTATTAGCAGCTTGGTTTTGAGAATTTCCATTATTACTTGTTGTTTCAAGTTACATGCATCCTTTGATAAGCAGAATTTAGTTTTTGTTCTGAAGTAATGACCAACACCTCATAGTCGTTGTCAGGGTGCTACCATGTGGTTATGGGGCATGTTTTTTTGTCACAGTCTGTCTGTCTGTCTGTCTAGGTTTAGCAGATTCCAGATAATTTAGGGCAGAAGAAGAATAAAAGTAATCCGGGTGATTCCAGCAGGGCAGGGCTCCTGCACCTGCGGTGGCTGGACCCCTAATTAACTCTCGAGTCTCAGTGTCAGAGAAGATAATCCTGATTAAAAAGCGATGGAGGCTTGGGGAAGAATGACAACATAGTAATCAAAACTACCAGCCATGGTTGGGGAGATTAGCACTGCCAGAGGGTGGGGGGCTACCCCCTTGCTGCTGTCACCCTTTTGTTTATGGATCAGAATAATGGTTTTGGAGATTCTCCAACTGGTTTTTGTAGTAGGGGAAAACTGTCTTGCACACTAAACCCTTTATATATTTTTCTGCATTTTCGTCAGAGGGTTTTAGCAGTTGGCAACAGAAGAAGAGCAGCTGATGCTAAAGTCATTTACAAATTTTCCATCATTTTCAATGTTAAGGTACGAGAAATTCATCACCTTTACGTCTTGCGAGATATAAGGACTTACTACAATATTGTTATTTAATTTGGCTGTAACGATGTTTGACCAGGTGGTCACTATACAGTAGGACAGCTTATTTGGCGTCTCAGACGAGTTTTTTGAAGTGGTTTGTCAACTGGGTCATCATAGAGACTCATCAACCCCCTGCTGTGAGAAGGTCACGGCTGCCCAGTTTAATCGACATCCCAAGTTCCCAGAATGAACTGGGATGTCCCAGTTGGTATAAAGCATGGTTGACACTTGGAAGATTTTTTTTTATTACAAGCGGTAGAACAAGTGGATGTGAGGACTAAGACAGAAACCAATTAAGCAACACTTACTGGGTGTCTCGCTGTTGAGATATTGTTTGTAACTACGCAGTCTTCATCAACAGCTGCAAATCCTGTGAGAATGTCTTATGTGCTGTACCACTACTCGCACAGTCTAAGAGTGTTGTTTAAATCCCTCCAGCATAAAGTGTAAAATGTAAGCAGTCACCTGTTAGTTTATCTGTTGAACGAGGGAATTGGGCAAGCAGACTCGGAGCAAAGTAGATGGATTTTTTAAAGGGAAATAAATAAGGCTGTTATCAAAGTCTCTATTTGCCGCCGATACGGGAAGATAGAGTTGACACAGAGAGAAGTGGGGAGCCAGCGCTGCTCTGATTATGCTTGTATCCTGATGCCACCAAGTGGGAACTAGACGAGAAATGCACTTCAGAGATAGTAAGACATCATATATCCCCAGATGAAGACAGCAGGAATAGTGTCAGAAAACAGAAATAGAATCTTACTTGACCAAACCGAACACAGTTGTGAAATGCCCTGGATAATTTAATCCGACTGCATCATCTCGGAAAAAACAGGATATCTTGTGGTAAGAGTTACAGTAACATTTTAATGTTTGATCCCAGTGAGTGTCCTTCAGCGAAAAGCACCATCTGGAGTATTTTCATGCTAATGATATGTGTCAGCTACAAAGCTAAAATCTGAGTGCAGAGCTAGACATTTGAAGCCAGGCAAGGATGCTCTCTGTCCAAAGCTGTTACTCAGTTTTTTAGCTTAAGGGACGGTTGGAGGTATCTGGAGAGAAATCCATCTTCCCCTCCAAGAGGGCCCCTATGACGTGTGTCACCGTACAGCCCCCAATCAACAGCCCCCCAGTCTAAAGCCTCAACACAGCGGAGGTAGGGCTAAAAACATGAGGACAGAAGGAAAGACAAAAGACGGTTTGGCATTGAAATGAGGGTTGCTGTTTACGGCCCCAGCACACTTGCCCTTGGGTTGGTGTAGTGCAAAACGAGGAAGAGTCGGAAACAATGAAAACAGAAAGGACAGTGAGAGAGTTGGAAGACATGGCTGAGAGAGAGAGACAGAGGAGGAGAAGAGCAGGCAGGGGGGGCAATGGAGACTGGAGCTTAGAAACAGGAGGTGGATGGAAAGCAGAGGGTCTCCCATTTTCATGGAGATAAAGGAGTGCTAATGAATTTGAACCAGTGCCCTCCAGGGATATACCATAAGGGCAGGACTAGGAAGGAGCAGATTGGGGTTTAGTGGCTTTTTAAACTACCGCCAAACTGTCTTTTAGACGCACAGGGGTGCTCCCAATTCTGCAATCACTAAGATGGCTGTTGCCCCGCTTGCCAACTGCCGCGAGTGAGGCCTGTGCCAGGGCTCGGAGAGGATTTGATGCCAGAGGAGATATGCCTTACTGACCAGGCTAGAATCGCTTTCAGCCAACGAGATCATTTATCCGTCCATCTAATTTAGTTTTAGTTACCTCATTTGCACTGCACTGGGTGTGCTCATCTGCTGATTGTAACAGTGTGAGGTATAATTTCGTAAAGTGTAATTTGGACCTTTGTGACTCAGTGGTGCAAAATGATACCAACTTACAGGTTGAGGAGATCATTTATTCTGTTGTACATTGAGTAGACTGAGGCACATATGTTCTCATTCTAAATGAGATGCATTCCTAGTGATTTAAATGCGTAGGAACAGTGTCTACCAAATGACAGATTTTATGTTGCATATGTATGCAGCTTTTGCAAATAACCACATCAGTTCTGCTTCATACAATGATTGAGGCCTTGGTCAACCGCAAAGCTAATGTTTAGCATTGTTTCTGGAACACCAAGGATTTTGAGTTTCCCTAGAGCCTGCGCCAGCATACCTTATCTATCATTTTTACAATGTGTTGTTTTACAACGCAGAGAGACCAACCGCTGCCTGTGGCATCCACCCCCATGTGGAGGTAATGGTTCGGCCCCCAGGCTGTGAGCCTAGCCAGTTAATAATGAAGCAGGCCCCTCCATTGTAAATCACAGAGGGGTCTTGTTTGGCTGACGCCTTTGGGAGAATTGCATGGGAATGGCATGTGTTATGAAAGGCAGCCTGGCTTTAGTAGAGGCAGATACTCACAGAAAGAAAGAAAGCGGCTTTGTACATGATGGATGGTGGCCTTTGCTTCTGTTTGTGTCATGTGGGGTCTGACTATTAAAAGGGGACTGAGGAGATGAGACATGAGCTGGTGTGTCATATTTACGACGGGTCAAAGGGAGTTTGTTATGTTTTATTTTTCTGGGGTAAAGGCATTGTCATCCAACGTGGGACTCGGTTGAAAAACTTTCTGGCCTCTTCCAAGTTGGCTCCAAAGACGGGGTTTTGAACTTTCTTCCGCTAAAGCTGGTTGGGAATAAAACACATGCTTCTTGAAGAGTGCTAACATGTTGGATGATGTTACAAATTACATTTTAGGAATTTAGCTGAAATGCTTATCAGTGACTAAAATTGAAATAGTCCAAAAATAAACAATTCTCACCAAAAGAAGCCAGTAAATAAGAAGGGCAAGAATCAGAGCAACATGGGTTTAAGAATATAACTTGTATTTCTTGAGAGTTATCACGATGTGGTGGGGAACGAAATAGGTGCTGAGAAGCGAGGTGTGAAGGTGAGTTTTTCTGCATGCAATAAGCAGTAACTTTAACCTATTTGGATGAAATTTCAAGTGTAACAATTTCACTAAAATGCCTCTTGCACACTGACAGCCAACCTTAAGCCTCTGAGGCAGAGTGGAGTTGAACATATTATGTTTAAAAAAAGAAGCCAGGAGGAACCTTGAGGAACCTGGGCCGTTCTTTGAAGTCAGCTATTTTGCTTCAGTTCAAGTGCGTCACTCACTTCAAAGCGGGAATTTCACACAAAAATGCACTGATTTTTCCTCCCTCCTCTTCTTTGTGTGGAATTTACAGCACATAACACGGGTCTGGGGAGACTTTGTCAGTGGGTATCTGTAACCTAAGATGACTCTGTCTATGTGTACCTCAGTGAGGGTGTTTTTGTGCCTCTGAAAGGTTGCCGGGCCTGCAAAGCTCTGTGTGTGATCTGTTGTGTATCCACATAAAGAGCCCTGCAGATGATGCTCGATGGTGGTCTGTGGCTTCGCTTTTGTTAACTAGATGGAATCCAGAGAAGTCAGCCGCTTGTGGAGTCATGGCTAGATAAGTTTGACCCCTGTGGTTTTTGCTTTAAGCCAAGGATTTGAATGTGGTTGGTGAGTAAGACTCTTCACTAGTCGAGGTTGGCAGCCAGTAACCATATCTGTTGCAAATTCACATTCCAAGTCTGTGAAAACCTAGTCTGCACATGATACAACACAACTTCCTGTGCGCTAATGACTTTGTCAATGAGACTGAAATCATGCATGTTGAAAAATGGCTGGCCTACCATGGGAAATGAGCTTTTGCTCGTGTGCACTGAGTTTAGTCGCATTGGTATACAGAGGTTTTAGTGGTTATTAGCCCGTTCAAGCACCTTTAATTTTTTCTGCCGTGATCGTAATTGAAACCTCTACTTGATGCTTTCCACTTAAATGAAGCAAGTAGTGGCACACAAGCTTGTAAACAGATGAGAGTGTCCTCCCCACTATCTGCAGCAGTGCTGGGTGTGTGTATGTGCGTGTGTGTGTTCACACATATTATGCACACTGAACTGTCTGCACGCGTCTGTATTAGTTTGTGATTGTCCTGTAATTTGTAACAGCAAACATCTGTGCGTGTGAAATTATGTGTACAATTTACAGCTGCCACCTTGAGCATGTGTGTGTGTGTGTGCGTGATTGTGTGCATGTGTGTTTAGCTGGGCAGTGAGATTTTTTTCCCTTTACGAACACAAGTGGTGAACAATGAACAACAGACGGGGGTCAGAGAGTGGAGAAATAGTTTGGGGCGACCCATCCATCGGCTTCCCGTGTAGTCTCACATGTGATTCCCTCTCAGCCCTTCAGCCCCCCCATATTCACTGACCTCCACTAAGCCCACCCAGCTGCACACCCCCACATAAGTCTTATTCTGAAGGTGACTTTGGCTTTAGTCCTCTTGGCTGTAATTTACCTGCTGGCCAAACAACACTGTAATTGACTCTGAAATAACAAACAGGGGAACCCATTGCCCTTCAAAAACCACAATTTGAAGTCGTTCTTTTGTTCATTTTTGACAATGCAAATTGGATCTGATATGCTTAAGATGTTTTCAAGAGTTCAAATTTTTGCCCAACAGCAAGCACTGCGCTTTAATGTAAACCCCCCTCCTGTGAAACCAATTTGCACTTTGGCTTTGAACAGCAGCCAAATGCATGAGATATTTTTACTCCGAGTGATCCTGCTTGATCTGAGTCGGTGTACGTTGTTGGCCAAGGCGATTGCATGCACTTGACCTGTTGTCGCGGGCGGCGTGGGCACACAGCACTGGGTGCTGAGACAGTAGGGAGGGATCAAGTGAGGGAGGGAGGAGAATGCAGAGATATGTGTGTGTGTGTATGTGTGCATCTGCTTTAACAGCGGGGTCTTTTTCTACAAGGAACGAGAGAGATGAAGGCAGGGAGTAGGAGGAAGAGGTGGAGGAGGAGGAGTGGTGGATGCGAGGAATCCTCTGAGACCAAGTCTGCCAGTCCTGTCGGGGAGAAGACTGGAGAGGGAGGAAGAAAGCGCATGAAAACAAGATGGAAGGGAAGCATGTGAGCGAGAAAAGAGAGAAAAAGCAAATTAAAAAGCACGAAATAGAAAATTAGAAATTGACAAAGAAACATCATTACAGGTATGGAGCGCCGTTAGCCACAAAAATAACTACTACTTCTAGTTTGACGAATCTAATATTTTGACCTCATCATTTGATGTGGGCCTCATCAGACTTTAATGATGCTCCACTTTGCTGGTGGGCATTTGTGCACCACTCTCAGATGAGCATGTCAGCGTATTGCAGAGTAGGGCGTTAGAAGGACATGGCCGGATACCCCACAAGAAAAGCCATCCCCCCTTCTTTCCTTCCCCTTGTCATCCCGTCCTTTTCCCTCCCTAACCACTGAGGGATGAAACAATGTGAGTGAAAAAGCTCAACAGATGTAATCTTCTCTTATAGCTTATTCAATGACGAAGTCTTTCCCCCTCATTTCAGGCCTAATGTATTACATCCAGCCATTCTTACTGTGGCGCCCCCTCTTATTGCTCGCTGCGTGTGCCGCGATTGCAGTTGCTGCCTTTGGATGACTTTTAAGGGGGCTGAAAATGGGCTAAAGGCCGCAGATGGATTCAGTATCAGCTGATAAAAGCGACAGGTGATCCGCAGTGCTACATGCAGTTGAGGCAAAATTTGATTTCTCCCTGCCTGCTTCTGATTCAGAGGTTGCCTTTGGACTATTACCATCCTGTTTGATTCTGTTTGAACTCCTCTCTCAAGTAAACATGGCAACATGGTGCAGTATCATTTTACTTGTCAGGACATGTTTTTTTATCATTTTCTAGGGTGATGTCATGCCAGGTTGTAGTGTTGTTGACACCAGGTGAATTATCTCCCCCTCTGCTTTCATCTTTTAGCAGCACCCGACTCATCACCTGACACTCCACAAGCAAACAGATGACACCCCTTGATGTTAACTTTGGTTCTTTCATTCCTGCCAGCAAATGTCAGCCCAGCTTTCATTTGACATGATGCACCACCGCCGAGCTCCTTCTCCCCCCCCTCCTTTCTCCTCCTTCAAATTAGCCTGTTATGGTTACTTTCAAGCTAAGCATGATGGGTAATGTAGTTTGCACATCCTCGCCGTTCTTATCACTTCCAGCGTTGACGATCCCTAGCGGGACTCTGGCAGTGAGTGTCACCTGACGCTGTCATCTTGTCCTTCACACGTCAGCTCAGATTTCATGGCAGGCCGCAGTTTTGACAAACAGGGACTTCACACTGTCGAAGCAGTCGGCCTCTCAGAGAAGACCATTGATTGGATTAGCTTCGTGACATTGCTCTTGATGTCTTTGGGAAGAAGATGGAATCCTTTTGAAGACGCACAGTGCAAACAGCTGTTGACAATTTCAGGGTTATTTGCGACAGGAATGTTGTTGCTCTATGGTGTGGCGGCATCTTCTGACGCCAACTTTGCTATATTCACACCCTCACCCCCTTTAACTCGCTACATCTCAAAAAGGCTTGTGGCTCTCCGCAGGATTGTAGAAGCATTCAAGAAAACTCATCTCGCTTGCCACTCCCACTGGTCATGTGGGGATGTTGTTTTCGATTTTGGTAACCCAGTTGTCGCGTCGAGGCTTCAACCACTGTCACATGGACTTCAGATGTAGGTCTTGAAGCAGACTGATTATATGGGTTGTAAGCCTGTGTGAGTCAAGACTGGATGATGGCTGGGACCAGACTAAAGCGATACAGGAAGGTTTTCTGTTCTATTCAGAGCTGTGGGTATCTAAACTTGGGCACACTCAAATCCCACACAACGTAAAGCACTCTGCATATAGTTTCTTCACGACTGCATACAGTCTGACAGCTATTGTTATGCTTAGTCCTCTTGGGCTGCGGTATTATTCCCACAGTGTGAAAGATTCCTGTCTGCATTTCTTTTATTTAGACAGGGAGATTTGCAGAGGATACACACTGTTTTAAGCACAGTCTGACTTGTTTTATCCAGTTTCACATTTTACCTCCTGGGATCTGCCTGTTGGATATATTGATGTTTTTTTTTTTTTCTAAGAGAAAATATATTTTCGTAGCTTTTACATGAGGGCAGCAAAGAAAAAGTCACATTGGAATAGAGAGAGAGAGAGAGAAGAGCTGGACAAAAGAAAAACCCTTGCAAGATGTGCAAACCAGAGGTGAAATGTTGTTGAAATACCACCTGCTGGTAGACGACTATACATTTTTTTTTCTTGTATTTCATTGTTGCTTCTGCACATTCTGTGTTTACTTATCATTTATTGATCCCTTAATTCGTGCACTGCTCCTTTTCTGCCATCCACTTTGCTGCTGTCACACCAAATTCCCCTGTCGTGGGACTAATAAAGGATTTTTTTTTTTAATCTTGTAAGGGGAGGGAATTAACATTTCAACATTAAATCTTAAGACCTTTACACACCGGGAGCGTAACGAATAAACCACAGGAAAATGCAAATTGTTTGGACGCGAAATGTTCAGATCAAAACTCTTCACACCGGCAGTGACACGAATTTGGTGCATTTGTTCGCAGTGTGAATGTTCAGAAAAACTGACCTCAATCCTAAAAATAAAAGGCTGCTGCTTTGCAGCGTGATATTCGCATACTGTGTGAAAATACTCATGGCCAGTCAGCAATTCGAAAAAAAAAAATTCATGCTAATTATTTCCACGAAAAAAATGCATCCGTTGTGTGAGGGCCTTTAAGGTAAACACCCAAAACTACTTTAGTGGGTTAAAAACTTTATGTCGTCACTTCATTAACTGTGTCTGTACTCGGTGAAATAGGAGGATTATGATGCTGCCGCTTGACATTTTCTGGAATAATATATATTATGGCTGTTAACGTTACCTCTGCCTGCGTCCGCGTGTGTCATTTGAGTTTCTTCACTAACTATGACAGGCTCATTAACTAGCGTAATCGAGTAAGTTTTATGCCTGTTGAAAGCTTCTCTTACTGTCTTAACTTGTAAAAATGGTCTACAAAAAGTTTACTCGCTACTTTTATACATGTTCACTCTGAGTGGAGTGCAGCTGCCGGTGACTGTGCCAGAGGGAGCAGGGCCGACCCTACTGTAGTGTGCAGGTCATGTTAAATAAAAAGCACGTTAATGTAACTGCTTTGGGTCAATTTTAAATGTAAACCTAAGTATTTTTAATAACGCACCAGGTTT
>JAPXVT010000023.1:15446345-15463868 GCA_029823135.1 Acanthurus reversus
TGCCTCATCTTATGAAAATTAAAAAAAGAAAAAAAAAGAAAATCTATTAAATTACACAGAAGCATATGTCCCATAAAGGGTAAAGAGCACCAAAAAATGAAATAAATATAGACAGACTACAGTCTTACAATAGACACACTTATTTATTTGACATTTTACAATACGCAAGACAGTTGTCACTCCTGAGTTTGCCATTTTGGCCATTTATTAAAAGAAATTGAAACCCAGCACTGTAGCCCATTTCATTCCCTCAGGATACCAGAGTCTCTAACACTAAAACATACTAGGTTACATTAGCGTTATTGTAGGCCTATACTGAATTTGTACGGAGAGACTTTACATACATTCCCACTTAATGCAATTCCCATGCAGCTTTGGGCATTCTGAATAATCTAAAGATGTGTGTTGTAATAATAACATTATGGTTTTTTTACTACTGTACCTTTAAAATGTAGGCTACCATGAAAAAGACTGGGCTAAGATCACAATGTAGGATTATTAGAGGGTTGTGTACAGCCCGTACTTTAAAGTAGATGTAATGGTTCAAAATCATGTTAACATGCATCATATTTTTGTAACCTGTACAGCAGGGCACCAAAAAAACTGTCATATTAGAATATGATAAACAAAAAGAGTAAACTCTAGACATTAACAGTTAACTGCAGACAGACACGGTGGAACACTCGTAGCACTCTCCCGCAGTCTGATGTTAACTGTTTTACTAAAAGGCACTTAAGCTGTATAGATGGTAAAGTCATGATTACTGGCTCCTTGCATGTAAATCAACCCATCCTATACTTGCTTCTCCCTTTCATACACCAGAGTTGTCAATTCCATCACATTTGATACGAAAACTTGCAAATTAACTCAGAAAAATAGCATGTATGCACACAATGTCATTAAAGTTTAATTTCAACCAATGAAAATTGTCAAATACAAAATAAAATCTGAAGAGTTCTACAAGATTTTTCGACAAAAGAGCAGAGAATGCGCCACATGAATCAAGGCGCTTGCTGCCAGGGAGATATAAAGTTATATTTTGTTTCAACCCATAACAGCTTTAAGGGTCAAAGAAAGAAAACTGCTTCAGTGTAGAGGCCTTTGTATCCTTTTAATGTCATCTTATGTTCCTATAAAAATGCCAGAAAATGTGCAGCTTGATGTTGAATTCTGGATATATTTGTTTTGAGTTTTTTATACCCTGCAGTCATAATGTTTTAATTTGGCTCCAGCCCCCCCGGTTGTGAAATTTCCGTGGCCTGCTGCCGCGTAAACAAAACACATTTAGCATAATTGCACCTTTGGTGTAGGCCTTCCTTCAAGGCAAGGTATTGATTTTCTCTCTCCCTCTGTCTCTCTCCCGCTCTGCGCTTTGTTTTTCTTCTCCTCAGCTTTATTTTCCCTTTGCATTCCTTAACCACAGCTCGCTCACTCTCTCTCCTCCCTTTCTCTCCGTGTCCCCTGCCCTCCCCCATCTCGCGCTCTCCCTCTCATGGA
The DNA here is from genome assembly GCA_029823135.1 of Acanthurus reversus. Classification (NCBI taxonomy): domain Eukaryota; kingdom Metazoa; phylum Chordata; class Actinopteri; order Acanthuriformes; family Acanthuridae; genus Acanthurus; species Acanthurus reversus. The sequence goes on from JAPXVT010000023.1 coordinate 15,447,843, forward strand.
TGGCGCCTAAGTAGAAATATGGTAACAAGAATGCAATTCGACTACAGTAGCCAAAATAATATTCACCTTAATGACACAGAAAGCCCGGCTGCCAAACAGTCGATCTCTCAGTTTCACGTTGAAGTTTCCATTGCTGAATCCGGGGCTGCTCTCAGTACAGGAAGCGGAGAGATCATGCTAAAAAAAAAAAAAAAAAACACTTGTAGCTGTGATTTATCGTGTTTATTTGTTAAAGGATGCATAGCAGCTCTGCAGCATGTGGGAGGGATCCTGCAGACGGTTTCCTCTCTGAAGTTAGAGACGAGTGCAGTGGAGCCGTGCATGACAACATGAAGACACACGCAGTTCCTGAACACGCAAATTTTAATATTAGAAGATACAATACTTTAGCTTACACATTTCAATTGTAATGTTTGTTAGGACATCCGTGTTTAAAGTCATATGTATGCACCAATAGAACGGAAGAGATGTGATAAAATACGGACTGAACAATTTCAAAATCAACATATCAGCTAAAAGTATAAAACGTATCCTCACCTGGCAACCCGCTGTGTTTTCTTTTCACCCGCAGGTCAAAGACCTGCTGTGCCTCTTGCTTCCTCCCCCACCTCACCGGCTGCTATCTCGCCGTCTTATCATTCCTAAATGATCCGATAACTTCTCCCCTCTTTAATTAACAAGCAGCGTTGAGTCCAGAACATCTCTGACGCTTTTTAGCTGATCAAAGAGCAGGGGATCGGTGGCCATTACCATCTATTTCTCATCTCACGTCCTTTTCCAGCTCTTACTGGATAACTCTCAAACTGTTCTGTCTGTCTCTCTCTCCTCTGTGGGAAATGTACAAAAATACACTTTCCAACTTGTTTCATTCTTTCTTTTCTCAATTTCATAGTCCAAATGTAGTGAAAACATCTCTTAACTTTTGTGAATTGAAAAAGAATATCAAATAGAAGCAAGGAAGGACTTTTTTATGCTGTTGCAGGATGAAAGCTTATTGTGGAATTTAATAGAAAAGTCAGGGAATTTTACATCAGGCCCAGTGTTGCAATAACTTTTGGCAAACAGTTAATTCACCTAATTTTCAAATGTAGCTTTAATCTCAACTGGTATTGCTCTTTTCTGTTAAATTTCAAGGTTTGAAAGAGACCTATTCCATTGATGGCCTCTTTACTGATTTCCACATAGCACCTGTCATTGCCATACCTCTTGAATGTACAGTGGACCTTGAGTGGTGCCGGTGGACATCAAATAGTGGTTGTCATCTCTTTTGTGAAAATTTTCAGTCTCTTTGGATTTTTTATGCACAAAGAGAGAGAGAGAGGATGTTGGTGGATATGAAATGGCTGTGTGCTGTGCATGCGCTTGTGTTGATTTTTCAGGGAGTCTCTGTGTCAATTTTCATCTTTTTCTCTCCGTTCCACTGTGAATCTAAATTTGAATTCAAACGGTCGTATTGGGCCAACATGCCAAAAAAGATTTCCGATGTAACAGAAGCCACTTTCCCTCTTTGTCTCACTCTTTCAGTCTTCTCCATGAGGGGGAAAAAATATTGATCAGTCCAAAAGACACGAAAAATATCTGCATGTCTATGATATCAATACAGAGTATTTTTTTCTAACAGTTTTGTCTTCATTTTTAAGTATCTGTTAAAAACAATATAGATCTAATTTGATATCAGCATTTGTGAAACACAGAAATCCCTTCAGAATAATTGCATAAAGTCAAACAAAAACAGGGAATTGAACATGTCATACAGAAAAAAAAAACACATTGAAGTGACCTCCTCTCTTTTTCATTTCTCGTCCACCTTGTGTGCTTGTCTGTGTGTGTGTGTGTGTGTGTGTGTGTGTGTGTGTCCTCTGTGCTGCCTTTTGGGCTTCCTACGCCAACTGCTACTCAAGATCCTCTGCCTTGTCTAACCAAGACACATATCCCCAACTAATACAACAAATGTTATCCCCATGTCTGTAAGTGTTGCCGCGGTGACCGATTAACCAACTAATAAGCTTGTGACACCACCGATAATTGCCGGTCCTCAGGCTTTCTACATAAAAAAACAACACTTGCACAACATACATGCACTCGACCCCGGTTAACGTCAGTGCATCCTCCTCTTGACCTACCATCACCTCAGTCTTAGCACGGAGGAGCCGCGATGCACAACAGTAAATGTTTGTTTTTTTGATTAGCTATTGTTTGATATTATTGTTTTTGGAATTGTTTCTGAAAGAGGCTCAGTTGTGTTAAAGAGCATTGTAGTATTGGCTCGTTGATATATCGGAGCCTCGGGCTCTGCTGCTTTTACATTACATACGCTGCATATCTTTTTTGTTTAAGTTGAACAGCTGAACTTTAACTGACTTGTCTAAGAGGATTGTTGTTAGACTGTAAGTTCTGTGCAGTGTTAATATTAATGCAAACTGCACATTTCCTACAGCTGCAGTTTCACATTAAAAGCATTTAACAGCATGTCTCGTGCTGTAAAAAACATGATGTAAAATTGTTGTACATGTTTTCACGTAAAGCCTCTAGATGGTTGACCACACGTCAGTGAAGTCCATGTGAACAAGCAGTTACATGTACACGCTGCCATTCATCCCCCCTTTGTTCGAATGGACACTTGAAACCTCGAAATGTCAGTGCACATGTAATGTTTTGCTGTCAAGTGTATTGACATGCATAAGACATGCTTACAAGAACACACATGGATACACACCGTGCACGGTCTAGTGAGTTCATGCACTGTGCATACTCCAAGTGTTGTACTGTACTTTTCTATAAATAAAGTTATGTGCATACAGCAGCATGATATGAGTGTGTGTTTCTGTGTGTGTGTGTGTGTTTCTGTGTGTGTGTGTGTGTGAGAGAGAGAGAGAGACAAAAAAAAAGAAAGAGAAAGGCAGTCAGGAAGTTATTGAGGGCCCCTCAAGTTTGGTGGAATGCAGAGTGGGGGGATGGTTGAAAGAGGTTTTCTCTGACAGAGAGGGGGAGTGAGAGAGACTTGGAGAGTGGGGTGTGGCTCTCCAAATTTGAGGACTCGCGCACACACACACACACACACTCTACAAGCTACTATGTTTTTACAGTATGAATAGTCTCCCACAGATGTTCACTGTTTATATGGCCTTCATCAGCTCTGATTCAACCCTCCCTCTGAGCAGCTGCGCCAAGTACACACACACTAACAGACTGGAACTTGCTATTTTTAGTCCCAGCCTTGGGTGATGAGGAAGCTAAGAGTGCAGCAACAGGCAGAATTTAGTCTTTTCTTGGAAAAAAAAAAAAGCTTTTGCTCTTTTCTCTGTTACTAACTAACACCTTCCCCTCCTTCGTTTACCCTGCCCATCTGATTATAATATTCATCCCGTAAGCCGAGAGAGGAAGGGGATCCAGAATGAGGCCCGAGCTCTTCCTCACCTGCTGTGGGGAACACAGGCAACAAAAAAAAAGAAACTTACTAATCAGCATTCTTTTCCACAACACAGTCTCCAAAAGTGACACTGGCTTTACTGCTGCTGTCTTCTATATTGTTCAACTGTAGTGGTTTTATCCTCAGTAGAAACTAGTTGGCAGTGACAGAGAGAGCAGAGGATTCAATCTGTATGTATATATTTTTGAAGGCTGATGCACAAATCAGTGTCTTTGACTCTAAAATCCAGCCACTCTGCACTGAATCAGCAGATTGTGAAGATAAATGCAGCAGTACGTGATACGATATCCACCCAACTTTGTCTGCTGTTGCATCAAAGTCCTTGACTAGTGGGGTCACTCTACCTGATTTACAAGACCAAAAGAAACAAGAAAAAGGTGCAGAACCAAAATGTTGCCATTGAAAGCAACTGCAGCTTTATAGAGTGATGCCAAAATGCATAGACAGTTACTCAACGATAGACTGTGACATCAGGAGTAGTGCAGAAATAATTTGCAGGAAAAAGAGAGAAAGAGAATGTGATAGATGTGCTACCTGTCAGTACACGTCGCACTTAACAGTGACCCAAATCATCCAGTCAAGTCTAGAATACTGAATTGGATAACGTGAAGACAATTTGTCTCATATCGTAAAAACCTTTTAAAAATCGCAGCACACAGAGTAACCACAACTTGCAACTAAAAAACAGAATACAGAATGACCACCATCAGATCCTTTGGCTTGTTTGCCAGGGATGTACTATTTCCACTTGTGTCCAGATGTTAAGAACTAAACCAATAAAGAAATGTGTTTGTTCTGCCGTGTTTGAATTTCAAAGAGACTCAGATGGGTACTAATCAGAGGGGGGTTAGTTAAAATTGATTTTTAGCTGAGTAAAAGCAGATGCATAAGAGCTGAGAGGAGGGTACAGGCGCGCGCGTACACACACACACACACACACACAAACACAGTAACGTCAGCAAGAATATTCCAGCATGTATGCGCAATCACACACACCTACACTCACCCAGACTACTCACACACTCTTGCATTCGGGAGGAAGGTTAATTGAAGGTTATAACTGGGGAGCTGAAGACGAGAGGCTTTCACCGGTCACGCCTGTGTATATGTGTGTGAGTGTGTGTGTGTGAGTGAGTGTTGCACCCCCTTTGCTCGCCCTGACCTCCCCACTCCCAATTTCTTCTCTTTTCTTTCTCTCTCTGTCCTCATGCAAAGCCCAGTTTAAATGTGCAGCCATGCAGATACCTACAATCTCATTAATTCAACCCATAGGCTATACTGCAGAGATAGCTCTCTCTCTCTCTCTCTCTCTCTCTCTCTCTCTCTCTCTCTCTCTCCATCTATAATATGCAAACACTTTCTCTAAAAGGTTAATATAATCTGCTGCTGCTGAGGTTAACTATCTGTAGAACCTCGCGAAGAAATGATTGGTCAACACATCACCCTGCTTTGTACTTTTTTTCCTATGTGTCCAGGAATTTATCTGTATACATTATAAGTATGTTACATGGTTTTCTTGTTTATTATTTAAAACATAGATAATGGCACTGGTATTCCATTCCATAAAGCCTACAAGTGACAAGGTTATCACGAAAAAGATCATAGATGAAAGGAAGATCTGGTCAATAAAATTATTTCATTAAAAGCAACTGATGTAATAGCCTAAATGTCAAATGTAATCATTTTTTAATGAAAATGACTGGGCAAAAATAATTTTCTGGCATACAAGGAACTTGAATGATTGTGCGATTTTCAGTTGGCTACCTATCAGAAAATGAGAGACCGAGGTAAGATGGAGCAAATGCCACTAATGAATTCACAGTGAATTGCATTTATTATTCAAACTGCTTGAAAGTTCTCATTTTTCTCTATTTCGGTGGTCTAGCTGATGGCAAAACTGTCCCTCAGTTGGACGACAACAGGTCAGACTTGTAACCAAGGAAAACCGCTCTCAGTCTTCCCCCTCCTTTTTGAGCGATATAATGAATTTCTGTAATCTTCAGTGGGACTGCTCTGTAACTCACGTTGACCTCTGACCTTCTGTAAGCATCAAAAAAAGACAACCATCTAATTACGCAGTCTTTTTTGCATACACTCCTGTTGGAGACAAGAGCATTCGTAGGTGTCAAAACATGGCAGGTATGTTTTTTTTTTTTTTCCATCTCTGGCTTACTGTAGTGTCGTGTTAACTTCTGGTGTAACCATAGAGATACTGGATACACACTGTAAGAACTGTGGAGTTGTTTGCACTGATTATGAAGTGATCTGTATGCGGTGGGGACCCGTTACGTTGAGTATAAAACCCTTTACTGCCTGTTGACAGTTGGCTTTACTTTATAGGAGGCTTTGATGGCTCTGTGTACGTGTGTGTGTGCGTGTGTCTGCAAATGTGCATGTGTATTCACATAATAGAACTTTGTATTCATGTGTTTTCCTGTTGATCCATATATGTGTGTACGTGCATGTGAGTGACATTTGTGCACAGTAGCTCTTTGTGTCAGTGTGTATCAGTCTTTGTGTGCATCCATGCTCCAGTGCGTGTGTGTGCCCTTCTATCGTCACCCTCTCAGGGCGCCCTCTCCCACACACACTCATTAAAATGTCATCCTAAGCAGGGCCATCTATTCTATCTGTGGAATGCAGTAGGCTGGGAGAGAGGAAGGCCGCAGCCATACTGAACTCCCAAAAAACGGAGGGGTTTTGAAGGTACAAGGCATATTTGTCGATGTGTGTGTGTGTTTCTTGTGTTTATCGTCGCACTGACTGATTAAAGCCTGTGGTATGTCTCAATAAACTTATGTCATTATAATCAATTATAAGCTGTAGCCATAAACAGTTAATTTGTGGAGAAGCAAATTAAATGATAACAATTTTGATAATTGGTCATCTGACTGAGCTCTTCAACGTTTTGTGTGACTGTTAATATATGTAAATAACTTCATGTTTGAGCATTAAAGACTTTATAGTTGTGCATTAAGGCTCACGGCATCGAACTACAGCTCTCATATGTAGCTGCTGTGTCTAAAAGAACTGTTAGTAATAAGCTGGGACTGTAGCACTTTGAAAAATGTGTGTGTCGCTCTCACACACACATATATAGAAAACACATTTTCACAAACCCTCTATTACTCAAAGCAGACGTCAGCTTCTAATTTAAAGACTGGGAAACTTACGATTTGTTTTTTCAACTCTTTTCATTTTTTTGCTAAAGATAAAATAAATTAAGTAATTATTGTCGGATTAATAGCTAATATCCCATTTGTATCTTATAACTTCTAATGTATCTTACAGCCCTTTATATTATCACAGGATAAAAACCTGTTTTGAATCAATGGGAGTATTGTAAGGATGTCTAGCATCTACTCTGGGAGATGAAAACTGCAAACTAGGAACAAGCCTTTATAAGTTTATTATTGAATACCACTAAAACACACTTGTAGGATTATTATCATTGGAATACTCTTGTGAAACCATAACCAATAAGAAAAACCTATAAGTAGAAACAGCTGCTTCAAACTCTGCTCAGTACAGGAGATCATTATTTTAAGATTAGAATAGAAACTTCATATCAGAGCTCTCACTTTCTCCTGCCTCCCTCTTCCTCTCTCCCCTCTTCTAACCCTCCTTTTTCCTCCCGTTTCCCCCCGAATGCCTTGATTTCCATGGTAAATAGACAAATGAATAATTAAATCACGATCGATTTGTTTGTTTCGGTCTCAAATGTCAGGGTGTCATTTGATCACTCCCCACCCCTTCACCCAACACCCAGCCCGCCTTCCCACCTCCTCATTACTCCGTGGGACCAAACAACAGGCCTTCCTCTCTTTAACATGGATGAGGAGTAGGATGCCTCCCCATCATCAAAACATTTATTGGAGGAGTCGCAGTTTGAATTCAGCACCGATCTGTCTGTTTCACGATTATTTGCTGTCTGCGTGTGTGTGTGTTTGCTTCTATAGTGTGTCTTTACCCAGCCTGAGGATGCGATTGTGTGTGTGTGTGTGTGTGTGTGTGTACTCCCACCATGAAACTGTTTGCATTATTGTGTGAAGACCAGTCACCATGTTGTTATTTTCTTCTCTTCCCCGGCTCACAGAGAGTAGAGGAAGCCTGGCAGACAGGGGGTGGACGGAGGGAAAAGTAGAACAAACAAGAAAAAAAAAGCAGACAGATGAGTGATGTTAAGATGAGAGGAAGGGGAGAAAGGATGGAAAGCAGCAGGGGAAGTCTGGAAAAACTAAAGAAAACAAGTGATTGTCAAAGGAATTAAGGGGCTGTATGCAGAGCAGGAGAGGAGATTGAATGACAACATTTATAGAAAAATAGGAATAAAACCGAGGAATGTAAACATGACAAGCCTGAGGTGTAGTCGCCGCATTACAGCATCAAACAAAACAACATGTTTGTGGAGAAAATCAAGCACATTACCGGCAGTGCCTGATTAAACTATGAATAAAATATCATTTATTCAAAATATCTCGTGATTGGTTGCTTTCCCAGTATCTTTGTGGGAAAGCGTCTCCGCTGTTTACATCCAGCTGCAGCAAGTATTCACACACACAAGCACAGAAAACTGACTCCTCTTTCAAGCAGATATTAATTAGGTGTTTTCAGTATAATTTAATTTTTGCGGGGCTAAAAGTAGCATTCAGCATATTCTTCCAAAGTTTTCTCTTGTTGTCTTAACCTCTGCTTATTGTGATTCAAAGCTTCAGGAAGTACTTACACGATCTCATTTGTTTGGTTCAATTTTTAGCTTAGGGGACAAGAGAACTACAACAAGTCTTGTCAAATCTTATCGGGTATATTTTTTGTTTTATCAGTGTGGAAAGTGTAGTTACAGTCACTGGATTTTTCTGTGGATGCTAAATTTCTCGGGAGACGTCATCAGTTTGATGAGACATCAAGAGACAAGCAAATGTGCGATGCTTTAATGAAATGAATGTAGTTGAATCTCTGTCAGTCAGCAAGAGTAAGAAAAACACAGATTAATTCATTTGCAAATTTGGCTAATTATTACTTTGAGGCTAAATGCTAGAAAATATTAAATGACTGAGATTGGCTGCTATCCAAACACGGAGAGAAAGAGTGGTTTAAAAAAACACGGCAATGAGTGAAGGAAAGAAGATAATAGGGTGATAAATAAGAGGAGAGAGAGAATGTTTGAGTTTTTGTGTGTGTGTGTTTGTGTGTGTTTGTGTTGGGTGGCACAATAGCCTCAGTGTTATCTGCTGTGGATGACAAGGAAAGAGGGGGCAGCTGGTTCACATTTCCATGGCGTAGGGTGATGGCAGCCAGCTGCACGGCAGTACTGAAGTAGCCTGCCCCTCGCACACAGACACACATACAAACACTCGCACTCACACACACTCACGCACACTCACACTGTCACTTGGATGGAAAATGCTGTGTATTTCTGTTGTTGCTCTGGGTTCATTCATGAATCGACCTGGCTCCGTGCGATGCTGCAATGCCCAGGTGACTGAGGCAGCCTCATGAGACCTTGTTAGTGACAAACACACACAAACACTTGCCATAAACTAAGTCCACGCGCCGACTGGATATCTGGGGCACAGAGCATCCACAAAATGAGACATTCTGCAGCAAAACTCTAAACATAATTTATTTGTGTGAGATAAGTTCCTAAGTTTTACTGTTTGTACCTTTATCGTAGAACTAAAAAAAAATGCACTTTTAAAAGTCTTAACTGGCTTAAGGTGAATACAGCTGGCAACACAAAATACCCATTTTTGTATATTTTGTCTTTTGGCACCCTCTAAGGAATGAGATAATGGTGTAATAACTGACAAACATCATCATCATCATAATCACTATAATCTTGGAGGAATACGTGATCAACACAGTTATTTTTGGTCTTCCCCTTTCTTGTTTGTCTCCTCTTGCTTTTCTTTGTAAACCTTGATCATACTCCCAGTTGGACGCAGATAGCTTTGGACCAATTGGGGTTATTTCACGCACAACATGTGCACGCATTCGATAGCTTTGTTTGTTATATCCAAATGTCATAACAAAAAAGAAAACAGTGTTTGTATCCACAGAATGGAACAAGGAAGGGAAATACAGTTTATATATACAGTGCATGAATCAAGCAGCCCAGTTCAGTAGCATTAAAGTGGTGCGAACGGTCTCTCGGGTCACACGTTGATATCTGCACAGGGGGTCTGTTCGGACCCTTGTTTTCTTGTAAAAGTGATTAATTTAATGCCACACAGAACCTTGCGGCCCTGCAGATGCTGAAACTGTGACTTGGCCTTCATCCTCTTTCTCTCTCACTTGTTAAATGCTCAATAATTTCAGTTAACATTAAATAATTTTTGATAGGACAAAGATCTTTGCACAGCCATTTCAGAAAAAAAGCATACATTTCCGTAACTGTTGTACCGTCAAAAGTGTTTAAAGAGTGATGCTATTTTCGATTTTATTGTTAATTTTACAGTACACAAATTATGCTTTACAAAGCTGGGAAACTGCCACCGTGTCCAACATACAAGAGTTCTGTGAGCGCGCGGATTTTGAGCCTTGTCTTGTTGACTCTCCAGCCACTGATTTTGTGTCATTGTGTCTAATTAACCTCCGAGGCTTTCCTGCAATCATGCCAGCAAACACAGGGCTGAAATGAGGGATGAAAGGGTAATAGAATACTGATTAATTTTATAGTACCTGTTAAGCTGCTCTGTGTTTGTGTGCGTGTGTGTGTACAGGGGATGAGTGGATAGGTAGTTTTGGCACATTGCAGAACATAGAGAATGTACACACGTTTGTACGTGTGTGGGTATTTACATTAGTGCACGTGATAGTAAAAGCCAGGCTCGTGCACACACTCACACACACACACACACACACACACACAGATGACATGAACTCATACACTCTGAGTCTAAAGAGAGGACAGAGGAGGGGTGGGCTGAGCAGATGGAGCAGCCTGCTTCTTGCTGAGCGAGCTTGACGACAGCCGAACAGCTTGAGGTGCACCGGAGTGGCAGGCCACAAACACACACACACACACACACACACACACACACACACACTTTCACAAAGTCACATATCATACACACGTATACTGTACATACACATATATTGACACATTGACTCACACTCTGTATCTGTTGGCTTATCACACATAGATTCAAAGTCACACACATGAACACCCTCATAGACATGCGCAGGGAGGATGAACACGCTCAAACTGAGGGATACACACGGTACACACTCTTCAACACATTCCATCAGACAAAGCCTTAAATCAAGCTCTATTTATGTATAATCAAGAGCTATGGTGTCACTGGTAGTAATGGCTTACTGGCTCATTCTCTGTCTAGCCAAGTTTCTAAAAATGAGTAGTTTCTCACTGTAGCCACCTCCTTCCTTCTCCCACCCTCCCTCTCTTCATTTTCACCTCTTTTCACTCCTTCCCGCCTCTCTTCCTTCATTCCTCCCTCGCTACGAATCGTGACTCTCCAGTCAGCCTATTCCCTTAGCTGTGATTAGGGGTTTTGGATTCCAGCCTGCATGCATTTCAAGGCCCGGAGGCTTTGGAAAAACCAGCCATCATTTCCAATCCAATAAAGAACGGCGAGTGAGGGTGATCCAAATATGTGGCGCGAGCAAGTGAACGAGTTGTACACAACTCTTATGGTGAATAAGGAAAACAAAGAGAAACATAAAAAGCAAAGGGGGGAAAAAGGGCCTCCTGGTTGAATTAAAGCCAGCCCCCTCTGGCTCGCGCCAAGAAGATGAGCAGCGTGGTGGTACGGCAGCCTGGCATGGGTGTCATCTTTTTACGCTTCTTCTTAATTTTTGTCCACTCTCGCACTCTTTTCCCACGATTAACTGCCCTGCTGTTTGTGGCTGTGGAACTTCCTAATATTTCCCCGTTTTAGCACCTTTCTCCCTGATTTTCTGATTTAGTGCTGTCCAGAGGCTTTTTAGAGGCAAGTTGTGACTTTTTTGCAAAGCATCAACTATTTTCACTGCGTTCCTGATACTACATAGCTTCCCATCACCAACATGTCTTAAAAGACTAAACAGATTCAGATATGTCCGTTTGCATCAATCAATTAAATGTAGAATAAAATTATGCTTATAGATGTAAACAGAACTAGAAAAATGTGTGAGACAAGCGCCCATCACACTCTTTAAAAATGTTCTTTTTCTTCATTTTCTTTCTCATTTTGGCTATTTGATGCTTAGATTTAACTGGGACCCAGAAACTGACACAAGCTGACCTCTAAAGCAAATTGAAAACAAATTTGTTTGTGCATCCTTCGAATCCAGGTGAGCTTTGAAGAAAAAGACAGGCAAAAAGAAGAAAGGCTAGAGTTTGGAGGAACGTGTTACTCTACAAACAAAACCGTTGCACCCTTTCTACCCAAAATCGTCACACTCCGCCAGTGAAGGTGACTCCTTGGTAACAACACACCAAGGAAACCAGCCACTGGGAATGTTCAAAACAATGGGAGAAATCATTTTGTGTCCTCTTTTGGGAACCCAGCAGTGGCTTGGCATCTTTCACAGTTTTGCATTTACCTCATGAAAGCTCCTCAAGGGAGATTTACAAGATGGAGATGCAGGCTGGGGAGATCTGCCCATTGTCAAAAAACCAAAAAACAAACATAAAACAAAAAAAAATAAGGACACAATGGTCAAGTCAAAGTCCCACACAATAAAAAAAAATTGCCTCAAGACTTGACATGAGACTAAGACTGAGCTTGAGCCTGGTTATGGATTACATTGTAAAGACAATGTAATCCATAATTGGATTACACTGGTAAAACATCTCAAGTGCTTCTCAGGGGTTCATCCATCCCTCACAAAACTGGTGGCCAAGATTCTGTTGGTGGTCTCTGACCAGCGTCGTGTAAATCTCTTAAACTATGAGGTTTCTAGTTTAAACCTGAGATAGGCGGGACTGTGAACTGTAAGCTGCTGATTCAGTAACCCGCACCACTGCCAAAGTGCTCTTGAGCAAACTGCTCAATGCCCAGAGTGCAGCCCAAGCAGAATGATTTCTCCGAAGACCTTTTCTTCTGTCCCTCTCTGTCTCGGGGTATTCATTTTTCTGCAGGTCACTGAGTCTGGAAGTGGCTCCACAGCCTTGTCCGGGGTCATCATGACATGTTCATCTGTCTCCACTGAGTCAACACCCCCCAATCTCAGGCCCCATCACCTGCAGCCCATGTCTCCTTTGGCTTTGTCAAAAGCTTCTTTTCCAAAAAAGTCTTTTCCAAAAGTCTTTTCCCCTTTAAATATGATTTCATTTGGTGTCTGTGTGTGTTTGATTGTGTTTAAAGGGCTTACTCAATAGTTTTGCTCTTGCTGTCTGTATCCTTTAAGTGGGGTACACACTGCAAAATAATTGAGCCGATTTTGGGCCCTATTCTCCCCGTCTGACAATTCTAAGGAAAGTCACAATTTTTTGATGGTTCTAAAGATTATCTGGTCAGATTTTCCTTTGGAGTGAGGTGTGTTGAGAGTGATCCAATCTGCTTGGAAGAAAGTTAGGGTTGCACAGATTTCAAATCATATAAAATTTAAAACATGAATTAAGCATGTTCAATACTTACGATCAGATAGCCTGTTGTGTGGGGGAACCTGGGGGACAGACGAGCACACGTTGTGTGTATTGTTGCGTGGAACAAAACGATAGCCAATTGGGAAGCAAGCCGGGTAAAGATGGAAGCACAACAACAGCAGGCGGCAGTAACAAATGTGAAGCGTAAAGTTAGATGGACATCATTGATTTGTGTAAACGAAAGTGTTTATAAGGCATGTCCCGTAAAGCGTACCATAATCGAATGGACAAGAAGAGGAGTTGGACTGAAATTGTTACCACAGTAAATGTACCAGGTAGCTAACAAGCCATGTTTGTCTATGCTAAAGTCACGTTTGACCACGAGAGATTTTGTGAGATTCCCAGTGTTACGCCAATTCCTAACTAGACGTGACACAAGCGACCTCCAGGTTAGGATGTCCTCGCTGTAAAAAAACCCCAAAGCAATTAGCTGATCGCTCGCTTGCTCACTCACGTCGTGTCTAGTTAGTAATTGGTGTTAAGAGTCGGAACTCTGGTTTTTTATTACTGGAATCTGTTAGTGTGCGGTGTGCTGTTTTGGTCACATTGTAGCACTCCACACCCAACAGGAGCAAAACTGTAAAATCTTTGATTTTTTGCCGTCGTGTGTGGGGTCTCACATTTTCAAAATCTGTCAAGATCTTCTTCTGACCTCTCCAGCCACCCCTGCTTTCCGTATGTGTACATATGTGCTTGATGGCGTGTGCATGTGTACACGTGTGTGAGTGACTAAGCGAGTCACATTCCTTTTAAGTTATAGCAGGAGAGCAGCACCATGTCTCCCCCTGTCTCTGTCATTCCCTATCTCCCCCCTCACTGCGTGCAGCATGGCACACAGCGCAATAATGCACACGGTATGGGTGTGCAAAGTGGTAAAAAGACAGACACAATAAGAGACAGCGAGACAGAGAGAAAGGGGTCTTGTTTATGCATTAGTTGCAGGACTTAAAAGCCCCCCCACCCACTCTGCCACCACTTAAAATCAGCGTGGGTACTGCAGGCGGAAAAACAAACAAACCGGCACCACCTACCCACCCCATCACTGCTGGGGTGTTGCTGTTTTGAATACCGCGGAATGAATAAATAAAATTGCTTTTTGTGTTCTGCATTCTCTAAAAAATATGACATTTTATATGCATACCATAGCATGAGTGTGACTCATTCATACACATATAAGGTGTACAGAAACCTCAAGTGCACATGCAGTGAAATAAATCTAGCAGGGATGGTTGGCTGTAGCTAGCTGTTCCCTGCTGTGAAGGAATTTGTGATGCAAAAAAAGAAAAAAAAAAAAGAGGGTTTAAAGAGGTTTACCAGCTGTCTGACCTCTCACCTTTGACCTCAACACCTCCCCACCACACCACCCTCCATGACTCCCATCCCTCCCTCCCTCCCTCCCTGGCCCTCTGAAATTCATTCTCAAGGCAACGGCGCACAAAGTGACACGGTGTTGTGGGGGCTTAAAAGGATGGTGATCGAGGAGGGTCATTGGTCGGAGTGAAGGGGTCAGCAAAGGGGTGTTCAAAGGATTGATTGCTGAATTTGTAGACACTCTGAAGTGAATGTGTGAGAGGGAAAAGCATTGAACACACATCTGAGAGGTCATGCATTTGTGGCCTCTGTACGGCCCTCTTCTTATAAGTGTGTGTGTGAGTGGATTTCGTAGAATCTGCATTGTGTTATCGTCATCATCATCGTCTTTCTCCTGCCTTTTTGCCCACGTGCACGTCCGTCCGTCCACAACAACCTTCTGTCTGCTGCACAAATAAACCCTTTATTCTGGTCAGTGGGAGGAAAGTAAGGCAGTTCACAACACTGGCACTGTGTTTCTATAATTTATTGTGGAGGAATACATTAATATGGATCATGCCACATTATTACCTCCCACTGATCCCCACCCCCACTCACCCACACACACACACGTACACAAGCACATGCACACAAGGCAGCTCGAGTCTCAATGTTCAGCCAAAGGAAATGGGACTTTTCATACTCGGCTGTCTGATGGTTGTCTAGATACACTGAGAGGATTTTCACTTGACATTTTTCACTTCCTGGGCTTCCAGAATCACAGTACTGAACCGTCTGTATATGTATTTCTTCTTTTGGTCTGTCATTACACTACAGTTAAATTCACAATCGATTTGAAATCAATATATTTGATTTCAGAGTACCCTCACAAAGCAAGCTACTGTGTTCTGCTGTACCTGTCATGGAGTCTTTCTTTTATTTGAGGATGCTGGAGACTTCATCTCCAGCAGATTGCGATTGTAATTTCTATTTAGGTGTCTCAATGCAATGTACGTGCAAAATGAATTCTCTCCTACAATGTGTTGCTCAAATCATTTTGCTTGCAAGATAGTGTTTATTGATCTCTGCTGTGCTCTTTATATTGTGTGAAGTTTGTTGGTTATTTTTTTCTTTATTTTTCTTTGATTGTCTTGTTTGCAGTGTTGCACCATATTGGAAAGCAGGCCTTTGGTTCTGAGTAGAAAGTCTATAGTCAGTGTCACATTTGCTGCTGTCTGTTTCTCAGGTCTTTTTAAAGGTTGTAAAAAAAAAACAGTTGTCTTTCCCAGGCTTTCAGTGGTAGTGCTGGTGGTGGGACTGTGATGGGTGGACTGACAGGCAGAAAGACAGAGTGTGGGTCAACCTCGCCATCTGTCTCTGCTCTTTACAATGCTGTGTGATTGACAGGGGTACAGACACTCCCCTAACCTCCAGCTCGAACAGGATCTAACCACAGCCGTCTACACACAGTTTCTTGACACTAATTGCAATATTGGAATGTTTATTTTCTTTCTTTAACACTAAATCATATAATCAGATCCTTGCAGTAGGACCCAACTGATATATATTTGCCTATAACAGATATATCGGTAACGGCATATATGTTTTCTGATATGTGGCAGTATTAAAATGTTTTTTAATGTTGGAAAAAATGCTTGGACTCTTGGATTGGTCCAGCAGAGGGTCACTAGTTATTTATTAACCAACAAGTAAA
>JAPXVT010000023.1:15485752-15496188 GCA_029823135.1 Acanthurus reversus
GTAATGAAGTAACAATATGTCCTTTCTTGACAGTGGGAATCAATTGCTTTGAAACGAAGACAAAGATTTGCCTTGAAAGAAGTAATAATACTTCAGAACAAGGCTTTTCTTTCTATTTGTGTCAAAACGTCACTTCTTTCATTAAAGCTCCATAGAAAATTTGCGGTGTAATAACCTTTTTGTAAAACATGTAATATAATCCTGCCTTATAAGACATTGTTGACAAAAGAAAATGATTTTTAAGTTACAAGATGTACAATTTCCTGCTGTGGAAAATGGCTTTACAATCCAGGCAGCAAAAAACTGGCTTCATGAATCACTACGTTGACAACTGCTTGGCACCCTGGCTGCCCCAAGAGCAAATCCCAATTAGCCTTTCTTCCTTATATTTTAATTGGAAAAGCAACTGTTTCATTAACCCTTAAGCTGGAACAGCTAAGGTAAGGGTTATTCAGGAACGGAGCCTGACCCAAACACATACCCTGTGGAATATGGCTTCAGCTGAAATTAGTTTAGACAGTGTCTGGCAGAGCATGCATGCCTATTTGAAGCACACATTCAAACAATTTTAGACATTCACACCTCACCAGCGCCATCACAGCATTACACAGTTTTACCCCTTCAGTGTTGCTACTATGAGTTTAGTGTAAGAGAACCTTTGTTAAAAAACGATAGAGGATCTAATGTCACATTGTTGGCTGAATGACTGAAGCAATTACAAGCCCTGTTGATCAAAATCCTTGGTCCTCTAAGTTGACTTGTATTGATACTTTTAAGTTATTCTCCAAAAATGCCACCAATTTTTTCAAAATGACCAACTTTTGCTCTCTCAAGTCTCTTATTTTCTTGCCTGGTTCAAATCTTTTGAAGCAGACTGCTGCTCTTTGTTGCCTGTGATTGCATGTGAAAACCTTCAGACAAGACAAAGCAAGACTGGTTTCGAGCAAAGGTTTGGTTTCCATAGTGATGGTGCTTGCCTAGTCAGCCTGTGAGAATTGGTCCTGATTGATGGGGCTTGGTTGTGTTGGCCTGAAGGGCATGTGGTGTGTGAGCGAGACAGTACATGTGTTTGTAGGTTTGTTTTTGTGTTTGCTGGTAAATGCATCCACTTGAATGCGCATTTGGCTGATCCCTCCATCAATGTGTGTGTATGTCTGAATTAGGCTGGTGAGTCCAGGTTCAGGCCTGACAGACAGGCAGCTCCGGCTGCTTTAGTGTCCTGCTGAGCCTTTGAATGGCTGTTGGGTTGATAATGGAAACTAGTAAATTTCTGTACCTCAGAGATTCTAATGGTTGTATTTAACGTTAGCAACATCTCACTGCTACTCCATTTGAGTTGGTTTAATATACCTAGAATGCCTCAAATTAAATCATGGTTAGATAAATTGGAAATGTCAGAAATTCTCATTGGACTTGAAACATGAAAAAGATGAAGGAAAAAAATGTTAGGCTGTTGCCAAACTGCTCCCTTTGCCTGTTGTTGTTTTGTTGGTCCGTCTTTACTGGGCCCGCGTGTTTGTCATGCGTCTGCTGTTTGGTTAATATGAAAATTAAGTTTAATCTCAGGCAAGATTCAGCAAATCACCCTCTTTAAATCAGTAGCATGCAGTCGTTCATGTTGCTCTCATCCACTTTGTCAACATAAGAGAAAATACATAAGAGTGTCTGTTAAGTGTCTGTTAAGTTAAAGTGGCTGTGAGTGGAATGAAAATATGTCAAATCAGTGATATGCATTAGACTCACTGCTCGAGCGACAACAAGTGCAGCAGTAAAAAAAAAAAGATGTCATTGTCATCTGCATCCTCACACTGACTGCCACATGAGTGGCAGGAGAAAGTGGAGTTACTTTGCTTGTAGTAGGACCTCTAATAGTACCAAAAGGTCTCTATTTGCTGTGAAAGATACCTATTTGTAGCAAGATGGATAACGAGTGGAGTGCCCCTTTCCCAATGCCCTGCCTTTCTCTGCAAACCACTGAATGGCCATGCGTCATTTTCGTCTCCCACTTTGCAAATTCAGCGGATAATGGCTCCTATTTATGACCTCAAAGCCTTTTTCTCCATCAATTACTGTATTAGTCAAAAAGCCAGCTCTAACCCTCCCAACCCCACTACCCCACCTAAACGACGACAGTAAAGTACTGTAAATGGAGCCGTCTCATATTCGCATACCTACCTCCCACTCTCGACAATCACAGTGCTGGTGTGTTCTGTCTTATCAGGACCGACAGAGGTAGCAACCAGTAGCAGGTGGTTGCTGTATTAGCTAAACCAGTGTCTGTGTGCACAGTGTGAGTTTTTTTTTTCTTCCTCCTGCTAGCAGGTCCTGTTTGTGTGGGTCTGTGCTATTCTCGGGGCCTTGTGAAGATAGCCGGGCCCCTATTGCTGGTTATTTTAGCTCAGGCCATGTCCCCCTGCCAGGCAGATAAAGACAGGTCTTGTGTGCTTATCTGGGTAGTGCTGTACCTCAGTCTGTCCGAGGGAGGCTTGGGGAATAGAGAGAGACTTTGGTGGAAGGGACAAATGGCCACTGCGGGTGCAATGTCCTTTCAATGTCATCTCTGGTTACTTACACACACCTTTTGGTAGAGACTTTCATACGAGGTACTTAAAAGCAGAAGAAGTATGTGTATTTTTAGAATAAGCAGCACCAGAGGGTATCAAACCTCAATAAGTGCTCTGTACAGCTCGTATAAACAGAAAGCAAAGGACATTTAGGATATCAGGATATTTTATATGTAAAACCAAAATATAGGATAAACTTCCCTGTAAGAATCATCACATAAGCCTACCTGCAACCTTCAAAATGATTTTTTTTGCCAATGCCAATTCGCCTGCTCATTACGTTAATAATGCTTTTTTTGCAAGCCAGTCAGGTTTGTGGATGTTAAATTTTCGAAGAACATTGTTAAATGGATAATACCTGTATATGCTTGTGCTTAGTTATTTTTTAAATTAGTATTTTTACCTTGTGGGCTTGAAGGTAACGCTGCCAAGAAAATCACACAGAAGGAATGGATATAAACGAATAAAGCTCATTACAGTTTTGTGTGATAAGTAATTTTAAGTTACATTAGTGCAGCATATATTTATAGATTTGTTTTATATTGCTGTGTTTTTAATGTCATCTGTATGGAATGAAATACCCTTTTGAAGCATAGAGTCACTGATGTTTCCTTTTTTTAACTGTGTGTCAATGTGGAATTTCTTTTTCCTCTGGTTCTTTGAATCATTTACCTCCCTAATTTTGACCTCACTTGACAAATCAGTGCTATCTTTCAGATTATTAATGCACATTTTTTATTACCAATGCATATAATATAATATAACATAATATGATATAACATAGAGGTGTCACGATTCTCCAAATCACTGGTCGAACGAGCTTAAAGTGAATGAAAAGAGAGGGAGCGCTAGTAATGGCAAAGCTGGGGAATCCGAGAAAAAAAACATTATTTTCTGATAGTTTCACGACGGTTGAGTACAAATGAACACAACTAGAGCCTCACGCTGCTGTTTATTTTGCAATGTGTGGCACATGTAGGATACTGTGTGTACTGGTATGTGAATTTGGATGTAAACTGCATCCGTCAGGGAAACATCTGGCAAAAGTCTTGATGCTTCTGATGACCAGTCCAGCCTCGCCTTGGTACCCGCACACCTGCGACTGGGCCCAGTATTTGGCATGCTAGATATCCTGCAACACTCCGTCACACTGTCTACAAGCTCATGATTGCATCCTTGAACAGTTCACACATGCCGACTGTCATTCGTAGAAGGGCGCTGATTCGCCTATGATCTGGGGCTTTTTTGCTCACGATCTCTAAAGACTGTCCTAGACAGCAACATGCTGCGTCATCGGTGATCTTGGCACATTTACCCTATTTCAGTCTGTTTATAAATTAAATGTCGCCAACTAAAAAAAAATAGACCACAAGAAGTCTGATGATTGAAGGTGTTAATTGTAGTATTTCACTGAAATGCCAAATACTTTTTAAAAGTACAACTGTAAATGAAACAGGAAAGTTGTTGGCCATTGCCAGTTTTGCATTGTACATAATTTGATACTGATTTAACCGGAAATCAACTCTGTTGTTGTGCATCACAAAGCTGCTTTATTACTTAAAGGTATTTGACTTGGGTTTGGCATACAGTTGAAAAATATGATTAAGACAGTGTGTGTTACTTACGTCCACATCGACGCCAAGCCTAGTCAATTTATTAAACATTGTAAGGCAGCTAGCTTGTTGATTATGTGATGAGGTCTAGGCCATCATTCAGTATTGTAAGTTTTTATTTGTTGAAGCCCCAACACCACTCAACCTCTTGTACCCTGCAATTACCGACTACACGGCAAGGTTTCAACTCTGAAAAAAAGAAAAGGCTTAAAGTCAACAGTAACTGGCAGCAGAAGCCCAGAGGCACACCACCAAAGAAAATTGAAAAAAAAAAAGAAGAAGAATAAAAAAAAGAAGATAATTACGCTCATTAGAGTTCACACAATCGCACACTGCTGACCTGTAGTAATTGCGTTATAGTACACATTTGTAGGCCCACAGCCACAGTCTCTACCCTTTATCCAACCTGGGCTGATGGGAAGTTGAATAATACTGATGACGTTTGAACAATGCTAATCCCATACGCAGAGTCTAAAGAAAGGCATGAGTGGGCAAGTGTGAGAGACACAGACGGCAGAGCTAAACCGGAAACCCACTAAACTTTATTTGGTACTTCCAGTATGTAATATAAGACCGTGAAATTTTGTAGCTTTCAGCCTGTGTGAAAAGTGACGGCCAGAGATTAACCGAAGACAACAATTGTATTCGATTGTGTCAAATGTTGGCATTTGTCGTTTCGGTTCATCTCATGTATGAATGGGAAACTATCCGTCACACACAACCTGTTATTGCCTCTTCTTTTGCAGACCAGCTTCTCAGCTCCTAGAATTGCCTCGGCCTTTGTCCCACTGAATGCGCTGCCTCACAGCCTTGTTAGGGATTCTCAACTTTACTTCAGCAACTTTCTTTACGCATGGAGGCTTTCTCCATGTTCAGAAATATTTAGAAGATCATTTTCAAAATGCAAACAGACTTGCTTAATCTTTCTCTCTGGTTTCCATCTAGATTCCGCTGTAACCATCAGTTTCGTATTGCTCACACGTTCTGTGATTAGTACAAAGTGTACAGCATCATATATATCTGTTAAACATATGGCATGGAGGTACCAGGATGTCATACATTGTTCAAGGGGACAGTGCATTGCACTCAAAGGACAGTGGGAGTATCAGTTGAACACGTCTTAATTTTTAAAATGCATTAAGGCGGAATAAATGAAATTGGTTGATAGGTAAAGGTGAGAATCCTCTGCACATGGAAATGACAGGAAGTGCTGTGGTGCCATGAAATGTGGATGCACCATTAAAAAAGCTTTTACCCATTTAAAACAAAACACTTTTTTTTCCCTTTTTTTGCATAGTAAAAGCTAACACTACAGATACTATGAAGAGCAATGGAGAAAAGTTAGAAAAACTTTATCTTTTGATTAAATATTCAGCACTCTTCCTCCCTTCAAATGATCCCCTCTTGTATTTGGACCTCCCCTCCTCTCCTTTTCCACCTCCTCCTGCTCTCCCCTCCTGCCCCCCTCCGTGTGATTCATTTTCATCTCAACACTTTTTGTCTACAGCTTTTTTTAATCCTTCCTAAGATAATTTCAGAAATACATATACAGTATATCACGGGGAAATCCCGTCAGGAGTGAAATTCTGACTGACACACAGGCCGGCACATTTATTGTACGTCTCTCTCATCCTGTGAAGCAAAAGGAGAGAAGGAGAGGGAGAAGGCGACCGGGTGGAAATGTCAGATGGTTCAGGGGAAAACTAATCAAAGAGCGCTGGCCTTCAGCAGAACCACTGCCACAGGCCTGCTCTGTGTAAATCCCCCTTCTGTCTCGACAGAGGGCTTATTGTAAAGGGAGGTCAAATGCAGAGGAGCTGTGTTGTGTAAAACTGTCTTGTGTAGTTTCAGAAGGGAACCTGAGTGTTAAATGCCAAAAGGGATCATTGTTTACACCCGACAAATGAAGTGAGCCTCCTCATTGAAGCTGGAAAAAAGCTGCCCATATCATACCTCAGCCTTCTTAAACAAATTATGTTTGTATTGTGAAATTTTCTGTCAATAGTGACCGTCTTTGAATTAATGGTTCTAATGCATGCATTTAATGCATTTTACACCATGTATGCACCAGGTTGAGAGCATTTTCCCCAGGAGGACTTGTGTGGAAGATCAAAAACTAAAATCACATTAAGTGACATCATAAAAAGTGATTTCACCAGGGGTGATTTTAACAGATGTGGAGGGAGATTTAAAGAGGGCTAAGATATTTTTCGAAGGCAACAATCAATACACTTTCATCTGACCATCAGAAGGCCAGGAATCAATATTTCCAACATTAAAATGATTGCCAGCAACACAGCCTTTTAATACTTATAAAAGTGCAAGACTTTCATCCCTGCCCTTTGGCTGATTCATTTAGCTCAGCATGTTGTCTGTCAATGTCCAATACTCAGAGTGATGTTTAATCATATACAACATATTAGAGTTTCCACTCTGTATGATGTATTTTACTTACATACGCTATGAAGTTAGCATTTTAACTCAAAGTATAGTGAAACTTAAACCTTTAAAGTCTGCATAGTTAGTGTCGTGCTCTACTCCTTGAAAAGGGCAAAAAAACAAGAAGACAAAAATCGAGAAAAGTGCATCAGTGCTCGTCTGCTGGGGAGCAACTCTGACTGCTGACTATAGTCTGAAAAAGGAAAAATGATATTACAGCAGCAATTGCTTTTAGTTGAAAGCATTTTTAATCTGTATTTGCCCATGGACTGCATAATGAGCACATATGCTTGCTTTCAGCAAAAAATGTTGCATTCACAGACGTCTAAGCTTGTGAAATCGGGGTGAAGTGTGTCTCACACTGGCAAATACTTGTAGGACAGAAACACATTCTGGTTTGTGTTATGATGTGTTTAACCACTTACTCTTTGGAGAGCCTATTCTACTTAAAAAAAAAGCCAGCTGGTTGTGGAAATTGTGAAAACTACTTTGGGAGATTAACTAGCCAGCAAACACCAGTCATGCCAGTTTGTGTGTCTTGGTGTAATATTTGCATCAGAAATGTTGTGGTTGTTAGTCGGAGGCGGTGAGATTAACTTTGTATGTGGTGCCTCCGCTTTCCTGAAGCAGTGCACTCACCCTTCTTCTCTTCCTTTGCTTGTACTACGCTATTTCTGTTTGCCTCGTTCTCTCTCAAATACCCACGCGATAATGAATGCAGGAGCTCTCCTTTATATGTGTTTAGCAGTGCCTGGAGACTGGTGTCGGCCCATGGTCCCTTAATTATTAATTTGACGTTATTCGCTGGCCGTTTGATCATCCCCACATATCTGTATGATTCAGATTTAACGAGTTCCCGAGGACTCTGTTCTCTCTCTCTCTCTCTCTCTCTTTTTTTTTCTCTCTTTTTTCTATTAGGCTTGTTGTCTTGAACCCACTGCGAGCATGAGTGAGAAACCTCCAGCACCAAAAGCACCAAAAGGACGAACTTTTGATGGACAGTTTAATCAAAGGGTCTCAGCACAATGGGGGCATAAAATTTGAATGTGTGTGGTCCGATTGAGAATTGAACCTGATTGTGATTTTGTCAGTGTTATACTCTATTAAACAGGAAAATGGCTTCCATTTTAAAACACAGTAAAATT
This sequence comes from Acanthurus reversus, assembly GCA_029823135.1. NCBI lineage: Eukaryota > Metazoa > Chordata > Actinopteri > Acanthuriformes > Acanthuridae > Acanthurus > Acanthurus reversus. The sequence goes on from JAPXVT010000023.1 coordinate 15,493,514, forward strand.
ATCACCCCAAAAAAAGAAAATCCCTTTTACTGCTTTATCGTCTTAAAGTCATTCACTGAGGGTTTAGCTACTGTACTGGTAGTATCCAGACTTCCATTTCCCCATGGAGGTATATTTTTTGAACCACTAATCATCAGCAACTTGGCACACCCTCAACATATAAATCCACAGCGCTGTGATCTGCACACAGAGCTACACGGCACTGAAATTGGGATACTAGATGAGGAGAGGCGCAGTGCTTTTATTCAGCCAAAGTGTTTACTGTAGGGAGTGATTCAGAATGACGACATGGACTAGTGGATAAAGAGGCTGTCGAGTCAAAAAATAGCAAGAGGTTCAATGCAGAATCCCAAGTGTCTTGTCTTGTCTCTGCGTTACTAGTGCTTAGATGTAGATATGTCACTATGGATGGATCCTGAGCTGTCTGTATGTTTGACCTTCTGTTTATCCATTTATTTTGTGTAACTCCAAAACTCAAAACTGGCCATCTTTCCTACGTATCACAGACTTCTCTCTGCAGAGCAGTTTGTGTGGGTGTGTGGTACAAAGACAATAAGACACAAAAAAGGGTTGCAAGAAGAAGCCGATGTAGGTTTGCTCCTTTGGCACGTTTTTCTCATGGCCTTTGCTAATGTCTTTCTCTCCTTCTCCCTCCCCCTGTCTGTTCTCCCTCGTCTTCTTCACCTCCTAGCACCACCACGGTTCACGAAAGTCCCCGTCGACCAGATTGGCGTCTCAGGGGGCGTGGTCTCCTTTGTGTGCCAGGCGACTGGCGACCCCAAGCCAAAAGTTAGCTGGAATAAGAAAGGCAAGAAGGTCAACTCCCAGCGTATAGAGGTAAGTCAGTGAGCATTGCTGCACTCTACAGGTGAGAAGAGCAATTTCGTTCTTATACTGTAATGTTTCACTGTAATGTATGAAAAACAGACATCTCACAGTACATGTTGTTAAGTTTTGAAAGTATTAAGCTTTCAATGAATGAGCCATTTAAAAGTTTACTTTGTAAAATTACATTAAATGCAGAAATAGTACCTGAGATGTATGTCAGCAAGCGTCATGTTGAACAATTTGCTCATACTAAAAGATTTGGGTGTTGTATAAAGTATTAACAAATAAAAGGGGAATTATTACTGCTTATATTTTGGACCACATAGTAAGTTTAAGTGCTGTCCCACAGTTATTTAATGTACTTAAATGTTAATTGCTCAACAGTACAGATCAAATGATGTTAGTCCTCACACTGAAGTCTTTTATTAAAACCTTTTTTAACATCGTATGGCACCACTTTCACATTTCAAGCACAGTTTCCTTTTGCAGTGCTTGGACCCAACATTTGCTACTGTTGCCTTAGTAATGCAATGCAGAGTTCTCCATTCCTCTCACTCTGTCCTTTTTGCACTTGACTGACTCTGCAGTTGTCACATTCTTGTTTCCAGTGCTTTTTTGTTTTTTTTTTCCTGCACACAGCCCTGTCTGTGTGAATGTGTCTGTGTGTTATTCATGATGTTTGTTGTTCAGTCCTCGGCAGGCATCCCAGATGGCATCTCCAAAAGTCTTGATTGATGCTCAGTGTCTCTTAATTAAAAAGTTGCTTTCGTTAACAACGACTGCAGTGCACAGAGATAGACATGCACATGGTGCAATGTGAAGACAACCACGGGGGAGGGGGGGTAAAAAGCAAAAAAAAATGACAACTTCATCAACAGGGGGAGAAGCAGCATCTCAGCGGAGGACAAAATAAAAAGACAAGTTGTGTTTGTACATTCTCTTCTGCATGTTAAGTGGGAAACAAAGCCAAGGGCGTGAAGGAACCCGCCAGAACGGACGCTTCCCTTCCTCCGTTTAGCATGAAATAAAAAATTTGTAAAGGGGTTTTGAAGTAGTTAGGTTTTTTTTTTTTTTCTGTTTTACCCTCTAGACAGCTGCTTTGATATTGATCACGATGCCGTGCTCTGCAGTGTTTTTAGCCTAATTAGCGGCTCAGCCCTGAGATGTGCAGCAGTGGAGCAGCAGGGCTGCTGAAGACTTGTACTTATATCTCAAAGTCATGCTTTGCTCAGAGATCTCGATGAGATGTTGCAAGCTCCTCTGAGGAGTGATAGATATTGGAAGAGGAGCTTTGCTGTTAGACTGACAGGCGGGCTGACTGTCCTTTCTAACACTTCATCCTTCCAAAATAGATTGGCTCAGAAAATGACTGGAAATGACGAGCTGCATTAAAGGCATTCAGTAAATGGTTAAGAAATGCCACCATTTAAATTCTAGTCATTTACCTAAGTCTCAAGGATCAGCTTCTAGCTGTAGAATAAAGGGATTTGATGTTGTTTTTTGGGGAGAAGCATAATTTCTGCATGTCAAAACTCCCATATTGTTAGCTACACTATTGAAATCAGATTTTTAAATACAGACGCATTAAAAGGTCACTGTTAAGATTTTTTTCTGTTTGTAAAAATGACTGGTGAAATTAAAAGTAAACACTTAAGCTAGTGGTAAGTCCAAGCTATTGCAGACATCTAACAAAATATGTCTTACACTCTAAACTAGAGACTGCTGTGTTTTCAAAGTCATACTATTGCTGCCCTTTGTCATGTTTTGTTGTACTTTAATAATACATACACTTGAAAACTCAATACACACACAGCTTTGACAAAAAAAAAACAAAAAACAATTTCTGC
>JAPXVT010000023.1:15513824-15524594 GCA_029823135.1 Acanthurus reversus
CAATGCTGCAAAAACGTTTGCATTTTCCTTTTCCCGTCCTTCTGTCTCTCATCCTCAAACTGTTTCTTTCAAGTTTTACTTTGCAGACTTTCATGTAAATGTTGCCCTTGGTGGCTAGATTTACTAGGTGTAGAGAATACCAATGGGACATCAGGCGTCTTTCCGGGAACAGAGCAAGGGGGTAGAGGTTGAGTGCTGCCTGTATAATAACCATTATTTGGCTGAGATGGCTATCCGGAGAGGGCTATCGGTGCTGGGGCCAGAGACACTGTGATTAGATTTCCCCTGTGTTGCTATTCTTCTCTGTCTCTGGATATTTTTGTGTCACTGTTCCCCTTTCTTTCTTTGTAAATTTCTCAAGCAATTCAACAGGAATCCCATCGGCCATTGAGTCCAGAGATGCATTGGAGATAAAGAAAGTACAGCATTATCTTGAACTTCCATTCGGATTGGTTGGAGGATATACATTTGGCTGTGCACCATCATCGTAAATTGGAAATTGTCAGTCACAGAAGGGAAAGCTGCTAAATGAAACTGATGGTTATACTGTTGGGTTAGAATAAAGAACAGAAGTTTACACCTGGTTTCACACTTTGTTTTAAATTGCTGGTGGGGGTTTTTTCTTTACTTTATTTTAAAGCACAACCAAGTGCAGAAAAAACGGTTAATCTCTCTCACATCATGATGACCACAAGTTCATGGTGCAGAACATAATCCGAATAAGGACATTTTTTACGTAGTTCTTCGTGATCAAGTTTATGTAGTCACCAAAATGAGAAATACTCTATGTAACTTTCTTTTTTTTGTATGTTCTGGATGGATGTCAAGCTAGCAATAGTTTATATGCAATGTCCTGATCTCAACATCCAGTTAGACTTTTAAAATAAACAATTTTACATTATTCAGATTTGAAATTGTGGGAAAAGGATGAAGTCAGCTGACTGTCATCACGGTAACAATATTAAATATGTGGTTAATGATGTGAAACAGTTGCATTTTGGTTGGTTAGATGCACCAAGACTTGGTTAGGTTAATGAAAAGGTAATGGTTTGGGTCAAAATAAGTACGTAGTATGTTATGGAAGTCATTTTGTGTATATAAGTCAAAAGACTATAAAGGTTGGTATGTGCATGTTTGGAAACGTGTTCACATCTTTCTAGTTAATGTATCAAACATGGCATTAGCCAGTATTTACATGCATAGATCAGTCATGCACACATGCATTGTAGGAAATAGACTTTCCAAATTAAGTTGTGCACCAGCTGCACTGCTGAAACTCCTTCTTATTACAAGGACTCTTGTCTTGTCTCTTTCCTTTCTGTTTGACGGTTTTGGCTGTCCGTCTGTGTTGTAGGTGCAGAGAAAATGAAACTGAGTTGTCTCAGCTCTGAGCAGCTGGGTCTGCCCATTAGTTAAACATCTATTCATTCAGACTGCATTTATATGTGTGAAAGAGAGCGTGGCCTCGGTGTTCTTCATTCCCATCCTCACGCTATGGCATCTAATCTTAACCTCTTTTTTTTTCTTTCTCTCTTTCTGTCCTTCGTCTTCTTACCCTTCCTCTCAGTCTGTCTCTTTCCCAGCTGTCCCTGAGTAGTATTAATGCACAGACCTGCTTAAAGCTTGTGTCTCTATGCTTTGGAGCTGGGTAATCAGTTAACCTGATTATGCTGCTGATGAAATTAAATCATTTCAGTAAGTGAAAATAATAATATGAGTAATTGGTGCGGGGGACGGCGGAGCACCCCACGGCATTTGCTACAGTCCCAGCCAGTCGAGTTTTACCTCTCTCCATCTCTCTCTTACTAAAGCTCTCTTCACTCTATGAGATAATTCATGGCCTGAACAAGCAGCTTTGACACCAAATGCTTTGTGTGATACTATGTAGATAATTGGGTGAAACATCTGGCTGCCATGAAAGTCATAGTTTTTTTTCTTTGTGGGTCAGTGGGAAAATAAAGGCGTTTGACCTGCTTGGCACCGCGGTTGAGTTTTCATTGAGTAGAGCATAGGCTGGGTGTTCTATTCATGGTGATGTAAAGCAAAGCACATTTTGTATCTCAGTATTACATTGTGTGCACAACAAATAAGATGAATACTAAATAAAAATGTTGTTACAGTGAGTATAGTAGAAGGAGTTCCAAGATCAGCTTTACATTTTTACTAGGACCACACTTTCATCAGTGTACTGTATGTTTTTGCTGCTCTGGAAAAAGGGAAAGTGCCCCCCGAATGGATTATTTAATCACACAGCCATTTTGTATAGAGCTGAAGGAATTTGGTACAGTTAGGACTATAGCAGGCTTGCTAAAAAGAGATTGTTTGGTAGCAGTGAGTCACTGGAAATGAGATTAGTGGAGAGTGAATGAGTCTGAAGGACGGACCTTTTAAGAGGGCCACACTTAGCATGATCGAAAGCAGAGCAGAACAGCAGGCGTGAGTCGGCAGATTAACAGCCGGGCAGTGGCTAAACTAACCAGAGGCTGATTAAAAGCTTTGCACCTGTCACTTGTGTAATGGTATTAAATGGCGAAGCGAAATTAAAGACAATTATGGATAATGATGGCACTCAAGCCAATCCCCAAAAGCCAAAGTGAATGACAAAAATTAAAATTTAGATAAGATGATCTAGGGCCTATAGAAGGTTTAGCTTTGAAGTCTTGCTGGTCACACCAGCTGTCACATGAAGTGGAAACGTACTGTTCGCCAACTGACCAACCTCAGGTTACTGTTCTTCCTCTTGCATGACTTGACAGCCTTCTCTAATTGACAGATACGTTGTGCAATTTGCAGTCTTAAAAACTTGGCCAAGTCATTTGGAATAGTTTCCAAAGTCTGGTCAGCTTGTGAAAAATACACAGCTCTAAATTTTTTGAGAACTTAGATATTTTATCTTATTAACTACAGAATGGTCTCAGCAGTGTCTTTGCCAGGCCTTAGTCATTGCTGCTAAGTGCTATACAACACAGCAGTGGAGAGGACCTAGCTCAGCTGCCCACACGCCAATCATCAGTATATGCCAATTTCTGAATCAATGGGATGCATCAAAAAGCTTTTGTGGCACTTTAAAAACAAGGTGGTGCAACAAAGCAGATTTGGCACATGCTGGGAAGATTATTCTCTTTAAGCGCCCCCCCATCTTGTCTATTAAACCAAATGTACTTATGTAGTAATCAGAGGGTTTTTTTTTTTCTTTGAAAGCCTAATGGTTTGTTTTGATATTCTTCAGATCTGAAAGAAGATCAAAAGATCTGCCTTAATTTGATAATTTCTTTGTTTTCTTTTCTTGATACTTTAGGTGTGACATTTACACCGTGACACAAAACATTAAATGGGAATGAATGTGTGTGTTTCTGTGAGATTAAACCAAAACAAAAATCTAAAGTGATAGGATAGTCGGAAAACTGTCGGCTCAACACAGGGTGCAACTGCAGCGTTTGCCCCATGGCCATGTAGTAAGATCATTGTTGGTCTAAGTCATAAAGGCTGCTCCCGGCAAAATTGACACAGACGTTGTAATTGACCAGTAGTGTGCGCACATCGATTCTATTTGTCCTGTGAAGATATGTCATCACAGAGAACCCCCAGCACACATCATAGAAATGCAATTGCTACGCCTTCACGGAGAGCTGGCCCTTTGGGAATTCTAGGATACCATCAGCCCATTTCATTGGCTGCCGTCTCCCCTCAACAGTCGGGCTGGCTAACCCTGAAGTAACACTCCCTTGATGAGTGATCTATTTATTTTTGCATGGCCACCTTTATCGACAGAGCCTGTAAGCTTCAGGGGGAAAGATGGTATCAGGCTGAATTCCTGGGGAAGTTAGTAACCAGCGGTCATGCCATCTATTCAGGAAAGGCTACTGATGCCGTATCAGGTCAGAGCAGCTGTAATGATAGCGTAATCTCTCCATGATTCCACCATCCCTGCTTCTTGTTTACTGCTGTTTTGGTTAAGTTGTTTGTTTGCACACGTTTTCCTGCCCTCTCTTGCTGCTTAAGGCAGATTTCTTCTGCCACTTGCCTAATTCCATTTGTCTCAAATCCCCTTATTCTGTGTACGATTTCAGCTTCATTACAGCAGTCTGTCTAGGCCTCTGTCTACTGTTTTCATACCATGACGGCAGTGTTAATGTGATATGAAGCGCAGATAGGCCTCGGCTACATCAAATACATCAGATGTAACACCCAGAGAGCAGGCCTGATCTAACCCTTCTCAGATATGCTTCACCAGCAAACAGAACTAGCTGGAGGGATACAAGAGCACAGCACCTTTTATGCATCCTACACATAGATCATTGATGACACGCAGAAGTAAGGGTTGGTGAGAGCATCTGTCTTGTTCTGAAGTGAAGTGAAGGTTTGTCTTTAAATTCATGAGCTTCGAGGGAACTTAGTTTAAAGAGATTATACAGGGATGATCATTAATAATCAAAGGAGAGGCTACAGCAAGGAGTCCAAAACAATGTAAACGCCTGTACTTCTTTTGGACCTAGCATTGAAATATTTAACGTGCTCCGATGATGTCAGCCTAAGTTAGCCTAAGGTGTCTGTGCTTAGTTTGAAAATTTTCCTCTGCCTTTGTCTTTGATTTTCCTAAATTTAATATTTCAGAATGTGAATACAATCACAGCACATGATGTAGTACCATAAAACAACACAATGTTTTGGCTTCTTTCTGTAGTTTATCTTGGGGAACTAAACCATAAAATAATAAAAACCCATTATGTGAGCTATATTCATCAATAGTATTCCTTATATTTAAAGTCTTGCTGTTTTTTGTCATCTTTTTTTTGTATGAAATAGTAAACTGGCATGACTTAAGATCAGACAACATTTCTCAAACATAAGATTTTAAATAGTAATCGCTTTAATCGCTTTAATTCATGATATTTTTTAATCATTTCGTTGCTCAGTCTAATTTGTATAAACTTGAGAATGTAATATAAAAATCACTCATCCTGTCCCTTAAAGGCAGACAGACCAACCCTTTTGTCAGAGTCTGCGACTCTAAAACTGCTACACAACTTTCTGTCCTGATTTTCCTTAATTTGGCACTCCTCTGGTGCCAACCACACCACCATGACGTCTGCAGACTGGACACGAGGTCATCGGCCCCCCAAAATGAACAGTGACCTCTGCTGCACCACTGGCCAGCATCGTATTCAGTCAGTCCTCTCTGAGTTGCGATGTGGCCTTGGACTTCTGATGCATATTACAGCTCGGGGAACTTCCCCTTCGGCTCTCATCATCTTAGAATGAGTCACTTGCTCTGGCTTCAGTTGGGATAGAGGTCAAGCGATTTGACCCACGGGACTAATTGCCCAGAGAGAGCTAGGAGTCTGCATTAGAGGAACAATGACCGTAGAGCACACCACACAGTCATCTCTTAGCAGTCAAATAATTGCTCAGTCATGCACAAGAATCATCTGTAAGGGTACCACAATCTTTGCAAAAATAATACAAGAGCTGGCTTGTATGGTGGTTCTTGAATTAGTGTAGCAGTAATGACAGTCAAATGAGGTTTAATCTTCCTTTTATATACAGCTGCTGCACCTTTAGTGCCAGAGTAAAATCAGGCCAATTACATCTCTCCATTGGCATTCAGTCCTGGACCACTGGGCGTTAGAATCTGTCTACACCAAGTAGTGGTTTTGCAGAGCTCTGTGTAACCCCAAATTGACTTGAGTGTCATTTATTCAACTGAACATGTGGAAGCGAAATGGAATAATTGCTGGGATTACCAGGCTGTTCTTTTAGTATTAGTTTCCACTTTGTTGTCTTCCCCTCTGATCCTCCATTTGCATTTAAAGCCATTTATTTACCATGTTTTACCGAGAATACATGCAGGGAGTCAGTGTCATCCTTAAGGGAATTTAAATAATTTGAGTGGGACTGTGGTCTGTGAGTATCTGACTACAAGATGGTTTCTCTAAACATTAGGATGCCAGCTCATTTTCTAAGAGAGAAAGAACAAGGCCTCCTTTTGGTCTTTGTTCTTAAATCTCCTAAATGCCTCGACGGAACCTCCTGGGAGCACCAGAATTTTAATGAAGTGCAGTTTACATGTTTATTCAAGTCTTATATCCACCATCGGTTTATTATCTGGCTGTTTAATGTACGTAGCTCACTGGATATAATCTCATCCTCCTGAGTTGCATTTGTCGCAGTGGTTTAGTGTAAATTGGGATATGGAAAGTTTATGAGATTAAGAAAAATACTGAATGCAAATAAATCATTAGAATCAAGGGTCAGCCTCTTTTATTTAACATGTATGAGGAAGTTTGAGAATAAAATTGTAAGATCTCAATAATAGGAAAAAATATGATGAGTAAATAAAGGTCCAGTGTGTAAGATTTACTGTAATCTGTCGGTAGAAATTGAAAATAACGTTTAGAATGTTTTCATTGTTGTGAATCACCTAAAAATGAGAATCACTGTGTATTTCTGCAAGGACAACAAGTAACTATTGTACATGGAAACCTTTTCAAGTCAGAGGACTCACGCTCCGTTTTTTTTCTGTTCTTTTCACAGAGGACCTGCTCCCTCCCGGCTTCCCTAACATTGACATGGGCCCTCAACTCAAAGTGGTGGAGCGCACTAGAACAGCCACCATGCTCTGTGCTGCCAGTGGCAACCCTGACCCAGAAATCACCTGGTACAAAGACTTCCTGCCCATTGACCCCAGTGCAAGTAATGGGAGGATCAAACAGCTACGCTCAGGTATGGAAAACCCAAGTCCAACCAGTCGTGCCTTTTTCCCTCATATTAACATAAGCACTTATTTGATTTCCCAGGACATTTTTGGAACAAGCTGACATGGTTGTTTTTGTACTTTGCAGCTCATGTGTTGACAGTGTCCAGTTTTTTGTTTTTTTTTTCCCCCAAATCGTTAGATACCATCAGAAGTGTATTTGAGAACACAAAAACAGATTGGTATCTTCAGCTTTAGAACACATAGTTGTTACTGCAGCACTCACTGAAACCACATTCAGTTGGAAACGCTGTCGTAATGAAAACATTTTAGAAACTGAAAACCATGTTTTTAGGTGAAGTAGAGTGCAGCTTGGCTTTATCCAACAGGAGTAGAGATGCTTTAGAGATCTTTTCAACCCATGTAAGAGTGTGTAATCCTGCATTATATTAAAGATGTGAAAATCTGCTAAACTAAAAATACAACTTAATATCAATTTGTTTGGAAAAAAGAAAGGAAAGTGTGCTGATCGCAGCTGGAGTTGGTGTTTACTCTGTTTAAAGCACGTACACGTTGAGTCTTGAAGGTCAGCCTCCTTAAGGGTCAATCACACCATGAAGCATTGAAAGAAAAGGGTTGCCAGCAAAAACAATTGTTCTCCTATAGTGCAGCAGGCCAGCCAGGTGTTCCTCTTGCTGCTGCGCAATGCATTTTTGTGGCAGTTCTTGGGCATGCATAAAAATTTATATAATGATAAGAAGCAATTGGATAATGGCGAACATGGCTGAGAAGCTTAAACTGGCTGTGTTTTCCCACAGAAGTGCTTCCGAGGCGTTTTTGGAGCAACCGCTCCTGGTGCTACGCTTCTTGGTGTGATCCGCCCTTTAAAATACAATATGACAAATACAAAGATCGATCGCTATGGTTACAGTGCCCTGACCAGGAGGTGATAATCACAGATTACTATTAAAATATCTGACAAAAATAGTAAATCATGTGTCAGATTGTAAGATTACTGAAGAAGGTTAAATCCCAGAAGTGTGTCAGAGTAGACAATGAGAGCAAAGTCCACATTCTACCGACACACTCAGTGGTGGATATGTTGTCTTGTTCCCATTGATTAAACCCCGGTGAGAGGCCCAGTAAAGCAAAGTCTAATTATATAGCTAATTAAGTACAGGCCTTGGAGTGGCCCCGGGCAATAAGGGGTAGATATTTTAGGTCGATGATTTGTCACCATTCGAAAAATCCAATGACTCCTATTTGATTTGTTGCTGCAAATGTAAATCAGCGTAGACACCACTAAATAAAGAGTCTGTTGCCATTGAATTCCTGCCCCAGTTGTGGTCCTCATGAGCTGCGCACTCACAAAAAATCTATTTGTCATCTAATTATTTATACCTTGCCAAGTAGCTCACCACAACTCCCCAAGATGCCTTTAATTTTAGATATCTTTCATGTTTAACTCACTGCTGCACTCCAGCTTTAAGGTAGATGTTTGATGTTTAACATATTAAAACCAAACCTTCTGTCAAAAGTCTGTGACTGCCGTCTCTGTGATAATCTTACAAAACTGAAAACATTTTCTTCATACTGGTGGCCTTCTCCTCTGGGGATGTTAGGTTGTCCTGAGGTTCTTTGAATGAGGCTGTCAGCCAGTGCTTCTGACTTTATTTTTGAGGACAAAGAGTCTCCTAAAGGGACTCATGCAAAAATAGCTGCAACATTAATGTTTTCACTTTCATGCGTCTTGTTGCACTGCCAGCCCTTTCCTTCTCAGTTTAACCTTAAAAGTGCTCTGTAGTGTTTTCTTGTAAATGAGCCAAAGCTATTTTTTTATTCATTGTTTCTCACCAAAACCTATTATGTCTTACAAACATGTTGGTGCGTATCCTTCCTTGTTAAACATTACCACCGTTACCAAAGCATTTTTTAAAATTCATTTTGTGCCTTGTTGCATCCATTTTCTAGCAGTCTTTTTCATCCTCAAAATTGATGGTGCATTTGACCTTCGATGACACAATACTTCCACCGACTCTTGATCGGCAAGTTTAAAACTAATGGCAATGTGAATCGAAAAATACACAAAATGTTCATCAACTTGCAAAAACATTTTTCAACAGTGCAACTAGTGGTGAAAAAACTCTGCAGAGCACCTTTAAGAGTTCACGGCCACGGCTCCTCCTATTACGGAGCAAATAGTCACGATGAGCTTCTCATGATATTGGAATTTTAAGTATTGATCAGGTTTTAATCTAATATATTTTTTTAGCACCATTTGAGCGGCATCATGTGCTTAAAGAACATTATAGTACTGTAGTATCAACTGCAACTTTAGTTGATAACAAACTTTCAGTTTGCCAGTTACATTTTGCAGCTGATAAGTCTTTCTACTCTCTCAGTAATTCCTTAGGTTGTATATGATTGTATGTGAAGTCAACGGTGCTCAAAAAATTGGGGTTCCTGGCAACCTTGTCAACATGGCTTTGTGAGTTTTGAGCCTCGGTAGATGTTGGAAATTCAATTTCCTGCCCATTGTCTAACCTCTTGTCCGTCTTTTTCTGTTTCATGATTTCTTCAATTGTCTTCACATGTCATGTGTAACTGAACCAGACTGCTGTTTTTTTGTCTCTCTCTCTCTGTGTGTTTTGTCTGTATTTGTCTTTGAAACTCAGATGTGTCTTGGTGCACATTGCGGAGTCTTCAACACCTTTCTTTTGGCTGTGACCCACAACACAAGTTAAAATTGAAGAAAATCAAATAACCCAATACTATAAAAGACTACTAAAAATTACAACTACATTTTTGATATTTGACACCCAGATGAATTCATTTGAATTTTATAAGGAACATGCCTTTAATAAAAGTGATAAATTGTAAATAGAATTTATGTTTAACAAGAAGGTATCTTAAAATTGTTTAACTCATTGCACCCATTGTAATGAAAACTAAAAAGCTGCAGTGGGACACAGGACCCGACTAAACTGTTGCTCCTTTAATTCTTGCGTGCAGTTTCAACCTCGCCCTATATTGAACTTGTTCTTCCCCTTTTTTTATTTTACTTTCCTTGCTTTGTCATTTTCAGAAACCTTTGGTAAGTGTTATGCAAAGCCCAGCAAGCCCACCCACTCTCCTTGAAGCAGATGTCATATTTTACTACTTTGCAAAACGCATGCTTCCCCTCCTCTCCCCTCACCCTCGTCCTCTTCTGCCACTTGTTTCCTATTTTCTTTTTCTTTTTATCCTGAACATTTACGTTTGTTTAATCTACACTCATTCTTATGCCAGATTTAGTTTCTCAACACACATACACACAAATGGAACTTAAAGTAAAAAGGCAAATCAAGGGCAAGCAGCAACTTTGGTTGTGGTTAGGGTAGTTAGTTGTTAGTTATGAGTTATTGTTGCTGCAGTGCAGCAGACTTTGAGGAAATAATAGGACTCTGTTTGAATCCAAGGCAATTATTCTTGTGCAGTCATCGCCTACAGTATTGTTAAGATAGTATACACTTTGCTCCAGCAAAACACACAGCTGGATGTTTTTCTGCACTCAGATGTCAGTGATTGAATATCATTTTTCACAATAACAGCTTTGCTGTCCAAAAATATCCTTGGAAAGTGCAGCAAGTTCTGAGGGGGGCTGAAAGAATCTTGAGTTCTTTCCAGGTGAAGGCCACAGCAAGACCGCTCTATGGCTGAACTCTGCAATCCTAGACTTGGGCAGGGTCGACCTCCTGGTCTTAACCAAATATTTTTTCAGGAGAGTATTTTATTCTCTTGCCAAGTTGGCCCACATCACCAATGGCTTTCATTTCTTTTGCTAAGACTCAATTGTCCATGCTAGGGTGCGAGGGCTCAAGTGATGGCCAGATTCTGCACTCTTTCTGACTTTTTGAACTACTTGAAAAATATACCCAGCCACTTTAAGCTGGATATATTTTACTTACAGTTCAAAATATATGTGTATGTAGGAGGGCAGAAAAGGAAATTACTTTCCCTTGTTTCAATACCAAGGCTTTCATAAGGTAATGTTTGCTCTGGGGCTTGCCTTTTTCCTGTAGATTTTTTTCTTGGAA
>JAPXVT010000023.1:15580461-15592269 GCA_029823135.1 Acanthurus reversus
CCCCCCCCCCCCCCCCCCCCCCCCCCCCCCCCCCCCCCCCCCCCCCCCCCCCCCCCCCCCCCCCCCCCCCAAGAAGTATAAGGTGTAGAAGAAGGAGAGAGATGAACACTGAGGAGGGGAGTAGAGGGACAATCACGATGTCCAAGAACCCCAGAACCACTCATGTACACACACACATACACACACATTTCTGCCTCCTCATATCCCTGTTGGACCCTCTGCGCACAGATTGCTCCTTGTCCCCAGTCACCTTCATCATCTCTCATTCACTCATTTTTCAGCCCCTCACCATGCCCTTGTTCTCTCTCTCATCACTGCACCCCACCTCCTCCACCCAACACCAATCTGCTGGCTCAGTATCTGTGATCCCTCACCCCATTGTGCAATAGGCTACCATTTGTTTGCAATGAAATTGTTTCGGGACCACAAAGGTTGGATACATTCGGTAGCCTGCTGATGTTGGACAAACAGGAATTTAGAATAGAAAACACAGACACGCAGAGTCATCACAGGGTCATTATCTCTGATTCTGTTTCCTTGATTAGCAGTGAGCGTGAAGGCAGAGTGAGCTTTTAAATGACACCAAACTGAGCTATAGTATGTAGCCGAGGAGCATTAGGAGCATTCGTCTCACCCATCGTGCAGCACCCCCGCCTTGCCATTACCGGCAAAGGCTCAGCTGACTAGCCACCATCCACCCACCAACCCCCATCTTCCTGTAGAAAGAAGACCATTAGCGAACGGAAATGAATAATATGAGCAGAGGGAGACTGTGCAGAGTGGATTGCTTTGTGTGTGTGTGTTTTACTACATGCACATTAAGGCGTGTGTCTTGGTGCAGGAATATATACTCATGTATTCACATGTACATACCCGCACTATGATACTGTTCCACTGAGATGGAGTACTTTTGCCTCAGACTAATGTGAGTTTCTCTACATTACTTCAAGTTCATAGCGGGCAACAAGCCATATAGCTCTGCGTGCAGGTGAAATAGTTATATAGGAGCAGGAGCTGGCTGCAAACCAGGGCCCATGCAGTCACACACACACATACATACACATGCACAAGCACTGATTATCATGCACAAAGACACACACACAGGCAGATATACCTAAGACAAAAATAAACACTCAAACAGATGCTGAAATTTAAATTCAAAGAGTGTAACTGTGAGCAAACTTTTAAAGCAGAGTCACGAAGAAGGCAAATGTATCCGTAATTGTGGCTTCTTGAGATAATGATGAAATGTACGACATTATGTTGCACATTGAAGTATAGAGTTAATAATTTGTATTCAGCTTATTCAGCGATTTAATTTATGCTGAGAAGGCTTTCACTGCCAAGACCAACCAATTTGCTGCCGACCCAGTTTGCCGACCCAGTTGGCAAGCTTTTTGAATCAGAAATAAACAGAGATAGCCAATCTTCTCACCTGTGGTCTCACAGTCCCATTAGAAGGCATGAAATTAAATGGAAAAAGGTAAATATCCTGACAGTGTTGTATTACCTGCTTTAAATTATTCATCCACTCGGTCTTATAATGAAAAAAATAAGTATTTTAAGTAATTGCTGTTGAATATCACTAACAGTTTGTGTAGGCAAATGTGAACTCATTTGTGTTTTCTAGTTATTAGTCCTGCCACTGCCTTGCATTTCCAAGAGAGGGGGGACTTAGATCAGGGAGTCAAAATAGAATCTATTTACAGAGAGATGGGGCTCAAATGTGAATCAGCCACGCTCATCTCTCACAAAGCTTTGACAGCAACATGAAAACTGAAGGCTTCCCATAACTGTGGCTGCCTCTATTACACTAAGGGGCCTTAAAAGGACGTGTGTCATCCATAAGAGCAGCAAAACTGGGCCACTCTGAAGAATGGTGTCTAGACCCCAAGTGCAGATCATCCATTTTGCAATAAGAGATGACTGATAAAAGGGGCACTGTTCTCTGCTTAAAGTTTTAGTGATGCTTTGTAGTACAGAAATGATTTTTGGCTAGAGCGTACATGTGTGATGAAATGGTAATGAGCACAGCAATCACTCAAGGATCTGAGGATCTTCATCTCCAAACAACACAACCTGACTCATTTCTTTATGATGCTAACTGGTAATTATCTTTGGTTGGACATCCATGTCTTTCTTCTTCTTGTTATACCATACAATATAATTAGACTGGTTTTAATGAGAAATTTGTTCACCATTGTGAACTTATTATTTATGAGTGTGCTGTAAGTCTCTATAGCAACAGTGGCCAGGCTTTTAATTCCTTAAGGTTTAGCCAAATAAAGAGTAGTGAAATGATTTTGCACTTAAGCACTACCAAAGTTGTATAATGCGAACTTGAGCCATCATCTATGTGATTCTAAACTATATCTAGCCTTACTGCACACATAAAAGTAAAAGCTATATTTCATCATGAAATCTATTAAATAATGCAAATGTTTATAAAGATTATTTCAAACATTGCTGATTGTTGGAAAGTGACGATGATATGAATAGTATAAAAGAAGTACCTTGTCTAATGTTGTATTCCTGGTGTCTGTTTTGTCAGTGATGAACATCTACATTCATATCATTAAAGTCTGTTTCTTTAAAATTTATACCTTCATAAAGCTGGGCAGCACAGAAATTAAGATGTTGGTTTTTTTTTCTTTCTCTGTACAGTGCCTGGTCCGCCCTATATGTCAGTGGCTCAGGCTTCGGAGACATCCGCAGTGGTCCGCTGGGACCCTCCTGACCTGACCAATGGCATGGATCTGCAGGGTTACCGGCTCCAGTTTGGCAGGAAAGATGTCTTTCCTTTGGCCACACTGGAATTTGCTCCCCAAGAACGACAGTACCATGTGGTTAACACTCACAGAGGGGCCACCTATCTCTTTAAACTCTCAGCCAAGAGCAGGGGGGGCTTTGGGGAAGAAGTAACGGTGGAACTCAATGTGCCTGAGAATACACCAGGGGGATACCCTCAGATTGATGAGGGCTCAAATGTGACATGCTGCTCAGTGCAGTTGTCCTGGTCTCCACCCGTGCTGGCGGAGAGAAACGGGGTAATCACAGAGTACACTTTGGCCTATAAGGAAGCCGGCACAGCGGGAGCACCACGGGAGCTCCGCTTGCCCCCCAGCATGTCCAGCTATGTGCTCAACAGCCTCAATCCGAATTCGGCGTACGATGTGAAAATACGTGCACACACCAGTGTAGGTCCAGGGCCCTACAGCCCGCCTATCCAGTATCGGACGATGGCCTTTGATCCAACAGGTAGGGCTTGGCTGTTTCTTTCCCACCAGGTTGGCAGGGGGTTTGGAAATGGGCTAAAAAGCAATCTGCAGCAACACAAAAATGAAAAGTGCCCCGACCACTCCTTCAACCACCTCCACACTTCAAGAAAGAAAAAAAAGATTGATATTAAAATTGTTTGCTGTGGGATACTCACTTCACTAACCCAAACAAGGTAAACCCTAAGTCAGAAAGTCATATTCAGTCATTTTGAGAAAGAGGAGAGCAGCCTAGAATTTCAAGGTAAGTGCTGTTTGGTTAGACACTCCCGTCAGTCATCCTTGCAATCCTTTGCCAAGCACACTCGCACACCTAACGCCATCTCACATCCCCAGTTTTCAAACAAGGTAGGACCTCAGTCAAACCCAGTCACATTAAGAGTATGTTTGAACTACTCTAAGATGACAGAAATCTTATTTTGGTTCTTTATTTTATTTTTGGTTTTGGGTTTGTTTTGAGATATACCTCCCTTCCTAACGCCTTTCCTAATTCCTAAATCCTCCTTTCCCCTTCCCCTGTCCCTTAATGGGACAGCTTGTGGCATGGCATCCCCTGATGCACTGCTGCGGACTGTTGGCATGCTATGTTTTGGGTCTGTCGCTATGCCCGCCTGGCAGCACGTTGGCAGTGCCAACCCAGACTCAGCAGAGGCGTAGGAACAGCCGTCACTGACACCACACGGGTCAGATAGTGATCCACAAGCCATGGGTTCAAAGACAGTGGTGAGACGGGTTGGCACTACCCACGATGGCTAGCCAGTGGGCGCACCCTTGTGCTCCATGGGTTTGTTGTCCATGAGTCTTACGTGCTGTGTGTCTTAACCAATGGCGTTGCCCTTCTCACAGCCAATCACAGCTCACCGTTACACTCACTCTCCAACCCAGAGGAACGCTGCAGGGGAACAACACCTTTTTTTTTAAGCTCAGTTTCTTCTTTTGTTTCACTTTCTTCGGTCTCTTTACATGTTCAGTTCACTGATGCATTCTCTTTGTTTTGTTTTTGTTTTTGTCCTGCATTTCCATTGTCACTCAACAGATGTTCCGAAGAATTTCACTGTCAAGTGGGCTACCAAGACCACAGTGGTGCTTGCATGGAAGTTTTCTGAAAGCAGGTCTCCATACAAATGCAGGGTGAGTTTAATGTGTAGCAGAAAAATAATTTCAGCTGAGTCAGCTGTGTTCTGTTTTCCAATAAAAATGTAACTTCTTATAAACATTCCAAATTTCCCACTCTTACTATTTGGAACTCATTTTCATATTTTTCATGCAACCAACTATCCCTCTTAACAATTATCAATTAAACTTGGACTATCTGTTGAACTCTAGATTGAGTACAGCCATGAAAAAATGGAGGTGGATGCCAAGCAGCTGAGGGTATTCATTACAGGGCTTAAGTACAACACCACCTACGAATTCAGGGTGACCTGTCAAGAAAGCATAGATGGTGGGCCAAGACACCGTGTGGTTGCCAAGACCGCACCACTTATCCTGGTCAAGAAACCCAAGCTGGACATCTACACTGAGCCTGACAACATGCCAATGATGTCCTTCCCACCAGTTGATAACAGGGATATCAAGTGAGTATGGCATGCTGAACGTTGTCCCTGTCTGAATTATCTTCAAGGATCGAAGTATTTAGGTTTAAGTCTCAAGATGCTTCAGATCTGATGTGATATGGGTGAAGATCTTAAGATGTTTTGAAATGTAAGTTTAGAAATTTAGGTTTCTGATTTGCTAATCCTTGCTAGACCTCTTGTAGGTGTTTACTATCAACCCTGTGA
This sequence comes from Acanthurus reversus, assembly GCA_029823135.1. Lineage (NCBI taxonomy): Eukaryota > Metazoa > Chordata > Actinopteri > Acanthuriformes > Acanthuridae > Acanthurus > Acanthurus reversus. The sequence goes on from JAPXVT010000023.1 coordinate 15,585,518, forward strand.
TGAATGTTTTCTCCTAAAATTCTGTATGTTGTTTATCAAAATTTTGTGATAGTAAACTTCGGGGCTGTTTTTCTAGGAACTTCTATGTGGTTGTTGTGCCACTAAAGAGGACCTCAGGCACTGTGAAAAACCTGGAGAACCCTGATGAGATGGACATGGAAGAGGTAGGATATGGGAAAGCAAAAGGTGCAAGGTTATTGTGGCACGCCATAAATTATTATGTTAACTGGTTGCACGAAGTCAAAAAGAATGAAGCATATAAAACAAGAAAAGGAAACTTCAAGAAAACATTTGTTATGTATCCTTTTTTGAAGAGACTGGCCTCTTTTTTTCTCCATGGGCAGAACATCTTAGGAAGGGATTGAGACACGTTTGTATTAGCAATCACATGTACAAGGCAAATTGTATTGTACACACCATGTACCAGAAATGGGGACACACAAAACAGACATAAGTACGTCTCAGCTATGTTAATTCATCCCCCCCCAAGCATGCAGAAGAGAGAATTACACAGTCTTCTCCCACTCTTCCCATAGCCCCAGGTCACCTTGAGTGCCAGATCAACAGCAACCATCCCTATTGGATTTGGGATTACTCACATTCCCTCTGCTTAGTGCCTGCTTCTGTCTGCAGTTTGAAATGAATGAGTGGAGATAGATGTTAGGGGGGCTTGTAACATGGAATGTTGCAAGACAGTAAGCACCTTTTTAAATCCAAGGGGGAAGTTACACCTACAGTTTGTTTTCTTTGGTCTCAGTCAGTTCACTTAGAGAAATCTTGTTTGTGTACCAAACAATCACTGGAACCTAAATGTAACTTACTCATCAGACATATTTGATGTAGCATTGTCAAGTCATAAATGATTCTAAGTAGGGGTAGGTGCTTGAGGGGGGTAGAGGGTCCAGTCTTTTTACTGAGATAAATTCTCATGAAAAATTGAGTGCTAGTTTTATCTTTTCACCATCATGAAAAGCATTTCCTTCTCTTGTCTCTATTTTCAGTTCTTGCAAATTAATTGGAGACCTTTGTTGTAGAAATCAAGAGAAAGAATGACACACACACAAAAACTAAAGTGAACTAATACCCTTTCAAATCATTTAGCTGTTACGGAATGTGACCCCAAAGCGACGTTCACGCCGTCAGCTAGCTCAGCTGGACCAGAGGAAGCCCTACATCACAGCCTGCTTCAGGCAGCTGCCCACCAGCTTCACAGTGGGATCTGACCACCGCAACAGCATCTGTGAGAACAAGCCTCTTGAGCCTGGCCACGAATATGTCTTCTTCCTGCTGGCTGAGCTCAATGCCACCACTGGGGTGAGTTACTAGTGCGGCACAGCTCAACACCGTTCAGTTGATTTACTTTTAGTCAGTTTGCTTTTCGATTTGACAATTTGGCTCTGTTCATTTAACTGTGGCTCATTTTAGTTCTAATTCATCTGAATCTAACGCATTTAGTTTGGGAATTTTCATTTCCCTTCAATTCACTGAACTTATTGTATTGATCTCTCTCTTGTACAAAACTGTTACCTGGATTGTGTGGATTGCTGCTGTACTAAATTCTACCTGATTTTCCTTTTCAGAAAATGTTTGCTGCCAGTCCTTACACAGACACATGGAAGACTCCTGAGCTTTTTGTGGACCCCCTGCCCGTAGAAACTGGTGACGGACTCATATGGGTGGTGGGCCCAGTCCTAGCAGTGGTCTTCATCATCTGCATCGTCATAGCCATTCTCTTGTATAAAAAGTGAGTTGGTTTGTGATTTTTTAAAAATTTATTTATTTATTTTTTTTTTTTAATGCAGTTGGACTTACATTTGGACTTAACAGTGTAAAAATAACATAGTTCAACCACAATTGACAGAAAATCACTTATGGTTAGCATTTAATACATAAAAATGGTTTCTTGAGTGGCTAATATAAAAAGCTTTACTTTGGAAATTAGTTTAAAATCAAATTGTTTTCCACTTATATAATAATCCTGTTATCATTAAGATACACAGGAAATTTAAACCTTTAGCTTTGCACTGCTACCAACCACTGTTCATCCGATTTTATTTTTCTAATTTTAGGATAAATGCGCTGGAATCTTAGATATTTTCTAAATAACACACAGAAAAGATTTTCTTGTCATTTGATGTTGAACCAGTTATTTGCAGTATGACTGGGAAATTGGGTGGTTGGGAAATAATTGCATGTTAGGGAGCATGTCGAAAGAGGGGCCTATTTTGTATTCATAGCAGCATGATTTTCAAGACCCAACAACATTGTTGCATGTAAATATGAAAGAGCTTTTTTTCATGTGAAAAAGATGGTTGTGGGAAGTGAGGGGGTTGGAGAAAGGAGAGAGGAGGAGATTCTTTGAGATGGTGCTCAGTAATTGGACTAATGATGGTCCAATCCATCAGTCAAGAAATGTTGAATACATATATTTTGAAAGAAAATTCCTTTATTCCAGAAAGAATAGTCCATAAATGTGTTATTCCATCTTTGCCCGAGTCACTTACTAGTTTGATTATTATTAGTTTATAAATTGATGCTGATTATAATTGTTTAGTAGTAACTCACTCTTAGTTCTAGTGGTGAACATCAAACAACTGAACCACACAGGAGTCGGCTTTCCTCTTTTGACAAGTCTTAACTACAATTCTCTAGTGTCCAGGGGCTTTAGGTGCATGTAGTCTGTATTTCTCCCTTGTTTTAAAGTAAGTTATACGTTTTAGTCTCAATGACAGCAAGTCCCAACTAAACAGTGGTGTAAGAGGTCGCCCTACATACCAGGGAAGATCCCTGAACTACGCTAAGGAGGCCAGGGCTGGTGTGAGCAACACAAGTACAGCTTGCCGCTGTCAGATGATCCCTGACTGTCTGACCTTGCCTTACCAACATCTTGGTGGTTAGGGAGAGTAACATCTCTCCTTGGATCTCTCTCTTTTTGTCTCTCTTCTCTTTGTCTCCTTCTCACTCTCCCATCTTCCCGTCCATCTCTCCCTGGTGAACAGTGTTTCCCGGGTCTGCCCTTGGCCCTGACATTCCCCTTCCCCATCTGTATCTGCACCCTCGTGAACACACATTAGCACACACTCATACACAGACACACAGATACATGCTCACGAATGTATGCACTCACTTGCACATTTCCTTGAATCGTCACTTGTTCTCACACACTGAGACATGTACCCACACGCATGCACACACCTCCTCCAAATGCTGATGAGCTTTATTTCGCGTTTTGCGAGCCCAGCAGCGACCCCTGTGAATTTTAAACTGCTCTCTATTGATTTGTCTCTCTTCTTGCCTCCCCCCTCTCCCTTTCTCCTTGTGTGTTGTGTTTTCACCATCTTTATATATTTATTTGACTCCTATTGCTTTCTCTGGAAACAGCAAACCTGACAGGTAAGGTTTAGCCGTACTTTATTGCATTGACAGGGGAAGAGAATGTAGCCTGCCTCAGCAGAAAAGATGCCTTTAATTAGTGAGGGTGAAGGAGAATTTTGCGTACTTGATACGCGTTCTCAGCTCCTCAGTTCTTGCTCACTAAAAGTTATCCTGTTGTTTTTGTTGTTGTACGTCTTCCCCTCTCTCTACTGTTTGTTTGTCTTACTCTGCAGCCGCAAAAGAAAAGAGTCAGAGCCTCGCACAAAGTGTCTGCTGAACAACGCAGACATCACACCCCCCCACCCCACAGACCCCGTGGAAATGAGACGCATCAACTTCCAAACTCCAGGTACAAGAAGGACACACAACACTTACACTGAGAAACAAGACAGACTTACTGTGAAATTAAATGAAATATATAGGTCAAGTCAACTGAAATACTTTATAAACAATATGTTTGGCCATAGTTGTTGTCTTTCAGTAAAAAAAAGGCATTTCCACTTTTATGGATTATATAAACAATGTAAAGAAGGAAGTGTACTCATCCACCTGTATATGTGACAGCCTGGAAAACTTGCAAAGGAGCCTGCCTTAAGAATAACTTAAATATTTTACATGGTTCTTGTTTTCATTTATTTTTTACAAATACAGGCCAATATAACACGGCGCTGACCAGGGACTGTCTGGAGGTTTTGAACAAACTGTACACAGCTTTACAATGTAGTCGTAATGTTCCTCTGTGACAAAAAATATAGGAATGAGTTAAAACAAAAGTAGCTCTCTATTGTAAGAGACTGTGGATTACTAAGATGGTAAAATTTAATGTTCTTCATTTAAACCTCCAGATAACTATGTCTGATTGATGGATATAAGCTAACCTGTTAAAAAGCCATCTACCGCTTGTATTTCAATGGCCCAATTGGATTTCCAATTTGAGACTGTTCCTAGTAGAGTGCTAATGTCTGCGTTATCTGCAGAGACAGTGGTGAGTGCAACATCAGGCAGATCTGTAGGTTTTATTGGGAAAGAGGCGGAAGCAGCAGAGACTGGGGTTGGTTAGCAAACTTTTCACTCTTTGCCATATAATTCTGATGTAGAAGGTTCTATCCAACAGCAGATGTAAAGCTCACAGTTATAAAATTATGTTTTAATGCAGTCATGTCGTGCATGTGTGTCGACAAGCCCCAAAACAGTCTGAACATTTCAATTAATGTCTGTTTTTTTTTGTTTTATTTGAACTTGAATGTAATGAACTAAAACATTTTTAGCAATTCATCAGCAGAAAAAACACACAAAGACAGGCTCGGATACATGCCTGTCCTGTCTTGTGTATTGTGTACAAAATGTATCAGGGTAGTTTGGCATGTTTTTTTAGTCTCATGTGTGCCAACGAAACCCCACACACATTTGATCAGTATTTGTGATATTATAAAGACAGCCAAATACTGTTGCTCATCACAGACTTCCAAGTCTCATAGGAAAATGTAGCTGATTTCTCTTCATGTCAGCCAGAAGGAACACGTTTCCTTTACTTCTAACACTTCGATAATATGCCTTGTCATCAGATCACTCTTCTCCTTTTAATTCTATAAAACTAAACTGTTACCAAAAGACAACAGGTTTATGACTTCAGACGTTTTAACATAGTAGATGAGTGCAGGTCAAAAAGCAAACAATGATGTTGTAGCTGAGTGCCAACCAACCTCAGTCTGCCCCCCTTACCCACACAGTAATCCATTACCTTCCTTTGCTAAATGGAGTCCCTTGTTTCAGTGGCTTTTACAGACTTAAACACTATTTCGGAAGCTTTTCACCCTGCAAAGAGCAAAGTTCTGCAGAAACTTCAAAATCCTTAATTTTGGAACCCACTGAAATGGAAAGTAAATTTTTTAAATTTGGCATGTGTTAATTAACAACAGCTCTAATCCAAAAATACTGTTATTAGCTGTCAAAAGCTTATATTTGCCAACTGCTATATTATATTACAGAGGGCAAATTAAGACACAAACCTGCAGACAACCTTCCTTCTTTACACTAACCTATAAATCAAAAGTTTTTATTTATGTAAGAGAAAAAACCGAATATGCAGTAATGTGTTTTAATTGACAGATAACTCACATGTGTAGTAACAGAAGAATGTATCCTTGGCAGACACATTCACACAGCCTACATAGAGATGAACTATTTACAAATGATGTGACTTTCAAGTTAAATTTATGCTGCAGCATAAATGGCTTCCATGAACTGCTCTCACATCATTCTGTTAGACATTATGTGCCTTAATACAAACCACCCATGTTTATGTGTTTTCCATGTTTCCATGTAACAATTCAGTGTTTGGTGTTTGACTTGATGTTTTTGTGTTACAAACAAATCCTCTGTTGAAGTTCTCCGAGGTTTTTTACCTGTTTCCTCTTTCGTTTCACTTTTCATCTCGCTTACATCCGAGCTAAAGCCTGGTGTTAACAACAGAGCACCTTCGATCACACACTCATTCTCTAAGGCCTCTCCATCTTCCTCCTGCCTTCTCTTAAGACCTACTGTCTGTCGGTCTGTCTTCCTGTTGTTCAGCCTCCTGGGCCACGGTGGCACCTGCAGTGTGTTGTGACTGGTCTGAATTATGGTGGAACTGAGTTTTACTGTCACATTTGGCTTACTGCCTAATTTCAATATCATGGTTTCTCATAGAGTACAAGTAGCCTGTTTGTTGAGTAGTTTTTTTGGAAAACCTCTCCTCCTGCCAGGTTAGAGGTTTAAGTGAAAGAAAGTTAAAACAAATCATTCTGCTGTCCCAGCAGTAACCTCTGGCAAAGCATCATGGATTATCGTGACTACAAGCAGTTTTTTGACAGAAGACTGAGACCTGCGTTTTGAGAAATCTGCACTGTATTTCAGCTATAGTGTTCTCACCTGTCCAAGCAAATGACAGAAAAGGATAAAATCCTCCAGAGGCGGAATAAACACATCAACCCCTTTTTTTCTGTGTTCCCTCATTTCTTTTTCCTTTTTTTGCCTCTTGCTTTCTGTCTCCTAGCTTAGCTGTCTCTCAGTCATCCATCTGTCATCTGCAGCCAGTCTCCGCTCCATCAAAAGGCTCGGATTTCAAAATGGAGCGTATCTCTTCAGCTTCTTTGGGAGCCCAGTTGTGCTGCCTGAGTTTGTGTCTTGGAAAAAAAAATGGCTTCTTCACATGAGAGAAAAGAGATACAAGGATAAAAGGAGATGCATAAACCCACTTATACATGGAAATGTGGAAGTTCAATGTATTGTCTTCATCGTTATCTTACTTGGTATTCGGAGCACTGTCAATTGCTCTGAAATGACAAGGTTATAATGTCCATTCCTGCTATACGGCTGCCTGCATTCCAGGGCTTTCC
>JAPXVT010000023.1:15620990-15631204 GCA_029823135.1 Acanthurus reversus
AGTCCAAAGCACTGCACAATAAAACTGAAATTTGACAGCTTGCTTCGCTTGGTCTCCATCACTGTCCTCTTGTTGTTCTACCTGTCATTTTTAGTTGTTTCTCTATTCTCTCTTAAGCCATTATGTCTCTGTTTTCCTCTCCTTCTCAATTATTTAAAATGTAATGCCAACAAATCCCTAAGTATTAGCGGACACATAACCACCTCATATTTTAATATTTACCACAAATTGTAGTTAATTGTCCTTCAACACAAATGTGACAAGCACTTAGTATTAAGAAAAGAAATATTCTAAGCCACAGCAACCTCAGTATTGAGACCAGGGGAGACATTCATTTCTAATAATCAAACCTCTCACAGTTTTTGACTTCTGTCTCCTTCTCTTCTTGCTCTTTAGTGCGGGCGTCGGCCGGACAGGTTGCTTCATCGTCATCGACGCCATGCTTGAGAGGATCAAGCACGAGAAGACGGTGGACATTTACGGCCATGTGACGCTGATGCGCTCACAGCGGAACTACATGGTGCAGACGGAGGACCAGTACAGCTTCATTCACGATGCGTTGCTGGAGGCGGTGGCCTGCGGCAACACTGAAGTGGCAGCCCGCAGCCTCTACTCCTACATTCAGAAGCTGGCCCAGGTGGAGAGCGGCGAGCACGTCACCGGCATGGAGCTAGAGTTCAAGGTACAGGATGTGGAGCAATTTTCTTAATAACATTTTTTAAGTATTTCACTGTGCTGAAATTGCAGGGTTTTTTTCACGGAGTTTAAGCTCCGTCTCTTTCTTCTTTTTTACTAATAAACCATGACTGTGCATAATAAAGTGTTTCAGATGAACTTAAAATATAACTGGGGTCTGACATGAAATTACAGAACAGATGGCCTGCAGTTTTTTCGCTGGTGACCCCATTTTGAGTTTTGACAAATACAGACACCAATCAAAATTGCAAATGACAGCTGAAAAACTCACCTAGCAGATTGAGCTGACCTGAAGCCAAGACGCTCAAGAAGAACCTGAAGGTCACATAAGAAATAGCAGACAGGTTAGATTTCACTCTGTAAAATTCACTAATGCTTTAAGCTGCAAACAAAAATGCTGCCTCACCTTGTTTTTGGCTACTGTAAACCTTTGAAATGAGGCTCACTGCCGGTTCATCTCTAATTATTGTGGCTGCAGACCAGTTTTTATCATTATTTGCAATGTGCAAAATTGTCAGTTGTAATAATGGATTTTTAATTTGAGATCCTGAACACCATGTTCTCGCATTTTGATATTTGAACAAAACATGTAGTAGTTCTTAACCAGCAATTAAGTTTCTGGGCAAAAAGCTGCGATACACAAATGAGAAGACTGAGAAGACATAGGATGATGATTACAGTAGCTGACTGGGGAAAACTGGGAGAGTGAGGCTTCATTCAGGAGAAGATGCAGCTCGTAATAAATCCTACATGTCAGACAAACTGTGTCAGGCATTAGGTAAGACGCAGGCTGGATGTTTCTCTCAGCTTGTTGCTCAAACAGACGTAATGGAAACAAAATGAAGGAAGTGTATGACACAGAATGCCTAAAGAGTCAAGAATTTGAAATAAAGACTCTTGAGGATTTATTACCTGTCAGCCTCAGCTAAGAAGAATATACAGTAGATTAAAGCAGCCTTATTTACATTGCAACAATTTGTCAGTAATATTGCACCTGCTGTCCAAGTAATAGGATTTCATATGGACTAGAAAGCAAATCTCCTTCATTTTCTAACCTCACTTCAATAATTTAATCACCTAAGTACAGAGTATTTCAATTATTTTTGTGTTTGTTGCAAAGCTAGAAAATGGAAATATTGAAGCCTTTTACTGTTTGGCCACAATGTTCATTTTGGAGGATTTAGAATAATATGCTTAAGCAAAGAAATTGAGTTTAATCTAGCAGGCACAAGTCAAAGGATTTTGTCTGAAAGCGGCACGAATTCGATAAAGTAAGTGTGCGCTTTCTCTGAGAAATTCATGATGAAGCAGTAGGTGAGGATAAAGAACCTTCCAAAGTGTTTACATAAAATAGATCTTCATTAAAGATCTTAACAGCCCTCAGCTTACAGTATGAACTCAGCTTTGGCGCTCGTTCTGCTGACCTTGAATGGCTCACTCGCTCACTCTCAAATCATCTATCATCTTCCCATCGCCATTCACCAACACGGCCCCCTGCCAAGAAACAATAATAGTGCTGGTGTGTTTCAACGTTTTATTTATTTATTTATTTTTTTTAACTTACTGGTGCACAACGGTGATGGAATCACCATCACCATCTGTAACAGGGATAATGCTGAGCTGGCGTCAGGAGTCAAACGGGGATTAATAACGTCCACGGTACAGTCAGGATAGAGAAGAGAGGTGTGTGTGTGAAGAGTGGTGGGGGAGCTAAGTAATTAATACTTGATGATGACAAATGGAGGTGGATGGCAGGGCAAGTGGAGGGAGGAGCGTTTGGCTAATGAACAAAGGGACGACTGTATGCTAACTTGGCACTAAGGAAGTGATTCGACAGAATGCTGCACTATGGGGACGGTGGGAGGGTATTGTCGTTCTCAGGTGGGAAACGGCATCGTGCAGAGTTAAGCTGCGACTGGTGTGATTCACGGGAGTTCAGCGGGGAGAAAGAACCACCGAGAGGGGCCTGTCAGGAAGTTGTCAGACTAGTGCTTTCTGGCATTGTGCGTGAATAGCAATTGTATTCAAAGAAAGATTTATGCACATAATCCACATGCAAGGAACATACACTACATGAGTGACAACACCAACTGAGCTACTGGGATCCAAGTAAAATTAAGTAGGGAAGGCATGATTTGGAATTTGACAACAGAGTTTTAATTGGAATCCATATGCAAAGACGGAGATATAATGCACTTTGGTTTTAAATGAGAGTGATGCTTAGAATATACAAGAATTTCTTAAGGAATTGTCAGACCTTAAGCATAATGAAATGGGTGGACCAAGGCAATAAGTTCATGATATATATTAAAAAAACGTGTTAATTGTTCATTAGAGTTATGGCTAGGCAAACTTAAAATTAGATTAATTTAATTTTTTTACATCCTAGGTGCTCACATATTACACCAAATATGCTCCTCCCTGTTGTACGGATAATGCTTAATGTATGCTAGCTTAGCTTCCAAGTGTAAAGATGTTCTGTACTATAAATGAAGAAAGGAGCTGGCAACTGTGTACAAAGGTACCCCAGGTGCTTCTCTGTCCTGTTGGATGACAGGTTGCCAGATTTGGCTCAATTCCCTGCACCCTCTGTGGTGTCTTGTGGTGTAGCTGAGGGCCTCTTTAGTGCTGCCAGGCCACCTCAAGTCTTTCCAGGTGCCTTTGTGAAACACAGATCAAAGGGAGGACAGTAGCAAAGAAGGAAGGGGTGGAGGAGGAGAAGGAGGAGAGGGCTGGACCAACTCCAAGTTGCCACTGACACGGAGATACTGGTGCTGTAGAGGAATTAGAGAGAAAGCCAGGACAAAGCTCTGACAGTAGGGAGTTTCTGTTTTCACAGAGATTCAAAAAGAAACCCTTTCACTTTGTGTGTTTTGACAACCATTTAGAGGCGAGGAGTCTGGAAAATAAATCAGAGTCCCAGCATACTTTTTAGTGAGTTCAGTTGCAAGTCATGTCTCTCCTCCTTCGTCGATGCTCTTCAGTGCACCATGCATTTCTCCGTCTGAGAGGGACCCCAAGCATTCTGATATGAGTGTTTTCCTTTCACAACGCTAACAAGCAAACGCACACAACCACAAACAATTTTTTTGTTTTGATGCTTAAACAAAGAGAAAGCGAACATACTCTAAGACTTGCTGACCCACAAACTCCCACTGAGGTCCCTACGATGATGATGATGAAGCAGCAGAGCTTTTCAATTTGATCATTATGCAGTTTATATGTATTTGTTTGTGTTTGTCTTTCAGAGCATCCCTGTGTGAGTTGATGTTTTATGCACAGATACCACACTGCCATTATCAAAGGCACTGGTGACCCACTTTTAGACAAGTTTTCTGCTTCGTACAGACTTGATCCAGAGGCTTGTTAGTCTGGCTGTGTAGCAGATTTTCCATCGTTGCATCTGACCATGCACGATCACACATGTAGCAAAAGGAAATAACATTTTTGCGTTGCTTTCCATTAAATGGTTGTTTATTCTTGATAAACAATATCATTTTTACAATGGGCCATCGACGGTAAAGCAGATTAGACTGATCTTGCTATATTACTTTCTGTTATTGATGTACCCATCTGTTGTTCTGTGTTACACCTGTCCTCCCTTTCCTCTTTATATCCCTATTTCCTCTCCTTTTATCATCCCCTCCGACTCTCCCTTCCTCTCTCTTCTCTTTTCATTTTCATCTCTTCTTTCTTCTTTTTTTACTGCCGTTGCGTTTGCAAATTCCCTCCTTCTTCCTCTCACCTCAGTACTTTCCTTTAATCTTCTCCGTCCTGCAACATTTCATTCCATTCTGTGTTCCATCTCCTCCCTCTGTTTTCTGGTACCTCACTCACTTTTTTGGCTGTTCCTTCCCTTAATCTCTCCATTCTTTCCCCTTCAGCGTTTGGCCAACTCCAAAGCTCACACGTCACGCTTCATCAGTGCTAATCTTCCCTGCAACAAGTTCAAGAATCGGCTGGTCAACATCATGCCCTACGAGACCACGCGCGTCTGCCTGCAGCCAATCAGAGGTCTGGAAGGATCCGACTACATCAATGCCAGCTTCATTGACGGATACAGGTAGGACAAGGGGTGAGATGGTGGGAAGCACACAAGCAGCAGGCATGTGAGAGGTGATGCCAGGGCTATCTTTGTTTCAGCCAGGAAACATCTTTGATAATGTAGACAGAAATGTTGGTTGTTCCTCTCTGAGAGTTTGACCTTAAAGATAAAACGGGGAGAGAAGGGAGAGTAGATGAGGGAAATAAGCACATGATTTGAAAATGTGTCCCCAGGACTATAATCAGTATTGTTAAAAAGGCTGATTAATTAAACAAGCCAACATAAATTGTTGTAACATGTTTTCTTTGTGTCCAGGCAACAGAGGGCCTACATTGCAACACAGGGACCTCTGGCAGAGACTACAGAGGACTTCTGGAGAATGCTGTGGGAAAACAACTCTACCATTGTAGTCATGTTGACCAAACTGAGAGAGATGGGACGGGTAAGACATAAACATGTGGTTCGTTTCTTTGCTGTGGGAAGGTTTCAAACAGTGAAAGGAAAATAACAACTTATAAAAAGGAAACAATTAATGAGCGAACGGTTTGTATGGCTTTGTCCTCCAACAGGAAAAGTGTCACCAGTACTGGCCAGCTGAGCGCTCCGCCAGGTACCAGTACTTTGTGGTCGACCCCATGGCGGAGTACAACATGCCCCAGTACATCCTGCGAGAGTTCAAGGTCACAGATGCCAGGGTAAGACATACCTGGAGTGATGTATGTTGATTAAGTAAATTGAGTACTGAGTAGTAGTCATAAACAGTTTTTAACAAACATCAAAATAACAGAATTATGTTCAGATTGTGTGGTCGTATAATGATAGAGTCAATAACTTGACCCCACGATATCAACTTATTTCATGCAGCAGTCTAAATTGAACACTGATGCCTCACATCTTGCCCACATCAACAAATGACACCAGCGGTGAGGAGACTGTAAATTACTGTCCTGTCTCCCATAATGCCTTTGCCTGGTCTGCTCAGTCAGCTGAAACACTACGAAACGTTTTACAGCACACAGTCCAGAAGAGTCGATTAGTTGTGCAGAGCATGATCGATCTGCTGCTCTCTTCTTTACAATAAGAGGATATTTTTCTCCAGATAATTTCAATGTTTTGTGTTTACGTCCGCGCTGGTATTGTGCAAATAAGTGGTGTGTTTCTTTCACTCTCTTCCAAAACAAATGCTCGCGCTAGACAAGATCTTTACGGCAGTAAACAGTACAGCTTTCACCCACATGCACCGTTACAATCAACACAGAATAAAAGTTCCTCAGAGGGACACTGAAGTAAGTTTGTATTAAATTGTTGTCAGCAATCAGTCATAAATATTGAGCTTTCTATTCAGGCCCAGAATTAATAAGCAAGGAGTACTTGCTTATAGTAGGCTACTCATAATAATTATACAATACACAGAGACTCCACTGTCTCAGTAGACTTAGAAAACCAGCATGCAATGTAGTCCCAAATTATGCTGTAATTGCTACAATTGCACTGGCGACCCATCCTTCACTGAAGTGTGGGAAATGTAGAAGATTAAGCAGGTTAAGCAAAAGTAGGTCACATAAACACAGAAACATCAGAAGCACATCAGTGTTTTTCCTCAAAAGTTGCTGAAATGGCTTTGATATAGTAATTTTCCTCAGCAGTTAGACGGGTTCGGTTTCCACACGAAACAACACGTCATGATGACTCGATGTTAAAAGGAACTTCATTCAGATAATAATGCAAGTTCACATTCAAGATGTCTTTTTATGCCCTGAGCTGTTCATAACCTGCTCCACACTACTGTAGTTTTCTTTTTACTTCAGGATTCCTTTTTTTGCTCCAATTAGGCCGGACAGTTTGAAGCGGCAGCGGAGAAATAAAACTGCTTTCTCTCTTTGCCATACAGGCTGACATATCCAGTGATTTCCCAGGCGGCGTGGCAGCTAGTTAGCTGTCGTCCTGTTGGCATTAAAAAAATTAATATAGTATATCTCTCACACACATATACACACATACTACACACAAACAGACACATTATCCAGAGTGTGGAAATCAGACATAAGTGCTGGTTAAGCTGGTGTGCCATCACCACTCACACAAACACACACACGGACACTAGCACACACTGTTTCTTTATTTTATGTGCAGTGTGCAAAATGCCTCTTACAAACACAGATGTGTACGCAAGCTCACACACCTACCTCCATGCTGATTTGCTTTTCTCAGCACAAATATTCACACCGATGCATGCACACACACACACTTTTGTATTTTTTATAAATTTGATTTTTTAACACCAAGGGACGCACACATTGTACACACCGGTATTTACAGAATGAATGCTTTCACCCCTGTGAACACTCAAGAACACATACTTGGATTCTAAAAGGCGCTGAATCATCAAAACAAACAGCAGCACTTGACTGACAGTCAAGGCTTATTATCAGTTATCCAAATGCCAGGAGAAAGAGACCAGATGATGGTTCCAGTAAGGTGTATGAAGGTGTGAAGGAACAGGTTGAGTTTGTGTTAAGAAGCCCTTTTGGTAGATTTGTAGGTTTTTACCCCCATATTACTTACGTGAGTTTGTACATACACTGGTTTTTAACCTACATACATAGATTGGATGTACATGCATGTATATATGTACCCATGCATGCACATAAATTCTACGGCTGTTACTTAAAACCCAGTGTACATACACAAATGCATGTGTATGTGTGTGCTAGCCTGTTCGTCGCATGCCTCTGCGCAGTAATAGCAGCGACTCCACGCCTCAGCACTCACATCTAGCGAGCCAGTCACGTATTTAATCACACAATTTGACACGGCGCGTGGGCCCTCAGGTTGTGTGTTAAATTTTCCTCTCTTTTTTCCCTCTCCCCTCTTTCTTCGGCGTGCTTGGTTTATTGTGTTGTTGTCTTTGCCTCTCTTTCACTTTTAATCCCCCTGCTGAGGCAAAACGTTTTTGAGATGGAAAAACAAAGGCCATGAAAGAAAGAAAACATGCAATGCGTCATAAAACAGAGGAGACATAAGATGTTGCACAAAGGGAGACGACACGTGGAGCTTAACTTATTAAAATCCAAATCATTGTATTTGTCAAGTACAATAAATGTACCTGAATACATCTTGGCAGCGTGGATGCAGGAACATATCAACAGCTAGAAGAGCAACACAGCAAGTACTGGCACATGTGGCAACATGACTTCACATTCAGAGTACAAGCATTCAGTAAACAGATTATGTATATCCTGATGTACAATAGCTGCATGTGTCAAACATTCAGGATCTGTATTTAGCATGCTAGCAGTAGAGGGGGATGGTTAGCTTTTAGCAAAGATCAGTATAAAATGAATATGTAAGAGAGCAACACAGCCAACTTGACACCATTCAGGATAATTATAGAGGCTGATGTTCTCGTTTACATCATCACATTCAATATTAACTTGTTATGATGTCATTTTTGACACATAGCAACAGATGAAGAAAGCTCTTTACAAAATCCATTGTTAGTTTTACATAAGTTAGCACTTATAAACAGATCATCTTTTTCATGCTCGCTGCTATATTTAATTCCATATATGAGTTTTGTTGTATTTCCTGCTTACACAGTCCTTACATGATTCTATTTCTAGCCCCTATCATCTCTTTGTGTAAGTGCTCGCTTGGCTTAATACCTCGAACCCAGGGAAAATTAACAACTAGCTATTTTTATACAGAAACCAGTGTGGGCAGTCAGTCCTTAGTTAAATGATTAATTCTTTAGAATAGAAGAGCATCCCATTCACTCAGTGCATCCACTACAGGACAAACATAACTGCTATTATTCAGATTTCTAGCTGTATGTATGCAGATGTTGTGTGTTTAGTTATGAAATCAATGGCTTTTTGCATTAATGTTATTTGTTAGTCATTATCAAGCTACTGAAAGAAGTGCAGAAAACTTGCTATTGGAGATTCATTCTGTTTCCCAATAAATGTTTGTTTCACAAATGTTACCAGATGAGAAAATACAAGTTCATGTTCTTTCATATTATTTTGATTCTATCACATAACAAAGAAAAAATGATTGGAAACCTAATTAAAGAGGCTTATTAAAGACTACACCATGTAAAAGAAGGATAACAAAGTGTAGTAATGAATTGTGCTTTTGCAGTGTGAACAAATGGGACCAGAATGTGTGAGAATGACACACACCATGTTTAACTTTAAAGTCTTTTGCACAGGGACGTGAGAAACAACTGGAGAAGTGAACACCTGGTTGTCATAATTGTTGATGGCATGAAGCAGGCAGCCTGTCACAAAATGTGAGAAATGCTCGGCTCTGCTCACTTTCTTGAGAAATGTCTTCTCTCCAAGAAAATATGTAATGAACTTCTTTACAAGGACACAAAACACGAGTGTCGGCTCCACGTTATCAGACTTGATGATCCTCAAAATAAACCAGACCACTGACTGACTGTAAAAATGTATCTAAATGTTTCGATTTGCACTGGAAGTTAGTGCACTACTAAAACATCATAAGAATCAATGTAAGATTAAATTCCTAAGACTGACATTTAGTCCAGCAGACTTGTCAGTGTGTAAGAGGTTTTGTTTTCAGTTTTTATCGTCCAATCCCACCTCCTGCTCCCTCAGTGCTCTGTTCTTGCTTCTTACCTCCATCGCTCAGCTCATCCATCAGGTCACCGCATCGATCCCGTGGCAGGATTATCGTATTCAACATGGTGTCTGGGAGACGACGCTTGTCATGGCAGATACACTATTGATTAGCTTTAACTAGGACCCACTCGTTGCAGCACACACACAAAGAAAAACTTGGCAGAAGGGAAAATAGAGACAATTGCTTTGGAGGTAGAGGAGTGGATTGGGGGAAAAAAAGGACACACTGTTCCTCTATGGTAAAGTGTGTGTGTCATGTACAATTATCCATCTTTATTACTGTTGTGGAAGAAAAGCACCAGCAAATACTGTTTCATTTTAAAGGGGCAATAAGTAAAAGTAAGATTATAGACCTTGATGTTGCTTCATTTGTATTATGTTCTTAAAAGGACATATAAAAGGGGGGTTGGTCAGGTCTTCTTACTTCTCTATTAGATCCACATCTCCAGTACTCACTCTCTTTTCTTTGGATTTGCAGGATGGCCAGTCCAGGACAGTAAGGCAGTTCCAGTTTACTGACTGGCCGGAGCAAGGCGTGCCCAAATCCGGGGAGGGATTCATCGATTTTATTGGCCAAGTACATAAAACCAAGGAGCAGTTTGGACAGGATGGACCGATCTCTGTCCACTGCAGGTAAGATCTCCCTGTGACTTGAATCATACAACACCATCAATTACAATAATCAATTAACAGGTCTCTTGAAAGCGAGGCTGTATTTCCTGACACTGCTAAGGCCTTTAAATATCCAACCAGATGAAATCCGGTCTTCAGGTGGTTATTGTTTCACAGCACAGCACCTCCTGTGGTGTGGTCCTAACAGCACC
>JAPXVT010000023.1:15795830-15806386 GCA_029823135.1 Acanthurus reversus
CTGCATTGGTGTAATGAGGCAGATGCATGTGAAGTATTCAGAGCAGCGTAGGCAGGGATCTGGAGATGAGCCCGCTCTCTCCCTCTCGCTCTCTCTTGAGGGCTATATTTTTGGATCAGCCCACTTCTATGAGCCCTGATTGAAAATACACAGAGGATCTGCAAGGAATCTCATCTTTGCTGGGCTATTACAACACAGCACAAGGAATGATGCTCTCTGATCTGAAGCTGCATGACCAGAACAGCATTTTGTCTGCACTGTTCATACAAACAGAGCTGTGTGGGTTATTTCTGAGCGGAGGTGTTCAACATTAAACAGATATTACTGTAACAGCTACAGTAAAAGAGATTATAATGAGTAAATCAATTAATGGGAAAGAACAGAACACCTTAAAAAGATCTTTCTTGTTGCGGGCTTATTCAAGGTCTCGCACTTTGCATTTATGAAGAAAGCTTCAGCGTGTCACTAAGTTATGTCGAGAAAACGACTCCCTTGATTAGATGACAGCTTGTGAATGTGACGCTCTTTTTCCCAAGGTGTTCGCCACAGGAGCTGAGCCTCTAGAATAAAATCTGTCTAGTGGGATGTTTTTATAAAGTGATTCTGGTTTTCAGGTCAGTCCTGGCTGATAAATAAACTCAGAATAACCCAGTATAACGTACCATTCAGTAATTTAAACTTGGTGATAGTTGCTCCTGCATGCTGACTGAACCGTGTTCCTGATGCTCCTCACAAAGTGATCTGCCTCAGCTAAAAACTCCTGAGGTGATGTTTTGTAAAACCCAGCTTTAGACCAAAATCATTTCCCCCTTCAGTGTAAGTAAATGGAACGAGGCCTAATCCATACCACAGGCTGTCACTGAAAATCAAACTCCTGCTCTCTCTCTCTCTCTTTTTTTTAAAATTTTTAGTGGATCCTATTCTATTGCTCCTATACTAAGCCAAAATCACAGCTCTGATTCAGGGTAAATGAACATTTAGAGTTATTGTAAAGGCAAAGCTAAAATAAGTTAATTTACAGTAGTGTGGGTCACATGCCTCAGGATCTGATGGATGTCACATGGGAAATAAAAGCAAAATTAGGACACAATCAGTGTCTGGAATCACAGCCACAGCTCGTGCACGGCGACAGTCGCCTCAGTGTGACACATGTAAGCTGCACAAAAACTATTATGAGCAACCAACCTGATAGAAAGGACTTGAATTTATGATTGCAATTAGTTTTTTGGTTTTGTTTTTTGGTGGGGTTTTTTTTGGATCAGAGGTAATGTTTTACAGCTGTGAATGTAGCTCCAGGGCTTTACATGGCAGAGGCAGGACGTGCAGTGGTCCTGTTAAAGACCTGCAATACTGCCTGAACTTCAAAATACTCCCAGTCTTCACTCGTTGACTGAACATTTTCAACTGCTTAAATGTCAAAAATGATGCAAAAGCTACAACTGACATCATGATTTAGCAAATTTCCATTCTGACAGCTAATGATCCTCATTGTCAAGTATGTTTGACAGTAATGTTTCCCTTCACGAGGCATTATTGCTGAACTCCTGATGCTTGCACTGTGAAAATGTGATTCAAATGTGCGTGTCAGCAAAATGCACCACACCTTGAAGTTGCAGTGATTTTACAGGGTTGTGACACGGAAAGGAGATGAGATTACTGTTACTGTAAATCCATGTTGTTGTAATTCCTACTGACAGACAACAGAGGGTGATAGAAGTTGTTTGTTCTACAATACACCTTTAATTCCAGCAGGTGTAGCCTCCAATTCTCCAAATCCTTCAATTTTGAGCAATGAAAGATAATAATTTTTAATTATTCTGAGTGCAACAGAAGTGTTACTGATTAATTTTGCTGCCGCAATACTTTGCAGAATACTCTGGGAAAAGAGCTAAAAGTGTAGACAAGAACAGGATGTTTCTGACTATCTGTTTATACATTATCCACACTGGCTGTATCAAAATCAGATTGAATTATCATTTCGTTTTCACTTCACTTCTTGCAAATGTGGGTGTTGATTTAGAGGTAAACAACCACTGTACATCCATACAATCTCTATGTTTACAGCCCTCTCTCTCTGAGGTGAAAGTTTTTTCAAATAAGTTTTAAAACATAAAGAATATTAACAGTGTTAGTTCATTTTGAAGAAATCTGATAATAATGTATTTGCTGACTGTTTTTTCATTGCTTAACAGGTTTTAATCTTTAAAATTCTTAGGTATATCCACAAAATGCCATCACATCCATTTGATTATCATCTGTGGCAAAGTAAATATGATAAAACCTACAACCCTTTCTACTTACGCCACATTATTATTAACAAGTCCATGGTTGACGTGCAACATACTTTGCTGGTAATGTAAAACCTCACGTGATGCCCTTCCTTTCTAGATTTGGATGCAGTACCTGAAGGTGACATCACTTGGGACACCTTCATACCTCTGTGTTTTTACTCTGAATTCTCCTTTTCCATTAAGCTGGGCCACATATTTTTGATCACTGGGATCCAGCTCGAGAGACTGGATCTATCTGCCCTGTTGGGAGAATATCGATTGTCTCTCAAATAGGCAATTAATTTAAGAGCGTCCGCTGGGCAAAAGAACAGGATGGTGTGTGTGCGTGTGTGTGAATCAAATAGGTTTTACACCGATGGAAAATCACTGTGATATAGCTTATACTAGCACTGCTGCCTCGGGTAATCGATGAGTCTATAGTGAATATATACAGTCTAGATTACTTTGGTGTCCGAGCATTTTACATGCATGTTATACTTTGGAGTAAGCACACTAAACATTGACTAATTTGCATGAGATTTGACGAAATGTATGCATGCATACAGCGTGCAGGTAACTGTACGGAGGTACAGAAGTCTAATGCACCTACCTGTCCCGTAAGCTTTGGCCACCAGCCATGTGAGGCTGCAACAGATTTTGGCTCGTGAGAAGTCATAGTGCTCAAAAGACTTTATTGCTGGAGCTACGAAGGTTTTCCTAACTTCACCCATATTTCCCTGAATTGTATTCTTGCACCCTATGAAGCAGCAACGCAACGCGAAAGCATCCCACTTATGGAATTTCGTGGCCAACAATAAAACGCTGTTGAATAATAAGATGCGGTGTCTTCGACGGTTCGCTGGTTCTCTCAGGGATGAAATGCCAGGCTGGCAGTTCTTTTTCGTCTTTTTTAGTTTCGTTGACACAATGAATCGTTACTCCTGCTGTTTCTCATCCATTCTTGCCGTCTACCAGCTGGAATGGGCTTCGTCGGACCAGGCTGGGAAGGTTTTCTTGAATTTCAGAGGAATAACTGCTTTTCAGCTGGAATGACAAAAGAAATATTTCCATTCTTTGGATTCTCTGGGAGCGGACGGCTTCTTTCTTTCAGGTCCATGTATTCTTGTAAGAATAGCTTCTGTATTTAACGCTCCCTCTTCTGTTCAATCTCTTGGTGCCGCGGTGCGGTCTTCGTGCCGCACTGTGGCTTTCCAAGCCCTGCACCTTTGTTGCGTAGTGCGCATGCGCGGAGCCTATCTTCACATGCTGTCGGGAATATTAAAACTTTTGTTAAAGAGGTATGTTCCTGCTTTATGTATAAAGTGATATATCGCTGGAAATCATATTATATCTTTGTGTGACACATTTACCACACGACAGCAGGCTAATTTCAACTTCATCTTTCTTTCCTATTTCCTTCACAGTTCGCGACAGCAAATGGTGATGAAGATTTCGACGGGCATTTGAAAGCATGAAAAGAGGACAGTCAGCAAGCGATCTAGCCAGAAAACAAAAGAGTGAAGGGCTTTGTTAGCTTACATAGGAGATTTCTCAACTTTAAAGACCGACCTAGTTGTTTTTCGACCCCAGCAGTTTATTTACTCTGAATGTAAAACATGTTTTCAGATAAAAAATACTTCAAACAGCTATAAACGTCAAATATTTTCAGCGTAATAAGCAAGCGCCGTTATACAAACCACAATTCCCGACGTGCAACGCAGCAGTACGTCATTACTTTGCGTCGGTGATTGTTTAGAACTGTTGGAAGATGATTCGTGGAGGTAGGTACATGTATTGCTGCTGAATATTGAAAATGTTAAGCTGTAAAACCTCCACCCTCATTAGAAGTCATGGCCGAACCGTGGTTTGACAAGTGCTGTTTCCAAATATACGAAAATGCGAAAGCTCTTGTTCGCAGTAGCAGCAGATAAGTTGTGTTTCGCTGTCTTGTTTGTTCACAATACATCTGACGTTAAAAGTTATTAAACCGTTGGATATGATAACGCTATTATAGCAATAATTTATGGTGATTCATGCTGATAAATATATGATTTCTCTTATTGAAGTAACGTCATGCTGCAAAGCCCAAGCTGCAGGCTTAAATATTTGGTGGAGTTACTGATCTCACTAAAACGATTACCCCTGAATCTTTGACGTTATTCTTAGTGTTTGCATCTGTTTTTCCCCTGTGTACAGGATGATAATTCATAACGATGTTTATGCCAAGAGCACTGAAAGTGAAGAGACCTGCACAGGGCTCAAGCCAAGTTTTGAATAAGAAAAGCAAGGTAGACCAGGAGCAGAGAAAAGATGAAGGTAGTTCAGCGACACCTGTTCAGAAGGAGGAAGCAAATGAGGACAACAAAACCCAGGATGAGACCATACAAGCAGGCGGAGACTCTGCAGGTTTGATAGAGAGCTCATTGAGCGAGGGTGGACATAGGCCTGCCTCAAGTGATGAAGAGGAGGAGGAAGAGGAACCAGTCAAATCATTCAAGAAGAGCCAAAGATGGCCAGAGCCAGGAGAGCCTGTTTGTGTGATGTGTGGTCGCTATGGGGAGTACATTTGTGACAGCACTGACAACGATGTTTGCAGTCTTGAGTGCAAAGCCAAACATTTGACCCAGATGGGGATGGGGACTGGGGCTGAGGTGTTTAACCTTAAGAACAAAAATGAGAATGAAAGGACTCAACCACAGCAGCCAGCAGTTGACACAGCTGGAGGAGTGGGTGAAAATGAGGCAGGCTATTCCTACAGGGAAGATCGGTTCATATCAGGCCTGACAGACGAGCAGGTGCAGAGGATTAAACAGGAGCTGGGCATTGAAACCCAGGGCAGCGATGTGAGAAGACCCATCGTTGAGTTTGAGCACTGTGGCTTTCCTGCCAAGCTGGGCAGCAACCTGAAAAAGGCCGGCTATGAGGCGCCCACGCCTGTCCAGATGCAGATGGTGCCTGTTGGTCTTTCTGGCAGGGATGTGATTGCCAGTGCTGACACAGGTTCAGGGAAAACCGTAGCCTTCCTGCTGCCAGTGGTAACGGGGGCACTGGAGGTAAAGTGATGCAGCTGACAGAACATTCTTTCATTTATTTATTTATTTATTTTACAATCACACCATGAAAACGATACTTGATATTTCCTTTACATGTCTGCTGATTTTAAAATTAAATGTGTGGTGCAGCATAAATTACACAGTATGTGTACACATCAAATAATCACCAGCCAGTTGGAAATAACATGTTTAATACAAATACTCTCATAGTTTAGGATTTTTTAGCCACGAGAAATCATTGTTTATAGGCATGCTGATGTTGGACTGTAAACTTTTGCACTGCATTGTTATGATTAACAATATAAATAAAACAGCACATGTTGTTTATATTTGAAAAGCCTGAAGGTAAATGCTTGACATTTTGGCCAATTCCTTTTTTGTTTTGGTTGATGCTGTTGTTGCAGGGCAAATTTTTACTCTTCTATGAGTCAATTTTAGGAGGACAAAAAGATGAGGTTTTAGCATAATATGATCCTTTGATGCTCTGGCTGCTAAACAGCAGTACTGAGTAATTTTAAGAAGGGACAGTTTGTCTGTTGCCATGTTGCAACCCTGAAGGTTTTCAAACAGAAACTTTAGAAAACATCTGTTGGAACAGGCATACTTGCTCTATTGAGAGCTGTATTGCAATTTATGTTATTACAATGTCATGAAAACTTCTACTAAAATGTACTGACTCATTTGTCCCCTCTGTTTTTCTTTTGGCTTTGTTTTTCATCCATAATTATCAGTGTCATAAACAGCCCTCACAAAGGAATGTGCCAGTCAGATTATTATGGTGGTTTTACAAAGTCTGGAGAATGACCATTATTGTTTTGCAGCAGCGTTTGCATTTTAAATAGGTGAACTGAAAAGGATGAATTAAGACTGTTTTTGCAAGTCAAAAAAATGCATTTCTTCTGGATGGGATCAACCTGATACTACAAAAATGAATCATTAGTATTATTAATGATTGACAAAAAGTTTCAAGACATTGCTTCATGTAATGGCGTCTGGGCTTGCATATGTGTTGAGATACTGCACATTTTCCTCTCTTAGAAATCAGCACGCAGTGTGAGCAGCCCCATGGCTCTCATCCTGACCCCCACCAGGGAGCTGGCAATTCAGATCGAGAGACAAGCCAAGGAGCTGGTGATGGGCCTCCCCAACATGAGAACCGCACTGCTGGTGGGCGGCATGCCGCTTCCCCCGCAACTCCACCGCCTCAAAAGCAGCATCAAAGTACAGTCTCTGTTTTTACAGTAATTTCTTCCTCTGGTCAAAAACTTTTTTGGGGTCTTCTCACTTTCCACTTTATCATGTTAATCTTCTGTTGTTCTCTTTAGATCATCATAGCCACCCCTGGGCGACTCCTTGAGATCTTGAATCAGAAGGCAGTGCAGCTGGACAAAGTGAACATTGTGGTGGTTGATGAGGTATGAAAGGCATAGAACCGTTCAGATTTGCTGAAGTTCACCATTGAAACCTACACTATAAAATTTAAGTCTACCTGTTTTTCGGGCATTTTAATATGGAAAGGTTTTATAATTTACCTTTACAGCACTTCCAGTATAAGAAAACAATGAATAAATAAATAAAATCTGGCCATTAAACCCAAATATCAAATGGAAAACATCTACTAAAGCCTGCAATGTTTTTTCATCCTGCAGAAAACCTTTATGTCTAATGATATAGCAGCTCTGAAATGATTTCAGTATGTTTTAAATTTGACATTATCATGTGCAAACAATGAGGACTTCGTAATCCCTGATTTAAATTCCTGTTATGCCATTCCAAAACATGAAAAGATGCTCATTTTTTGGATTTTTAATAAAAAACAAAACACTGGTTGTGAGAAATCCTTTTATTTCTGCCTCTGTAAGTAAGGTCAAGCGTGCAGTTACATGCTGTTTAGTGTATATGAATCATAAACTTATGAAAAGTCGATATTTAGACTCTTTCTGGTCTATCCTGTAGGTGGACACTATGTTAAAGATGGGTTTCCAGCAGCAGGTGCTGGAAATTTTGGAGCAAGTCCCAGAAGAACGCCAGACTCTGCTGGTGTCTGCCACCATCCCAAAGGGGACGGAGGAGCTGGCTGCCCGATTGGTTCGTGACCCCGTCCGTATTGCTATCGGAGAGAGGAACCAGCCGTGTGCCAATGTGAGGCAGATTCTGCTCTGGGTAGAGGAGCCCTCGAAGAAGAAGAAGCTGTTTGAGATTCTCAATGTAGGTTGAGACTTGAGGTTTGGATTTTTAAGAGTAAGCTGAAGAGGTTTGCTTAAGTAGCACGCAGTCGGCAAGTCTGGTTCTCACATAAAGTCTTAAAAGATATATTTTGGGTGGAGTGCCACTTCCACTGCCAACATATGCTTTGTGTAAGAGGTCAGTAGTTTCTTTTTTCTTTTTTTTTTTTTTTTGAGTAATACCAAGTGAAATTTGCCACTGGAGAACCAGAAAGTGCTTTAACAGGGACTGACAGAAATTAAACTCTATCTTTAGTAATTAGTTTATGGTGTATTTATCACTTAGTCACGATACACACTGGCAATAGGTTTGTATTTTATAACTGGTTGTTTAAAGTAGGTAATTCTTTCAGCTCCAAAGACCAGTCTCTCCTTTACACCATATTTAGACAGCGATTGCTGCAGCCCCGGCCCCCATCTGGAGGAAATGGGAGGGCCCTGAGTCATGGCCTCAATCCAGGAATCCCAGCAATGGCTTGCACCATTTACACAGAGCAGGACAGGAAGGGTCTGCACCAGTTAACCCGGTGAAGACGTGTTGTCAGGCCATTGTGTGAATGGTATAGGCTGTGTCTTTGCGTAAAGGGGGTTGTGATGCTGTTTTAATTATGTATATGAACAATGAAGAGTGGCGGATCTTGCAGAAGTACTGAGGAAGTGAAGGGCTGTTAGAATAAGATTTAGACAAGACTCCCAAAGAAACACCAGACCTTTGTAACGGACATGTGGCTCTGAAATCATCAGAAACAGTCTTTTCACATACTGCAGCTCTTACCGCATCGTAGAAGAAACTTTGCTCAAACTTAAGACAGAAAAACATTGAATGGTCCCACAAGGTGGAGCTACAAAAATAGACTCTGAGCTGAGAGAAGCCCAGCCATTTTTGCTTATGACAATAGGTTATGTGGAACATACCTGTTTGGATTTGAGAAAAATGGTCGGATGCAAACTTATTTTTATAAACATTTATTTAAACAGTGCAAAGCAGTTCATGTCCTGTTCAGGGATGACTGTTAAGAAACAACTCAGGACTAGATATTAGAACAAGTTTTAATTTGTCTATAACAATACACTTTTTTACACTTAACCTTACATCTGCTACTTAATGCTTTTTGATTGTAGCAAGCTTGAAATGTAGTCAGACGGGTAAATGTGATCTTTTTAAGTCTGTTAGCCCGCTTACCTCCTTTTTTCTCCTGGAAAGTGTGTTGTGGCAAGAGAACCATGACTGCCATCTGCTGGATGATGTTCACCTTTTCAGTCTGTCTAACAGCTCTGAAATCAGCTTCAAGGGTCCAGTGACTTACACTAAACCAAACAATTTATGATCTTTTTTTTTCTCTTAAAACTCAATTAGTCAATACACATAGCAGCCCAGTCTGTATACAGAGTTGCTGAACTATCCTGAGAAATATGGAATGTTAGAAAATGTAATAAAATAAAATCTTACCTTGCTGCTATGTTTTTCAGGACAGTAAGCTGTACCAGCCTCCAGTGGTGGTGTTTGTAGACTGTAAACTGGGGGCTGATCTGCTGTGCGAGGCGGTCGCCAAGGTGACAGGCCTCAACACGGTGGCAATCCACTCTGACAAGAGCCAGTGGGAACGCAACCGCATCCTTAGGGTGAGGCCAGTGGAGCCAGAACATACACAGCCAAGTGGATGAATAGCAGCTCTCCCATGTTTGGTATCTGAGAGTGTTGCTCCTGAATAAGTTGTAGTTGAAAAACCACAGACACCAAGAACTGAGACTTAATGGGGGTAAAGCAAATGCTAATAGAGAAAAAAGGAAAGTGAGAGGTAAAGAAGTAAAACATAAACAAATGTAATAAAATTAAACCCACAGTGATCCAGACTTAATTTGGATGCTGTTTAAAAGGAGAAGACCTTTCCTGCTGAAAACTGTTAACCTGTTAAAGTCTTGATTTATTCTTACAGGACTGGTTTGGCTGTTTCAAAGTGGAGTTGTATAAAGTACTTAATGACAGTGTACGTACTATAGATGGTGATTGATTTGCCCAAAGTTTGGAGAAGCAGACAGGGTTACCGGTGATCCAGACGATGGGGACCGAGGTAAAACGTGTTTTAGCCACCTGAGAAAAAATTGTTCAAGTGTAAACTCTGTTGAGAATATTTTGCCTGCTTTACACTAAAGCCGTTTTATCCATCCATGCTCTCTTCAAAGCCAAACTCCTTTGACAAAACAGTAATTTTTCCTCACAGGACATGGGAGTGGCTGCTCTCTCACTCTATCAATAGGCTAGTTTGTTTGTGTTATACTGTTTATTGAGGATCTAAACTAACAGGTTAAAACACCAAAGTCACACAATAATACAAACAAAGGTATTTTAAAGGCATCAGTAGAGTAGCAGCTCCTTTGTTCTGTGAGGTAAAATTACTGTTTTTGTTATAGGAGTCTGGTGGCTTTGAAAGGTGTAAAAATGGATGTAAGATGTTCAAAAATGGTTACTTTAAACACCAAATATTCACTTAAAGGGGACATATTATACTCATGTTTGGGTCTTTGATTTTGACTTGGATTCCTATAGAGCAGCTAGACACAATTGCCTAAACAGTCAAGTCTGTAGATCTTCAGAAAACTGGGACTTGTGCCCTCTCTCTTTCCTCTATTTTCTACATTCTCTCAAAACGGTCTGTGTCAATTACTCCTCCCCCTTTCCCCCCTATATGCGTGAATCTGCACTCCGCTGTACTCACAACCCCACTACTGACACAAAATAAACACAGCTAGGATACCTACAGCTACTTACAGTTAGCACTTTTCACTCTTCAACATGACAAAGCTATGTGGAAACAGCAGTCCATTTGCAGCAGTTTAGCTGTTAATTCAGTTTATGTGCTCATACTGAGGAAGAAAATAAATCCACAAAGTTAACTGTCCTTCATTCACTCGAAAGAAACATTTTATTGGAGCCATCTTGAACAAAGTCATGACAATGTAATCCAGCAAAGAGCAGAGCACAATGGTGTCCGAGCAGAGTTGGGGAG
>JAPXVT010000023.1:15994331-16005820 GCA_029823135.1 Acanthurus reversus
AGCTTCTACTGTGGTAAAGATAAAAACTGCAGATGCTGCGAACCAAATTTATTTACTTCAGATTTGCTGTCAACACATGTGACTTTATCTCAGATGACTTATCTCAAACAGTGATTACATCTGATAAAGTCTTAATAGGGGACCTTTTTCTTTTTGCCAAACCTGAATACAGCATGCATGCACTGCCTCTCATGTGATAGTTGGTGAAAAGTCCTCACAACAAGTCTTAACCCTAAAATTCTGCTTGATCACACCTGGCCTGTGTCCTCTCTCCACACACACTCTGTACACACATGTACTACCTAATAGCATCTTATGAGTAAGTAGGGGTGGGCAGCGCTTTTATTTAATCCTGTATATTCTGCTGTATACTTGATTTTCTTTCTTGTTTTTTTGAGTTTCTGTGAATTATTTGTACTCGTGACTTGTTTTAAGGTTGGCACCTCTGCCCTCAGTACAGGTACAGTCATTGTCATGCCGTGTCCTTTTAGCTGTATTCCTGTTAAACAAAACTGCTTGAATTCTGGAAAATTAAATGCTTTACTGGTTGATCTGGGTTTTTCCTGGTCTCTCTTGTGAGCAGGAAAAGGTATCATTGTTTCATGTTGAGTCAAGGCTTCCTGTAGGCCTTAGGAGTTGAGCAACCTATACACACACTAACTGCACCTGTACTGGTTAGGTACAGATGATGACTCTATTCTGTTGACTCAAAGCCCAGCAAAAACCTTGGGTCCCTCACAGCAGGCGTCACAAAAAAAAACCCTGTTATGTTGCCTTTAATGAGATTGTAAAGCATTGTTCCTGTTTTATGCTTCATTATTTTGCCCTTACATTGTACTCAATGGGTATAAATATTGAACCGTCGCTGCTTTTCGATGCTAATCAATCCCCATTCGAATTCTAAATGATTAGGTTCATTTTAGGAAATGAATATTTGCCAGGCTTTATGGGGAGAGAGGGAGGGTGGTGTGCATGAATTAGCCAGCTCCCTTGCTCGCTGGCCGGGGATCAGGGCATTGATTCTGAGCAGCCTCGGCTGTTGCTTAATTAGGACGTACCTGTCTGGGAATTATGTTTTTTTTTTTCCTCCTCTCAGTGTGCGGAAAGACAAATATGATAGAGATTTAGAGAGAGAGTGAGTACGTGTCTTTTTTTTTCATCAAGGTTAATCACGTTTGCTGTGTTTGTGTTATTGTCAGCAGATTGGTGTCTGACCTCGCGGTGCACAAAACAAAAAAAGTCTGCTTTCAGTGTGTGGCGCACTAGACATGCTAATGAGAGATGCATGCTAGAATAGGAGGCTGGGTGGTTTGGGTGTTGATGGAATGTAGGAAGGGAGAGATACATGGAAAGGTGGGAGAAAGAAATAAAGATTTTTTTGTGCTAAAAATTCTTTTTTTGCCCAAAAATTAAACTTATTTTAATGTTTTATGCAATTGATGGCTATAGGATAGTACATGAACACCTTGGTAATAACCTATACCAAAGTAATTTTATTTTTCACAGACAAAATATTTAATTTATTCAACATTATTCTTTAGAGACAGTTTTTAAGTTTTTTTGTGGAAGAAAGTACAGGTAGACACTGAACACAATTTTAAATTACTGTAGTTAAGACGTTTTCAGGAAGGAAAGGGGCGGAGGAAAAGTTGAGGGAAGGAGGAAATGAGATAAATGGCGGTTCAGATGTGGGTGAAGATAAACGAGGAGGCGATGGAGGTAGATGTAAGGATGGAGTTGTGATAGATCGAGGCGTACAAAGATGGATGTAAAAAAAAACGAGAGAGAGAGAGAGTGGGAGAAGAGACAATGCAGAGGGGCTGGATGGACGGTGAAGGATGAAGGGCAGGAGGGATGGAGAGGTGGGTGCCTCTAAACTCCAACCTCTGAGTCTGACTAATCACTTGACGGACAGCTAATGTGGTGCTGAGGCAACTCTTGAATCACTGCCTGTCTTAGTTTGTTACGAATGGACATCACCACTAATTTCTGATCAGTGACCTAGAAAGACGAACAGCCAACATTACGCATTACTTTATCTTGTTTTGATTATTTATTTCAGTGTATTAATTGGTATTATGTTTTGAAAAGTGTTTTTTTTTTTAAACAGCATCCAATTTTAACCTAAACAGCAGTTTCTAGGTGCAAGCTGTGCACTAAAGGCTTGCATTTATCATTGAGACAGCATGTGAATCTAGATTTGCAGCAGCTATTCTATGAATTAATTGCTTGATTTTCACCAAAATTAATGTCCACGCTCGTAAAATATCAAATATATTTTTTAATTTTTTATTTTATTCTATCTTTTTTTAAATGACAGAATATGAAGGCTTGTCTGATTTTTGTAAATGGAAAGGAAATTTCCTTGCATCGTTGGACAAATTACGAGACATAAAAAAAACTGTGTGTCTTCTCTGTGTGTAAAGGGTAAATTTCACACACACAAGCTATTCTTACTTTGAAAGCATCATATGGACACTTACAATTAAAGCTGGGGTTATTGACTTATTCTGTGTTTTATTTTGTAAAAATGACATATCCATACATATATCTTTTCATCTGTCAGTAATAGAAGTGATCTAAGATAAAGTGGTCTAAGATTAAGTCAAGTATTTACATCTGTATGTAATGAGTCTCACAATTCTACCACTTTCTGGCCTCTGCGCTCTGATTGGTTGAGGGATTTGTGGCTTCCTCAGTTTCATGAGCGTTCTCAAGGAATTTGAAACAATGACGAACAGTGAACTCCAGCAGCATCTAGATCAACTTCTTCACTTCCAATTCCTCCGTCGCCAACGATACATACAGTATACTACCAAAAGAATGCCGATTTTCATATTTACAGCAGGTATGATGAACTCACATGAATGTACATGAGTCTTATTTGGAGCAACGGGCTGCAGGATAGGGGGGTGTGACTGAGAGGGAACAGGACGGAGGGGTTTGTGATGTTTGTAAATAAAGAAAACTACTATTGTGACTCTTTCAAATAAACCTCCACTACAGATGAACCAAACCCGAGTCTAAATTCTTTACAATTTATCAGCTTTTCACTGGCTCTGTTCCTTTCTGAAGGTTTCAGTGTGGGAGCATTATTTAAGGCTACGTCCACAAATCCACTCTGTCCGCTGGGAGCATTTACCACCCCGAGTTGGTCTGGCAGCTACTCTGGTTCTCCTCTTGGCTGACGAGGACTGGCAGCGCTTGTCTCACCCAATTACACCTGATCTGCTTTGACCTGTAGTGTTGAGTTAACAGTTGTTGGCTGAACACTCTTTGACCTCTGTCACTGCATCTGCTTTGCGAGTTTGGAAACTATCAGTGTTGTGGTATCCATTATGTCCTTACTTACATTTATTTTGATTTTTACTTGGAAAGGGTTTCAGCAAACTTCAATCAGCAATGAAATTAGTCATTTTAGGAGGTACTAAGCTTGTTTATTGCCTGGTGCAAAATCAGACTCTGAGCACATCGAGTTTAAATGGGAGAGATTCCCTCATATGAGAAAAGAATCTCGTCTTTTTCTTCCACTTTACTTCAGCCTGAACTGGAACTTGTGACTACTTCTCACCTCTGGGCTTTCATGTCAACTGGTCATATATAAAACTGCCTGTCAGTCTTTCTATTAGTCCTTTAAGCCTTTTAAAGGAAATCAAAGTCCCATTAACAGTGTTCTGACACCGTACAACAACTAGTGGTGGTCCTTTACTTAACTCTGACCCGAGCAGCACTCACTCTCTCTGTCCCTGCCGATTTGTGTGGCTTTCGCACAACAGCCAACACACACAATCGTTGCTCAGAGTCTTACAAACACTTAAGAGATCAATGCTCTTAGAGTGATAATCTCCTCCTTGATAGAGGGTGAAAGCGACAGGGGACAGAGAGAAAGAGCAGTGGGTCGAGATTGATAAAGAGAAAGAGAGACAGACTGGGAAAAAAATATAAAAATAAAGTTAAAAAAAATTTGTTGTCTAACCCTGAGAACCAACGCATGTACAAATCAGGACAAGTGTCTCCTCTCAGCTGGAGTGGCATCGATATCCCTGCCTTTATTGACAGCTGGCTTAACTAAGAGCTCATCTGGCAGGGACTGACCGTCCATCCACAGAAAGAGAGATGGAGGGAGTGAGGGTTGTAGATAGAGGGAGAAATACTGAGAAAGTCAAGATACAAACAGATAGGGAGAGGAGAAAGAGGGACAAACACATAGGCCTACTCCACCAACAGAGCAACCCATGACTGCAACAAGGTGATCTCCAAAGGTATGTGTATGTATGTTCAAAATTAGGAAAATAAATATTTATAGAAGGTAGAAGAAAATCACGATCACAGTTAATTAACAGGCAAATGTTTGGTGGAGTGGACTCGAGATCCAGTCTTCTGCCTAATGTCAATCCAACATGCTGACCTCCACACCTTTGCTTTCCACTGTTACAGTAATTAAGGCAACAGCAGTAAAAGCAGAACAGTTTCAAACCTGTGTCATACTTGGGCGTGGGACAAAATATGAACACAGGAATATATTGAACAACTTCCTCTTGCAATACATTATTGATATAGATATTTTTTAAAGAAGAAGAAAGATGTGACACACAAAATTAATCCCTGTCAATCTGCCTTATCAGAGTCACCACTTGACGACCACATATACTAATTTTTCTGCTTCTGGCAGTTTATCTGTTTACCAGTTTATGGTTATTTTACATTGTAATCACTTCAGTATAAATGACAGTAATGATGTTCGCACGTTGACACTGATGAGTTGTTTCTTTTATTTTTAATTTTTTGGATTTTAAGTTACGCACGCATTGTGATGTATCGTAGATGATGGTCTCGCAATGCATCAAGTATCGAATTATTGCTGTATTGTGATACCACCGTTGTCGTGGGCAAAGTATCGTGATATTATCGTACTGTGGCATAGACCTGTCGGGACTTATTCCTGACAGGATAAGTTATACCTGGGGAGGTCAGGTAGCCCAATGTGATTTTCACCAGGGT
The DNA here is from genome assembly GCA_029823135.1 of Acanthurus reversus. NCBI lineage: Eukaryota > Metazoa > Chordata > Actinopteri > Acanthuriformes > Acanthuridae > Acanthurus > Acanthurus reversus. The sequence continues at coordinate 15,999,333 of JAPXVT010000023.1, forward strand.
AATTCAGTGATTTTATTCATGTCTGGAACGACCATGTCAGTTATTTGTATCAAGAATGCGAATAATAATGCTGGCTGAAATTACCAACTGTTTTTCAAGGATCCGAGAGGTCCTCTGATAATTTTATTACTGTCTGGATTGAAATACATGATTTGGGGCGGGGCATTATACTTCCATTATCCGGCCTGAGCTCAGTGAGTGTGTCAATGGAAAACCTGGCAGAGTTAGTACCTTGAATTTTCCTCATTTATGGAAACATGCAAGTCCACCCAAAGTATATATGTCCCTTTACGTATACGCTGCACTTTTAAAATTTTTAGCCATTTGCATTGCTGTCAAACAGCTCATTCATTTGGGACTACATTGCCTCAAGCGCAAAAAGTCTGCATTCCTACGCACAACTGCAGGTAGTCAAAAATGAAACAGCTGTCTGATGCCAATGTAAAATGCTAAAAAGTGTAGTGTACACGTAAAGGGACATACATACCCAAGGTGTATTGTCTTGTTGGGTCGCTGTTATATAATATTTAACTGTTTAAACATCAAAGTACATTCAACCCTCATTAATTTTGGGGAGTATTAAAGGGGCATTTTTATTCCATCCGGATCGGCTGTTAAAAATCACTGGGTGCTATGGTTACCATAGTGTGGTAAAAATTACATTACAGACATTGTCGGGCAATACTAATCTCATCTGGACAGGGCTTTAGTCTGAGATTCCCACCTGTAGTCATAATGAATGCATCCCATTTATATTACCCCCAGCTGGGAGTAAAGTGACCAGTGCTTGAGATGTAATAAAGCTAATAAAGAGGGAGAGTCTGATCCCTTAGTTCAGCAGTGTGTGCAGAGCTACTTTCATGCCTCATTTCACTACAGTTCCTATTAATTGGCACTGCTCGTAGTTCAAAAGCAGCTGTGAGAACATATACATGCACACACACACACACCCTGCTCTCTCTGCCACACACACATTATGCACTTTCCCTCAGGTAAATGTATGTATCTCCGCCTTCCAACATCGCACACACGCCTCAGTTCAGCTACGTGCGATATTAATCAGATCAATCCTAAATCTGCCGGCTTTACATCGCTCGAGCAACCCCATCACACCTCCTCCCTCCAACACTGATCCCCTCAGCCGGCTGAACAGCGTCTGTGCCGGGCTTCTTTTGCGGAAAGTCCCGGGCACGCCGGAGAACAGGCAGTGCCGGGGGCGATACACATCCCTCAGGTGAGCCTTTCATTATGGATGATGTTTCTGCGAAATTATTTAGACCCTGAGCCCCAGCATCAACTGCACCACACACACGCATACACACACGCATACACACTCACACTCGAAAGCCCCATTACAATCCTCCCCATCTCTCCCTCCCTCTTTCCGCGCTGTACCACAAACACAAACATTAATCCTGCCTGATCACCTGAGTGTGTGCGTGTGTGCGCTCACTTTTGCTGAGCAGTTCATTACTACCTCTTTCTTTGTTTAGAGGAGGTAAACAAGTGAAAGCATGACCCCTGTGGGTTACAGATGGATGGAGGGAGGGGTGCCTAAGCACGAGGTAAATATTCATCATATGTATGCCAATTGCCGTCTGTGCCATAGAGGTGTCAGGCCGAGCGAAGCTACCTTAACATTATTGGCTTCAGTAGTGTAGGATGTTAAAGTAGATCTGGTGGAGTGTGTTTGTGTGTGTATTCCTCAGAGGCCATTTGTTGCAGACTTGTTAGGAAAGAGACAGAGATGACAGTCTCCTGGCTCTGTCTGACCTCGGCTTAGAGAGTGGAGAGCAGCTTTGGGATCTGAACACTATACGCACACACACATCAATGTACCGCCTTCTCCAAGTCCCTCAACTCGTTTGGCTACTTATCCCTCCAATTCCCCCCCTTCCCAAATCCCATGCTCCCTCTCCCTTCCCAGCCTCGGCTTCCTCCCACTTGTCCATCCCAAATGCTTCATGGTGTCTGCCTCCCACTTGCTCCCACTTCATCATATTCCTATATCCTCCTTCTCAACCTTTCCTTCCTCTCCTCTCTCCTCTTCCCCTCCTCAGTTGACCTCGAGCCCCTTCAGCTCCCAACTTTCCTTTCCAGCCTGCCAAAGCTCAATCGGAGCAGGAAAAAAAACCCTAAAAATCCCCTTTCAACTGATAAAAAATAGAAACAAAAAATCTCTCCGATTCTCTTCCAATTCCCCAACTTGTGCACCTATTTTTACTCAACTAGCTCACCTTTTGACTCTTTTTTTTAACCTCCCAGCACTAAATAAAATGCCTTTATTGCTTCTGTTTAAATATTACATATCTTAATCACAGATCTTTTATCATTTTTTGCTTCTAATACTGGTGATTCAGGAAATTTGCTTATTTCACTATCGTTGCACCCTTTCAATGCCACTAGAGAACAACAGAAAAATTCCCAAAGTGTAAATTGTCAATATCCTTTTTACATTACCAGCTTCTATTGATGTTCCCCCTCTCTTAACAATAATTTGCAGAATAAGGTGAGTGCAAATACTGTCACTACAAGTGAGCCTAGCTCTGGTGAATGTCTCAAATGTAAAAATTTAAAAAGAACTAAAACTTATGAAGCTTTAATTTATTTACAATTGTTATGCACAAAAGTAAATTAGCATAGTTGTGAGTAAAAGTTTGAAGACTATAGCTCCCCTCTTTTTTTTTCCTCACTTACTTTCTCTTTTGGCCCTTCCAGACCACTGGCCACTTCCTTCCTCCCCTCCTCTCACTTCCTTCACTCCTTCCCGCCCCCTCCCTCTGCTCCTATACATCTTTTACCAGTACCAGGAACTTGTTTGTGCCCTTCCTCCCATTTTCCTTCCATTTCCTTTCTCTCCCATCCTTCCTGTGTCTCTCTATTGCATTGCATAACTTTGATTCCATACCCTATACTCCCACTTCTGGAGCAGTGCCTTTGGAATAACTTAAGGTCATCTAAAAGGCAGGTAAGATTCCTAAATTTCCTAAATCCTTTCCTTGGCTCTTTAAAGGTTCTTGTGGTCTAAGGAGGAAATTTAGGTCTTTGGAAAACTGCTAAGTCTGAAGAGGACCCCAAATCACTATTTTCTCTTTGATTTTATTCACCCCCATATCACCATCCAGCTGGAGGGCTTTCAGAGACTCACCCAGGCTGAATAGGACCAGGAACTTGAGGCAAACGAACTCCCGTTGGTCCAGCTGCAGGGAGCGTAATTTGGTCACCAGCTCCTGGGCGTGGCTCAACAAGTTGTTGAGGGTGGCCCCCGCCTGTGAAGCAATCACTGCATAGTCCACCTGGAGTAAGTAGGGAGAGAGGGAGGTAAGGGAAGGTTCAATACCAAAGTGAGTCAAACTGGAATGCAGGCACAAAAAAAGTGGCTCTGAAGGCAGATTGATGAATTTGAGGTTAACCCCAATGATTTTTTCATTGATTTAGAAATGTTGCATTCAATGCCCAAATAGCTACAGTGTATTAGCAACTAATAGGTTATCTCAGCTAGTCCCCTTAGTTGAATATGTCCTGTTAAAATTTGTCATTTTTTAGGTGGCTTGTCTCTGTCCATTTAAAGGCTATTTCAGCCAATGAAAATGTGCCTAAAACCCTGAATTGCCAAAACAGACAGCTGTATGATACATGACGGAACCCTGAACACATCACGTAATGATTTTTTTATTCCTCTACCTGCTCTACTGAACTCTAAACATAGAGTCATAAACTTTGCTCTGTCTGTCAGAGTGTGAGACACTGGTGGATATGTTAAAAAAAGGCAGCTGCAGGTGGTAGGGTTTTGCAGTTAAACATTTTTTGACACCATGCTGTAAGCACATGGAAAAAGCATCTGAGTAAACTGACTTGACCTGCAAATTTTGAGTTCTTCTTCTTCTCTGTTACACAGTAGAGCAAAAAAGATGGATGGATGGATGAATAGATAGAAAGATAGACAGACAGATAGACAGATTTTTTACGGCGCTATGTTGTGCTATATTTTGCCAAAAATACAGAAAAAAATATTGGTTCTGAAACTGGGGCATCCTCAAAAAATTGTAGGGATTAACATCATGTGCTAGAGTGACCAACTGAGAAAGAAGGTAGAGCACCAGTGCTACTAAAGAAAAAGTTAGTCCCAAACCCTGCCATGAACCCATCTCATCCCATCCAACTGTCGAAACACACACACACACTCACACACTCTCTCTCTCCCCTTTCAGGTGCATATCTGCAGCGGCAGCACATTTATCTGGGAGGCAAGTCCTTAGCTGCCACTCAAAGTAAGCAGGACCATATTAAATTTTTATATTTATTGACAATTCATTACCATAATTGACTGTGCGAGGGTTTCCAAGGGAAGGTAGATGTTGGCGTGTGCAGTTCCTAAAGCTCAGAGAGGAAGAGGGTCCCTGTGAGCCCCCATTTGCAATTAAAAACACGCCTGGATATGGAATTTATTTATCATGTAAATAGTATGATTGGAGCTGGATTTTCATCTGTCTGCAGAAGGGGTGGAAGTAAAGTAAATGTGGACAATACACTATGTTTTTCCTCTGTCCTCATGTCTTTCTCTGTCCTCTTTCTTTTCCTTCCTTTCTTTTCTTTTACATTATGCCCCTCTACCAGTTTATCCTCTACTCCTTTGTCTCTCTCTTTAAGACTTATGACTCGGAGAAAAGCAGACAGTCCCCCCCCCCCAAGGTGTCAATCAATTTACATAAAATCAACTGTGCATGAAATAACTTCATTGAAGGATTGGACTGTTGATGGGGATGTCTTGGGTTATTGCCTTCTAGCCTTAAGTAAAAAGAGGGGAGAAAAAAACGCTATAATGTCACTATAGCAGACTTAGCACTAACCCGGGTGACCTGCGTATCAGTCAATCAATCAATACTATTTCATTATTCCTTATGGAGAGACAGAGGGAGTTAACATATCAGTAAACCTTCAAATCGTAACCCATCATTAATACAATGAACAATATTAGCAGAACATTAAAGATGAATATGGAAGGTGAGATTGGTCTGATGCACACATGACTTTGATGTGTGTGAAAGACAGCAATGGAAAATGTACCTTCAGTGAAAGTACAGAAATCTGCAACTGGCAGAGGAACTTTCTGTTTTTGCATTTTGCATCATTTGAATTTCATGTACACCAGGAGCCCTGTGCTATCAAAATATCAGGAATTTAATACTGAAAAGCTGCCAAGCTGCAAGGCCTTGATTCATCATTCAACAGCTCAGTCCAAGCTTTGTCTTTTCATGTTTACACACATTTGTACAAGTTACACTGTGTTTGATCTTATGACAGGAGAAAGAAAAAAGCCTCTTTCTTCCACACAAAACTAAGAGTCACTCATGGCCATTTCTCACTGTTCTTTGTGACACAATGACATGCAGCCAATCAGAGAAAGACAGAAAATGAGAAAATGACAGAAATTAGCAGGCGAAGAAGATGAGGACAAAAGAAAGACCAAGACTGAAGCTGGCAGGTTACAAGAGTAAATCTGCTGGTGAAATGGATTTTGTTTTCAAAGTTTAGTATGAGTGCAATCTATGACGAGCGAGAGCAAAGAAGCAGCTTGATTCAAAAGGAAGAAACTTCCATTTGAAATCTCCCCTGAAAAGTCATATTTTTCAACAACAACAACAAAAATATATGTATCTGCACAAGTGAAGACACTGAAGTTTTTCCCTGCACAAACTTTATCTTTTTTTCGGGTGGCGTAATCTGCCTTATTGAATTTATTCTTGTTTCGTTGTGTAATTACAGTGACAATAAAGACTCTTTACCTTTAACTCTTAACCTTTATCACAAAAAAATCAACACATGAGAACACACTGATTGAGGCCTTTTGGTATTTGCCTTGTAAGTTACTATCAGTGTGGAAGCCAAATGACATAAATCTTTAGCTCAAACTATCTGACGCACAAAAAATTCAAGAATACCCATTTTGATTTGCAGAAAATTTACCAGGACACAAAACAACGAGACAAAAATGTGGACTTTTTCTTTACATACATGCGCTGAATAAAGTTTAATCCCTCTCTCCGTGCTTAAGCAAATGAAGCTAATGTAGCTAACTAATAGGAGTGTGAATCTCTAGATATCTGAAAATAATCTGTTAACTGACCTTTAGTTTTGATTACATAGATACAGTGAATGAGCAGGCAGCTGATACTGGTGAAAATCAAACATTAGTTGTGTCAGATATGTAATTTTCTTTCTTCTCTGACTCATAAAGCTGCACAGTTTGCTTCACGCTCACATTACACTCATACTAACATCCAGTATGATGAACATACTGTAACAATTAAGTTATTAGCTCATTACAGAACATTTTGGCAAATGCACAGCTCAAACAGTCATTATGTGATTTGTTTTGTGTGTGTGTGTCTAAATGTGTGTGTGTGTGTGTAACATTTGCTTTAGGTGATGCTGCTACTGTGTTCTAAATATCCCTGGCGTTATTGCTGTGCTGTCACCCCTGGCCA
>JAPXVT010000023.1:16039062-16049611 GCA_029823135.1 Acanthurus reversus
AACAACAAGCCTCTGTGTGTGTGTGTGTGTGAGTGTGGGTGTGTGTGAGTGTGTGTGTGTATGTATAAGTGAAGTGCAGTACACCCCCGTTGAATGCAAATACAGACCTCGAAAATGTCAATAGTGGGGACATGACGCGTGCAAAATGTCAACATGTGTTTTTCAAGGACTCTTGTCTGTATTGTAATTGGCTCTGTTTTCAATATTACAATTATTTCATGTGTTATTTTCCCCTTTGAAAACAAAAAAATATTAAATATTTGGAGGGAATTTTGCAACCAGCCCAGGCCCATGAATATGCAGCTGAGCCTTTGGCGATGCGATGTGAAACAAACAGACAAAGGACTCACACATTGCAAAGAAAAACAGGTGAAGCACAGACTAATCAAACGCCTTTCATGTCGCTCCGAACATTAACCTTCATTCAGAGCAAATAAAGCCGCGAGCATGCAAACACACACCGGGAACTCTCCTGTGGGCTCTGTGATGAATAAGCAGGAATTATCACATTTTTACAGGGAGGCGTTGGTGAACAGTTACTGTTGGTCAGCTGGGATTAACTGTGGACACAATGTTTATCAGGCTGAAATTTCTTTGAGTGGTGAAAAAGGTTCTAAATAATGTCCACCACAAGTAACAAAAGGTCAAAAACATTCTTGGTTAAACTGGAATTAAAAGAGGTAGATGATTTGTTCTTACTATCACTCCATCCTCAGTGTGGTTTGGTCAGCTCTGTGAATTTTGTTTAAACAATATGCTAATGGACAGTGTCTCATATCATCAAACGGCGTGTGCCCACTTAGATCTGAGGAATATTTCAAGGGGAGATGGGTGTTGTTCAGTTTTCAGTTCACATAAAAAACCCAGACTAAGACCCTGTTAGTATGAAAAGTGCCTGAAGCTCAAAGTCAAAGTTTTCACAACCCATAGCCAAAATGTGTCACACACAGAGTAAATACGGCTGGCTGCTGAATTTTGATCAGGCAGTGGAAAAGACAACAGTGGCAGCTATGGGCAGATCTCGCTCCCCCTCTGTAACCCTGTGCACTGTGCATTTGTGTTGAGCCAGTGGATAAAAGAGCAAGATTAAAGGCCTGTTGAGGATAAAGGATTGAGCAGATGATGTTCATGAACTGTGTAAAGCACTGTCAATTATCAATGACAGTGTGGTAAAACTAAATAAAGGCTAATTTATCAAAGGTCTGCAGAGTAACTGCAAATAGAATCAAAGCTTATACCGCAGCATGTTATCTTAACCTGCAGGACAATTGTCCAAACTATGGAAATAAGGTTCTAAAAAACAGCACTGAAATATTTTTACAAACATTTAAAGAAGATCCCTCCCATCATAAGGACCGTGCAAGCCTACCTTGAGTTCACGGAAAAAGATGCTGCTGCGTGCCCACTCCACGATGGAGAAGAGTGTCTGGTCGGCCATCTTGCACATGAGGCCGAAGGTGTTGAGCTTCTCGTGTTTGCCTCGGCTGGCCTGCTCCTGCTGCAGGTAGGACAGGATCTTGGCCTGAACCTGCGGCTCGTCTGGCTCACACTTAAGCAGCTCTACGATGAGGTGGGGGAAGCTGGGCGGCGAGCCTGATTGGTAGGCATCGACGTAGGCGTAGCCCATGATGGACTCCGGCGAGCTGGTGTACGGGTCTGGGTACTCGGACTTGATGGTGCGCGTACCCTGGAAGTGTCCGTAGGCTGCCTGGTAGCCCTGCAGGCTGCCAGCATGCGGTGGCATTGCCATACTGACCGGTGAAGTGACAAACGGGCTGCGGTCGTAGTCTGTAGGGGGCAGGGCGGTGGCATGATGATGGTGGTGGTGGTGGTGGTGATGACCAGTGTGGTGACCAGCGTGGTGGCTCAGTGGGAGGCCTTTGGATGCAGCTGAGTGGATGTTCTGGATGGCTGAGGATATGGTGAGGTCGGTGGGCACGGCTTGCATCACCTGGGTCATGGCCTCAATCTTCAGGCCGTTGGCTCGGATGAGCGCCTTTTTTTGCTGCTTGAGGGCCCGGTCACGCTTGTACATCGGGCCGAACTTGTTGCGACCGCCACGCATGCGGTCTGCTCGCACAGCTAACAGACAGACAGACAGAGAGAGGGATGAACAATGACAAAAGAAAGGAAGCGGACAGCATTAGCTCTATGGTATGTAAAGCTTTGTCTTGCATGGATGCACAAACTCAAAATCTTATAAGGTATATTTGTCTGATATCTAGTCAAAATATCTCATTACACTTAGTGCAAAACAAAAATCACAGAAGTAACATCAAATCTTATTTCGAGAAATCTTAACAAGTGAATTTTTACTTGCTTCATTGGTTGATTTTTCCTTAATACTAACAAACAATACCATTTTATTAATTTATTTTTTTATTCATTATTTAAGTGCAATATTTTGCAGTGTTGCACTTGGTCTGTATAGTGTTTGTGTAATACACTACCACCCGCCTTTCTGCCAATTCTCAATTAGATTTATTCATGTATATGGATAATAACATGATGTTATGAAAGTGATCTCCTTATTAGTAACTTGTGTGTAGGGCAAAGGTTTTCCTCTGGTGATTATACTTGACATTTACCTGCTGACTCCCAAACCCAACAGGTCTAACAGATAGTGTTGTTACTCATTGACCAGAAACACAAACTTCTTTTGAACCGCTCTGCTAAGTGATCATTGTACAGCTGGCTATCTCTGTCTACCACTCAGGAAATACATACCTAAAAAAGAGGTAGATATTGGTATAGACTTTAACAAAATTCACCTTCTCTTTCCAAAATACATGTTTTAAAATGAATCTGATTATGCAGTTCCTAAAAGCTTCAAAATGCTACTGTCCATCGGCAGAAACTTTATTTCTTTGTAAAACCCCAAAGGCTGAAAAGGCTGACAATAACTAAATTGGGATTTTTTTTTTCCTGATGAAGCAAACATAACCGCGATGCCCCCTGCCTGGCCCCTCAGTGCAGGATCCTGTGGTGAAGATCACAACCAGTCTGTGCCGTGGGTATTTCTAATGAACAGGCCGGGCACAAAGTGGACTGCTATGAGGACCATGTGTGATCTGGCCGACTGCTGCCATGGGGAACCCGCTCTGCTGTCTCCCAGTTGGGGGCCGTTGGTGTTAATTATTCATACTTAATTACCTCTTACTCTGACGAGGCTCGCAAAGCCCAGCAACGGGCTAACGGACGTCTGGGGGGGCTACGCAAAAGAAAAAAACTCACTAAGACCAATAATATAGAATATTATAGACTTATTTTCATTGTGTTCAGTAAGGTTTCGGCTCTTTCTTTAAAAGAAAACTGACATATTTATCTGTATATGCAAATAAATGCACATACATTTGTCCTGATCATGCACAGTGAGCCGTAAGATAACATGACAAGTCAGCCTGGGTCCACTCCAGCTCATGATGTCTTGATGGATAAATGAAAGAACAGAGGAGCGGGTGTGGAGGGGGGCGATGTATGTGTGTGTGTGTGTGTTTGCCCCCCCCACAACACACACACACACACACACACACATTGATGCACTCTGTGCTGCCTTGGGAGTAATTTTAATGACCTCTGTCACAAAAGTGTCTGTCACTGATCTGAGCATAAGGAGCTGAGAGAGGTCACACACACACACACACACACACACACACACACACACACTGACATTCTCATACATTCTTATAACACACAAACACACACACAGACACAAACACACACAGGCTACCACTGAAAGCATCACACTCCGATCACAGAGAAAGGTGGTAGCAGAGCAGCCGCTCCGCCACCTTGCAGAGCCCCCACCGGCTCAAACAGTAGGTAATTTATACACAGGGATTTTACACACACACACACACACACAAACCATTTTCAAATATGCTTAAGGTCAACTCCAGTGCCCGCTTTCTCAGGCTCATGGATTATCATGACCGTTAAAAAATGTATCACTCATCAGAGTAAAAACAGATAAAATCAGGAGTCGTCAAAGGTATCCATTATACATTATTGTAGGGCGAATTTAACTATTAATGATTTCTCCACAACAGTGTAATTAATGAGCAGAGAAACTAATAGTCGGCCCTACTGGGAAAACAAAATGAGGCCCTGACTGCTTTCTTGCCTGCTTCGGACCCAGGGACCTACATCACATCATGAATATCAGGACACACACACACACACACACACCCACCCTTACACACACACAGACACTGATTCTTTCTAATTAAAAGGTGATTTGCATGCATGTAACGCAGATTACTATCGAAGGGGGAGGGGAGGAGAGGAGGAGGACAGTGTATGTGCGTGTGTGTGATGGGGAGAAGTGGAATGTGTGTGCTTGAGCTTGAGATGATAAAGTTAACATATGAGTGTGCAACTTTAAGGGGTTAAATTATGTCTAATAAATGCAGCGGCATAAAAGGCGCTAATGTGGTAATTAATTTATGCAAAAATTTATAAATGAGTGATTCAATAAATAAATAAATAAATAAAGAAAATTGTACAATTTTTAAAAACAGCAGTTAATTGATTTTCTCCTCTATAAAAGTTTGCTGTTTCTATTACGAAACTAAACTCACTGGTAGGTCTCTCTGTGGTGCCAACAAAGTGATGTGTTTGATGTTAGTGGTTTGTTTGGAATAAACAACACAGATTATACAATAAGCTTGACAGTAGCAGCCACCACCGCTGAACAGCAGAACAAAAAAAGACAGTTACTGGTGGAAATTCAAACTTTATCAACAGAATATGCCAAAAAAAAGAGAAAAAAAAGATGCTTCAGTGCTGAAAACACAGCTTGACTGACAGGAGTTTTCTGGAAAGAGCAGCTATGTGCACTTAGCTTAAAAAATTTAACTGTAAACTGAAAAACTAAGGTGGATCCATGAAGAAACTTAATGTATGAAGAAAAAAACATCACAAGTAAAGAAAAAAAAAACACTGTTTGAATATATGAGCAGAAACTTCTATTAGTGCAAAAAAGATCTGAGTTGGTGGATGCTGTGGGTTGGCAGTGAAGCTTTGGGGATAAAGCCAGGCTGAAAGGCTAAAAGGCTGACGCTGTCTTCCACTCTGAATTCCCCTGACTTACTGTCTGAGAGCATGTCCACACAGAAAACACACACACATCCATAAATTCACAACCTGACCCAACCGAAAACCCTCTTCCTCTTCCAAAAAAGTATCCAGCACCCCATGTACACACCGTCCCAGACAAGCACAAACACAAACAAGCACACAAAAACACACACAGCATTTTTCACACACGCACATTTTCCACACACACATAGCCTCTAACATGCCCAAACACACACACACACACACACACACTCAGCCCTCAGCTCTTATATCCTCTGATTTATGGTTGTTTAATATACAGGAATATTAAGCGAGCGTTGGTGAGGATCCCTGTCGACTGCCGGCATATTAATGGGTCCCACGGAGCCTTGCTGACACCCTGTTTGTCATGTCGGGGCCCCGGCCCCTGCTCCGGATGCGCCCTATCCCATGCACACACATGAATACCTATGATACCTATGCATAAGTAATGGGACAGCTCCCTGGCTTCCTCCGCGGATACTGGGAGGCTGATGGAAGACAAAATATGAGCGAAGAAAGTAGAGACAGGGAGGAAATAAAAAGTGGTGGGAGAGGAAGAGGGGATACAGAGAGGAATATATGAACACTCACATGGTGTCGCTAATTCGTGCTGAATGGCTCTGCAGGGGTTTTGCAATTATGGCAATTATTGAATTTGCATTTGATGATGGATTAACAGCATTGAAAAATGGTTTAAAATGCTGGAACTGGAAAAAGTGATGAGAGCCTGTGTGGGTCTGTTCAGCAGTAATACGATAATTGAGAGTCAATAAAAGTTAATGGAAATAAATATGAGATAATTATTTCCAAAAAAGGCCACTTTAAATAAGTACATGGCCATAAAAAAATGCAAGAAATACTGGTCTGAAAACTGTAAAGGAACCTGCTAATCATAATAATAATCAGCATTTTGTCAGCGGAGGAAAAAATTGCACGCTGTTCTTTTCTTGCCAAAATGTCAACTCATCTCATCAACATTTTTCACGTGGTGACTGTCATGAACTTAAACTTTCAGTATCACATTGTTACACTGTTTTTGAGATAATACGTCAGTGAAGCAGATACTAAGCAGCTCAGTGAAGCTTATGATGCAAGTCAATTTCTAGCCAGCATAAAAAGAAAATCAGACCAGTGGGAGCTCTTCATGCGGCACGCTTCATCAGCTTCAGCGAATGATGCGCTAATGGGTCAAACCATAGTGGAATGTGGCTTTTTTTTCTGTCTCTCAATGAGTAAACACTGGCTGGAATGCTACAGTGAATAACAAGCAGCAAAGTTGTTTTGCAGAACGCGTGTTTGTGCGGTTCAAAGTATCCGTCAGGCTTCAGCATCATTGTCTGCTTTTATGAAAAAGAGAGTAAGTGTGTGCACCTGACAGTAGCTGGTAAAGATAAATTAACAGATCACACACGCTATTCTATAGTCAAACAATAATATTGATCATTTAAATTCTATTGATTTTTTTGTATGTGACGACCCATGCACCTACTCCTGTTGCCTTGGTACTGTGTGCATGCTTCTGTGTCTGCAGGTGCTCAGGTGGGAGGAGCCGCCGGGAATTAAGTTAACTGGGAGCACATGGCCAGTGAGCCCGGTTACTTCAGTTGGTCCTGTCAGCCACCCACTACCAACGCCATGTCTTTTGCGTTGCCTTAGTGTTGTGTTCACGCCCTACAACATGCACTCTGCACCGCACACTACACTCACACATTCCCGCACACCACTGATCCAAACACCCAAACACCATACTCTTTTTTGCCTTCATTAATTTAATAAATATCAGTTGATTATTGTTACTCCTCTTGACCGTCTCCCTCCTTTGCTGCGGCTGCCGAACCCGTTGTAAGAAATAATGACCTTAAGATAATCATCTAATCTTTTAGTGTTGGGATGGCTTGTGAATACATTTTAAATATATGTCCATCTGCCTTTTCACTTTTTTCATGTCAGCTTTGAAACATTACCAAACACTGACTACAGGCAGTTTTTGATTTTTTTCCACCCTCACAGAAAACCTAAAAATGTAGAGATCATTCCACTGGCATGTGAGCTTATCAGCAAACAGGATGGACACTGAATAACACCAGAAAGGCAAAAGTAAACAGTAAACAAAACAAAACAGAAAACCAAAACATAAAAATAACCTATGGTTTGACTCAACTTAAAAGTTTCCCCCTGCATATTTTTGTCCACATTTGGTTTCCACTTGATATCCTGAATTCACATGTTGCTGCAAGCTGCTGTTCAATGGAATGAAAAGATTGCAATAACAAAGCACATGACCCCAAACCTCCTTTTCCTCTTTCACTGCTATTGTACACACACTTTTTTTTTTAGATCAAATGACAGCTTCTCCCACTTGCCTGTGGCCTGCTGAACACCTTTTTGGGCTTCTCATGAATAAATGTATGTGTTTACCAGGAGGTGCTGTGTGTGCACTGAGGGTAGGCAGGTTTTCTGCATGGGACGTCTTTACTGGTTGTGGCAGGGATCGCCCACCGGAGCTTCTGGCCCCTGGCAGAGTGCTGCAGGGCCCGTCTTGGCCTCCGAGCTGAAAGCTACCGCCAGCAAAACAAATCAAACGCTGCCCCCTCCCCACCTATGTCAGCTGGAAAATGACAGGCCAGGACATTCTGCCCAGCGGCCATTCACAATTAACAGCAATTAATTACACCGCACATGGCAGGTAAAGGGAGAAGAAGCCTGCGGAAAGATTTAATTTAGGCTGTCTTTGCTCTATACTTCCACCCTCCGAGGATCTTATTTCTTTAGCACATAACTCTTTTCAATTGCATTTGATCATTTCAGCAGCTCAGGGATTTTTAATTTGGTTTTAGTTACAAAAGCGTGAAAAATTTTGTGTAAATACCAGACTGAAGCTGTATGAATAGCAACACGTTCTCTTAATAAAGGACTGTTCTTTTAAAAGACAATATTAAAACTTAAATCTCTTGATTATCAAAATAATTACTCTTACTTTAAGGTTTAAATCCTCTGTTTTACTCTCATTGAAATGTGATTTCAGGTCCCTTAACTGACCCAAGAATGAACTATTTTAGAATCAAACTTTTTAACTCTTGTGTGAAAAATAACAGTTAATTTTTAATGTTATCTTTAAACATTTGGAAACATGTCTCTTGCCCTGCAATCCTGTCACTTCTGTATAGCCGTGTTTGAACAAGCTTCTGAGCCATGTTCAAATTAAACAAAGAGACCTCGAAACGGCCGGCCAAAAGTATCATCATTACCATTCTCGCCCTGCCGCCAAGTTTAATATTTTATCTATTACTCTGTCTGGCAACTTTAAGTGCAAATCAGCTACCAGATACCCCCCAACTCCCCCTGACCCCATCTAAAATACTAATAAGCAATGCTGGATGTCAACGCTGTGGTAGGAGTGGTAGGTTTCGCTTCGCATAGTTCTAGGTATACATTTTCGAGAACAGATTATACTGAGATATTCACTGTTAAATGTTTAAATAAATATAATCTTCTCCTTTCGAACAGGCAATCATTATGTCAGAACAGGTATTAGGCCTTTTTAAATGCTGGCCATCTTAGTTTGGAAGGAAACAATTCACATGCAAATTGTTCTTGGAAGAATGTTTTTCACTCCGGGTTTTCAGAGAAGTCAGTGTGCTGCGATTAACTGTTCTCAACTGTGAATAAATGGGAAACGACTAGGCTGTGTCGCTTTACTAGACGTTTTTAAAGCACCTCTGTGCAAGTTCAGAAGCCGTCAACCTCCAATTTTAGCTGCTCCGTGTTAGAATTTTTCCCTCTCCAACTTTCAGTAACAGTAATTGCAAACAGGCATCATATCTTACAAAAAAAAAAAAAAAAGAAGATGCCCCACACAGAATGCAGTAACACTGACTGGATCTGCTTTTTCACTCCTGCAGATGTGCACTGTAAGAAGTAGATCATCTTTTAGTTAGCTGTGTTTACTGTGTGGCAAACGTTTTATGAAATTGTGCAGAACGAATAGTAGACTACTGTACCATATGTACACAATGACAAAAGTTAAAAACGCACATTAAAATTGGCAGGTTAAAAAACATTTTTAAAAGACTTCTGGTTAAAGTGAACCTGCAGACTATCTACTGCATGTGCCGTCTGTGGTAAAGTACATATACTCAAGTAATGTGCACATTTGAAGTACTTGAGTATTTCCTTTGTCTACTTTACTTTGCCACAGTGTTAAGAAAATAACGGTACTTTTTTATTCCACTACATTCATTTGACAGCTTTAGATACAACAGAAGTTATTTTACATTTGGTTAGATTGTAAAGTATAATGCACTGTAATAAGTTAAACAACCCAACAGTGCATAAAATGGCTAAAATTAGCTCAACCTCAACCACCAATAGTAGTAAAATGGTACTTACGCACTCTGCATTAATAATAATAATCCCATCATATAATGTATAATAGTATATCACTCACAGGGGACATTTTATGCATTAGGAATGTTTTTGTTTTTGATACTTTGAGCACATTTTGCTAATATTAGGCACTTTTTCTTGAGTTACATTTTCACTGCATAACTTCAACTTGTTCAGAAAATTATTTCATACTGTAAAATTTTTATATTCACTTAAGCAACAGTTACTGAGTTCTTCTTCACCGCTGCTAACTGGACAGTCACATGTTCAAGCACTAATAACAGCCATCTGTTCTGTCTGAGAGTCCTTTGAGCAATACATGAAATCCCAGTGGCCGGTCCATTATAATCACTGGTTGTTTGGACACGAAAACCCTTCCTCTATGATGCAACAACTGTGTCCTGTTCTTTTACTTTGAAGAATCGCAAACTTTTGACAGCCACATCTCATCAGGCATTGTTGCACTCTGAAACACTTTTGAACATCTCTCCCTGGGCGATATCTCACCGTAGCCTTATGTTTAAGCAGGAAACACATTGACTTACAGATGCAAGACACCAACAAAAGCTGTGAGGTTATTCTGCAGCAAGCCAAACACCTGAACTGTAAAAATGTAAACATGTTGTTGTGGCTGATTAAGTTTCAATCCTCTCTTTTAAAATCTCTCTGTCTGTATCTATGGTGACACTGAGCATCAGTAAGGTGCTAATTAGATGCCGCATTGAAGTATAGTGGACAATCAGCACGGTGAGCGATAATTTCACACTCTCTGCCCTGATAAACGTCTAACAACTGCTGGAAGCACAACTGGCAGAGAGGTTCTGTACAGCAATCCCACAGCCAAGAAAGCAAGCATGTGTGTAAGGATCCTCCTCTATCATTGATTTAATCATAACCCGAGGTCACACAAGCTCCTCAAACTCATTTATGTCTCCCTGTCATTTGAGGGATGCAGTTTTCCAACATCTGAGATTGAGATGGTCTTTATTAGGTGATGACATTAACAATAGTAAATAAAAAATCAACTAGAAACTGCACTGATGTGTAACTCTTTAGCACAACA
>JAPXVT010000023.1:16377554-16388033 GCA_029823135.1 Acanthurus reversus
ACCAAAATATGTATGGGGAAAAAAGAAAGAAGAAATATCCAAGCTCATGTGAAAACTGTTGGATCGATCATTCAAAACTTATTTATGATAGATCAGCCGATTAACATCCAGCTGCAGCCTTGTAGTCACATGATAAATAAGATGTAGTTTGGGTCCACCTGTGTACCAGCATGTTTCACTGAATGACAATGAGCTTGTTCCATCCTGAAGTTACCTCAGGGGAAACATTCAGACTTGAGACTAATGTATGAGTACTGTCTGCAGGAACAAAAAGAGGAAACCAGGATGAAAGAAATGGAGAGGGGGGGATGATATCTGACAAACATCAGGCCGATTCACTCGGTCTCAAAAAGTGAACTTGTCCGCTGGGCAAAGCAGCAAACAAATGATTCAGATGAAATGTGGACAGTGCTGGAGGCAATATTCATGAAGACTTTCTTTCCACATTTCAGATTCATTCTCTGTGCAGAAACATCCTGTAAAGCATTTCTTGTAGCACTCAAGGTTGTGAACTTACAGTATGTTAGCATGTGCTCGGTCAAATACGTACGACCAGCATGAACATCTTTAATTTAAAACTCATTGTGTGTACGTACATTTAATCATACAAGTTCGTACAGGACGTTGGATGTGGTTGGACTGGTTATATGCTTCATATTGAGACAATAAAACATGAGAACAAAAAAAAAAATGTCTTGGTAATTACCAAGTTAACTACATCACATTAATCTGTGCCATTTTTGATGATCTTCTGAGTGCCAAAGTAAAGTTTCATATATCGGATCAGACTGAATGTTACAGGTGCATTGCAATTTGGTTTTGCATGTTGACGTGTTTACGTCAAATTTAAAAACCTTTTCCAATGAGAGAAAAGACTTGATTTTGATGTACATTTACTCAAAAAGGATTTTTCTAAACATATATTTGGAATTTAATAGGATATCCATGACCAGTTAACCCGTAGACACAGGATTAAAACTAGGAAAATGTATTTTTCATTTCATTGGGTCATTAAAGCAGTTTTAGCTTAACACTTACCAATTCATCCCAACTGGATTTGATTGCCCCTTATTACTAAAGACTTCTCAAATACATTGACTTTCAGTTAACATGGGACAATCTAGAGTGCTGTTCCAACTTAGAGAGCTGCAGTAAACAGTTCTGCATGTGTTGAGCCGTTTAGTGGCATTTGCAAATTGAAATGTTTTGAGTGTTCGCTTTGTGGAGAGTTAACATGTCACTGAGATCTGACAGAGTGCTGCGCTGTTGACGTACGATCGAGAAAGTTTTAAACAGCTTTATTGGTTACACAGACAGTTACTGTTCAATGTCTTCAGGAAAGTTTTACTGTCAAGGATGAAATTTAAGTTTGACGTCTTAAACAAGTGAGAACACACAACATGGCTGACTAATGCAACAGCAGACCACCGTCATCGGCTAAACTGTGCGTCACAATAATAGGTTCATCTAATCAAGGTGTCTGTTTCTTGTAACTGGCTAATTTACTGAAAATCTAGTCGTGGTTTTATGTATTTTCACATCACTTGAAAGTAAATTAAGTTTCATGGTTATAACAATGCATTTACGTACAACTTGTGGTGGATCTTTCTTCTGTCTCTGGAGCTTCTGAAGAAAGTCAAACCATTCTGCCCAGATCAGAGGCTGTTGACTGGTGGGAGGAGGGCTTAGAGATTATTTTTCAAACTTTGGGGGAAAAAAAGGGGGGGGTTTATCTTCACTTTACCTTTCATTGGATCCAGCAGTTACCTTTTCACCTTTTTTGGCTGTTGTCATAAAATAAAATATGACAACAGACATTCAAAGCTAATCAACTTTGAGCATGACATTGTCACGCATCAGCCCAATTGCAAATCAAAGAAAGAAACAAAAACTGTCCGGCTCTTTGAGAAAAACAACACTCCATGTCAGACCTGAGATCTGCAACATTACAGCATTGCATGTTATGAAAAAGTACCTCGATAGACAAAACACTGATGAACTTCACATCTGCAAATGACACACACAATCGAGACGTCTATTAACCGTGACAGTGGCGATATTATTGCACAAGCAGTCTCCATGTTTTACCAGCAGACCCTCCCAGTAAAACCAACACCATCAAACAGCAGAAAGGGGTCACATGGACATGTTCCAAAACATTGTTAGCACCGGCCTGCCACTGTTTCAAAGCTCTCCCAGATTATATAAGGCAGGTAACTCTGTGGAAACACATGATTAGGTTTAGGGGCGGTGAGGTTAGAAAAAGGTAACGCTGCAACTGAAAACCCAATGTGACCAAAAGTTAAGACCTGTGAGGTTTTTTCCCAGGGAGGAAACAGGATGGGAATGGCAGAGATGGCCTATTATTGCTATAAATCCCCCAAAACACAGCGTAGGAAATGATTTATGTGCATAAATCTGCCTAGTGGGGAAAAGATGGTGGATCACATTACTGTTTCTGTTTGTGCATCTGGGGTTCCCAGGTGGTGCGTAACAGATCCCAGTGTACACACCTAAAGTTTTGCGTGGGTTGGCAGAGACATCTCTCGTATCATCAGATCGTTTGTCCTGCATATACAGTGATTAGTGAAAGCAGCCTAAGTTTGGAGAGAAAGGCACCATTTTTTTATACAATATATTATGTCTGCTCAGATATAATATAACCCAGTTGACAGGTGTTTAAGAGAGGAGTAGACTAGAAAGGGACTTAGCATTATCATATCAGATTTATGTAAAGGGTTTCCTTAGGCTATGAAAGGGTGAGTGGGCAAGTTAACTTAAGACATGACTTTTATAATAAGTAGAATAACATGAAAGTATGCACATTTTTGTAAATAAAGCTTGTCAATAGCAAATTATGGATGCTCCTTTTCAGGAGTGCAACAATTTACTTCTCTTTGCAAAGAGGAAGTCCCCATAGGTGTGTGACTAACATTATTCTCGTGTTAACACCATTAAAACTGATGTGAAGCTAATTCACGTTCATTAGGATTTCAAATAAACAGACTTAGAGGCTTTGTGGCTTGCAACAGACAGTTAAGAGGAGTCAGCAGCCAATGAACAATCATTAAAGTAGTTTCTTCAAAGGGTCGTGGGGAATATAAAATCATAAATTAATAGGTGATGAGTTTGGCTTTCTGCTTTTTTGTTTTGTCTTGTTTTTTTTTTCCTCCACATGGTGTGCATGCATGACATCACAAAACACACTGAACAACAAGGAATAAAAAGAGGCAGCATAGAAGACAGTCACAATGTTAAAGCAGATACTTTCTTTACATATACTTCAGTCTTTCTTTCAGTCTCGGCACAGACTGAACAATGTTTAACTGGTGCCCAAAAACATGACGGATGGATGTTGTTGTATATCACACTGGCTCTCACGGCGCCAGTAATCTGTCTCTGTATTTCCACTTCCTTCCAAATTAGGAAAAGCACTCCCATCTTACTGTCTTGCCAGTGTTTCATTTTGCGCGATACCAATGTTGCATGTTGTTGTTCCCAGACTGTAAAAAGCAATAAATAATGTTCACATTTAACGAGCATCATCGCATTGCCAGCTTACATCACCGCTGATCGAGACTGGAGAAGATCAATATCTGTGAAAACTTCACAGTAATTTGAACTAGGAATTAATGCCAGTTGTATCCATTGCCACTGCAGGAAAAAAAGACCGGGGTTTGGGGATGTTAGTGGGTTTTTTGACCAGTGTGAAAGAGGTATGCGTGGTCAGTCCTTAAACCTGTAGCTGCTCTTTACATGAAATGAAACTAAATACACAACATGCAAAGACGATATGAACTTGAAAGACAGCCATTGTTACAAGCTATTAGTATTTTATCAACCTTAAGAGGACATTCTGCTAATTTTCATCCAACATGGTCCCCCCCTCAGTGAAAGGCATAATGATGATTAATCTGAAGTTAATGGCTGTAATTTAGTGATGAAAAGAACCAGCTGAGGCCATTATTCAGCTTCTATGGTGGAAGAAAGCCTCTCCACGGATCCCCATGGCTATGTGACACCATCCTTCCATCCTTTTCTCTTTTAATTTCTTATTCACTCCCACTGAGGATTTCCCTGCTGCTCATTGTATTTAAGTGCCATTTTGCCTTGGTGAGACAGTAGGGAAAAACAGAGTCAGGACTGTGATCAGATGTTAATTCCTCAGGAGGGGATAAATCATTCGCAGTAGGCAAATATAATGGAAAGACCATAGGAAAACCATAGGAGGGGAGACAAGGGAAGATAGCGATAAATCATTCGTGCATAATGGGCTTCTTTGGATTAGATACTGGCATCCAAATCTGTCTTTGCAATCTGGCGCATGTGTTGACGAAACAATTCTGTCGCCTTAGAGCTCAAAAGCTGTTATAACACTGCATGCACTGAACATTCTAAAAACTATAAAATAGTTATGGCCATTGATTTCATAGTTAGAGTTTCAGAGTCTAGGTGGTCTACAAAAAGTGAGACGCTACCCAAAATCATAATAACTAAAAGATATAAGGCCCTGTTTTGACACTCTGTGGCATATAATCTAAAGTGCACAGTGCTAGTTCAATTAAGGTGTGTTCAAGTCCACTTTGCTATGTAGACAGCGCGTAATCTGGGCGCAAAGTGAGGTGCAAGGCACAAAGAGGATGATTTTAGTCCCTTTATTAATCATAGGTGTATTATGGGCGTAACAAAGATCGAACCAGCCAGTTTTCCATTTCTCACCCCCTTTAAAAGCCATGTGAACATGGATCATTAGTACTTAGATTGTGTAGGCAGTTGGTCACAGAAGTGAGTGCTTTAGCAGATTAGGAAAAGGATCTGCTCTCAATACTTTGGGTTATGATAAACCCCATGATTCAATTGCATATGAGTAATGTAATATAAGGTAAAGGTACTCTATTGGCCACAATGTACAGTGAAATTTGTTCTCTGCATTTAACCCATCCCTGAGGAGCAGTGGGCAGCCACGACGCAGTGCCCGGGGACCAACTCCAGATTCTGAGCCAGTACCTGGGTCAAGGGTACTGACTGGAAATAGACCTATGTGCATGTTTTGACGGTGGGGGAAACCGGGGAAACCGGAGGGAAACCGTAGCACCCGGTGAAAACCCACGCAGACGCAGGGAGAACATGGGAACTCCAGTTAAAAAGATCCTACCCCAGACGGAACTCAAACCCAGGACCTTCTTGTTATGAGGCAATAGTGCTAACCACTACACCGCCTTGCCACCCAAATAATGCACTGTTAACTAGTTCAGTGAGGAGCCTTGCTGCGTGTCATTAGGGGTCACAAACAGAGTGTGTGCACATTATGAGCACGTTTATGCACACAGGGTCTCATTCATGAAACGTGAGCAGAACGAATTTGTTTACAAACTGCTCGTAGAGAAAATTTGTGTATTTCGCGTTTATCAATATAATAGAAGCTATGATCTTTTTGTAGGTACTAACAAAATGTACATCCACTCCTGACTGCCTATAGCACTTGTGTAAATAAGAAAAGGCACATAAATATTGCTTGTCATTATTAGAAATTATTTATACTGTGCACCCTGCGCTACACTTTAGACGTGGTTTTGGTTGGCCAGTAGTAGCCCCGACCAATATATTGGTTTGCCAGTATTATCAGGCTATACTGGGATCTCGCAGATATGTCAGTATCGGCATATATGTCAGTATCGGCATATATGTTCTCTAATATGCGCCATTATTGAAACAGTTTAGTGGTGGGAAAAAATGCGATATGTAATTTTCTTGCTCCCTAATATAGGTATTAGCATCAGCCCCAAAAATTCCATATCGGTCAGGCTCGAGTCAGTGGTGCAAAAGCTTTTTGGTGACACAAGATAGTAACGCGCCAACAACAAGGATTTTAAGAACGCACCCATGGAGGCATAGATGAGTATAAGCACCTTTGTTATTTTGACAGTGTGGACACTGGGCATGAAAATGACAACCGCGTCAGTTGAAAACTAGCAATGACACTCGTGCTCAGCAGTTTAGCGCAATCGCACCCAATGGGAGATAATAAATTTAGTCTTTCAACTATCTTGGGTCATCTACAGTGTAATCTTTTTGTACTGCATTATCAGTGACTTAATTAGATTAAATGTAAGGCAGAATTGATCACTATGATTCATGCTTTTAGTGATAATTACTTGCAGTTTTCTCCCTTAAGAGCATCGCAACACAAATATACAAACAGTACACAAAACCCCAACCAAGACAACCACTTGTCACTGTTTCTAACAAGCAATTACAAAAGAAGGAAAAAAAAAGTTTTCTATTGTGCAAGCCAAAGCATCTCCTCTGTTTGTGTCAGCAAGCCAACCCCTGACTGGATGTCCTCACTGAGGTATCACGTACAGCGATCGCTGATGGAGTCGTTTTAACTCATCCTCCACTGGAAATATTCAGAGGCTATTTGCAAAGAACATTTCAAGTTAACGAAGTTGGAACGAACTCAGTGAGAGATTCATGGAAGAAGTGAAAGCAAATTCGTGCCTGGGCAGAAAATAGTGACTCACTCCTGCAGTGTAGTAACACGGCATTACGATGATCCATCGACACAAACAAATAGAATGACTTAACCTGTTTAGAGGGAAAGTGCAGTCAAGGAAAAACATGACTTGGCAAAGCTATAACAATGTCTGGAATTTGTTTACTATGCAAAATGAAATAATTTGATTTCTCTGCAATCATATTAGGAGCAGGGAAAGTCTACTCTTCTGGCAACTGCTCTCCAATTTACTGACTCATACAAATATTATGATTCAAATTCAAAACAAATCTAATTAAATATGTCTACATTTGTAGATTAATTACTGGGGTGGAAAATGAAGAGAAAGGAGGTTATTATAAGAATAACACAAAAACACTTTTTAACGCAGCAATGTGACCTGCTCTTATTAGGCTCCTCGTCCTAGTGAAATGAGCTCTAATAAATGACCTCACATGCTGTGCTTGTTAGATGCCAAAGTTTATTATTTATGAGCACTTTGTGAACATCTCTGTCAGTTTGACATAATAATTCTGACAGAGTTGAACATATTTATCAGTTATCTGACGACATCTGTGACCACACAAGGCAGAACCTGCATCCCAAAGAAGAGGAGCTCAAACCTTAAAGAGATCAAACCAAATGCTGCAGTGAGGCACTCCTTGTTAGAACATAAAGCCAAATTTTTACAAGTTTATATTGCTCTGAATGGGCCGACATTTTATTTTTATCAATGTTCTAGTTAGAGTGAAAGTAGTCGAGCTAAGCTATGAATGAACTTAGCCACCTTTGCACATCATCATCCATCCAAACCTTTCTCAAATTCAGCAAATAGTTTGTTATTTAAGTACAAGATATAGGTCAGAATAAAAAAAACTGAATAAAATAAAAAAATAAAAAACGTTCTCAGACATTGAACTTTACATCGGATCTGAGAAACAATGAAAACCCTCCCTTTCCTGGCTGGAAAGGACATTGTGTCAGCAAGATGGACCTAGACTTCAAAGTTTCCCAAGTGTGAGAGGAAGAACGGAGGAAATGAAGAGATTTTTCAGGGCTGCTCTCTCATCTCACCTTACATGAGAGACTGTAATGCAGTTTTTGCTACATTAAATGATAACTGTCTCATCTTGCTGCATATCTCACACTTCTTACTGTGACCTTTCCACTCTCGGCCATTGTCTAGCTTATATTTTATCAAATTAAATAATGATGTGCAACCCTCTGTAACCTGTTGCCCATTTCTGTGCATTTAATCACGAGTAAAATAAAAAATCTCAACCTACTCTAGCTATTACATCAAAGCAGATATGTTCAACTAAACAACAAGGATGTTCTCGTTTTACAATACCAACCAACTCCATGCATTTCAACCAACACTGGCACCCACAAGGTGCTGCAGCCCAGTGATTTTACGCAACACCAAATCACAGCTGTGGCTCGTTGGTCTTTGATGCCTCATTAAGGCGACTCAGGGAAAACAAGTTGAATAAGGAGGGAGAGGAGAGAAAAATAACATTTTGGTTTTACACTGGGGAAAAAGAAGTTCAACACTGCACAGACCCCTGTAGCCCTCAAGTGACTGACTTTCTGCAGGACCACCTAAAAAGCAGCTCGACAAACCCGGAGAGCTCTGAAAAAAAACTCTTTTTTTTTTTTTTTCCCCCAAAATTGACAACGCCCTTGCCATGTGCTCATCGGGCACGGCTCCTCTCTGAAGCCGTGCTGACTGTACCTAGGAATGCACACATGATTAAATTATCCATCGCAGTCATGCAGGGGATCGTCTCTGCCGGTGTCAATGGACTCTCCTGCTTACACAGCTCAGTGCGATTTGTAAATTTAAAGCCCAAGTAATGCGACTGTCTTACATGTGATTTTAGCAAGATAGTGCATCTACAACATCTCATCCCTTCACTTCTTTTCAGGATAGATCTGTGTTTACACTGCACAGATGGCCAATCTAACGCGGCTCCACTCTCACTAAGCCAGATCCAAGACTAACATTATAAAATGAGCAGCACAAATTACTATCAAAATAGAGGGCTGCTTTAAAATAAACCCAGCTGATTTTACATTTACTGAAATATTAGTTCATCTGAGCTCCCTTCCACATTTTTTGAACCACAATCTCTTTCTCTTTTTTTTTTCTTCACCTTTTCAGTGAAAAATCTATGTAAACATCTGACCAGAGTCTGTATTATTTCTAGTGAATGGCTGAGGTAATGTTTCCTTTTCTCAGAAGATCAAACGGCACTGTAAGTGCACAGCCTGTTGAATAATGTGCACAACCTACAAACATTATGACATATGCTGTGATACTGATTTGCAACGCCTAAAATGTTATATTTTACATGCTAGTAGATTAGCTTGTAATCAGTGCGATAGTATAATAAAGCTGTCCTTGCTTTTGAAGGCATTTACGATTACGAATTGATGCAATCACACATTTTTGCAAAGCTTGTTTTCCTGTGTGGTAAAATAATTAGATTTTTAAAATTTGTAATTAATTAATTAATTAATTAATTTATTTTTTTGCACCTCTTTTTTCAAATTCATTTTTTGTTTGATACTGTTGTCCAACTGTATGACAATCTAGCTTTTATAATGACTGATAGTTTGAAGCTAGCTGAGAGAAGAGAGTGGG
This sequence comes from Acanthurus reversus, assembly GCA_029823135.1. NCBI lineage: Eukaryota > Metazoa > Chordata > Actinopteri > Acanthuriformes > Acanthuridae > Acanthurus > Acanthurus reversus. The sequence continues at coordinate 16,386,698 of JAPXVT010000023.1, forward strand.
TTGTTTTTATACTTTTGTTTAACTTTGTGCCACTTTTTTGAACCCCCCCCTTCTTTGAATTATCTCACTTGAGATTGGAGGGATCCTTTTTCTTTTACTCAGATTACCTATAGGAGTGTAAGATATTACTTTAGAGCAGGGCTGTCACAGTTCTTGTCATCTCTGTTTTACAACACTCATCTGCAATAACTCCATAGATATGACTGTAACATTGTTTAGCTTTGGATTTGCTGAGTATATTCTTGAACATTTTATGTAACAGAGTTTGAGCAGAGGATTTATTTAAGAGGGTATTATGGTACAGTTACCAAATGAAAAAAGCAAATTGTTGCCTTGCTTCACTTCGCCTGTGTTTTGGCCAAAACATTGCTCTTGAACACACCGCACAGACTTAGGGACAATCCACCTGTAGCCGCACATTCAGCGTTTACAAAGGAAAAAAATCTCTCCGGACCAGCAGGTGGAGGTAGTCTGACTGAAAACAGAAACTGAAGAACTAGGAATTTGCATATGCACACCACTGTTATGTAACGCAGCATTTATCACCCATTTTCACACCACTCTCGCCAACTAATTGGATGGTTTCATAATATAACGTTAAGTGTTTGTAATTGAGAACATGTCTGATAAAAAGTTGCAAATGACACCGGTGTTGTCAGCTCTTGTTGTTTTGGTTTTGGAAGAAGAGAAACAAGAGGAAGAGGAGATAAAGAAGCAAAACCCACACTTGGGATACTGCAGCAAAAGGCTGGGGGCTCTCCTGAGCATATGTCACGAGCTGGAGTTCAATGAAACCTTTGATTTTAAAAACTTTGCTCAGCTCTTACCTGTTTAGCTCCACATGCTGAAGGACCTTATCAGTCCAGTCATCCAGAGGCAAAACACTACCAGGACTGTATTTCTGTAAGGGAACCGCAAATAGATTTTTTTCACTCACTGAAAGGGCTCTGCTGCAGATTTACCAAAGAATGGCCAAAGAGCCAGCTGACAAGCTGGCAATTAGGACGACAGACACTCACCAATGGCCTCACACAGACCAATGGCCGATCATTTGGCTTAGGATGTGTGGGTCCTAAAATGCTCATATACCAAATAAATTTAGACTAGTAATGAAGCTTTCAGCTAATAACATTCAGGAATAAGCTACCTAGAAGACACTGACCAGGGTTGAGATTTTCAATAGCATGTAAAAATTATGAAATTTCATCTTAAAAAAGGTGTTTATTCTTAATGTAACTACTTTTTAACATGCTAAAAATACATAGTGGCACAGTGAGCGGAAGGTTATTTTAGGATACAGAAAAGCTGAAAAATACAATAAATTGAATTCATACTT